>OY754966.1:8272202-8632202 GCA_963576475.1 Molanna angustata | reverse complement strand
TTTCTAAATTACAGCTTAACAATTCATTATTTTTCTATTTTTTTTTATATAACATTTTTTACGTAGTTCAACAAGTCATTCCGATTGAGATTTAATTGCTGGCTGCGTATACAATGAACTCTTTTGAATATCGAATTTTAATTTATTGGTTCTCAAAAATGATGGTTTTAGTTGTGGTGCGTTCTTAATAAGGTATTCGCGAATTTAACGAGACCGAAGGTATGTAGGTAGTACCTAGTAGAACAAACATCGCTTTTATTTCGCAGTTGTATAAATCATTTTAATTTCCCGTGAGTCCCACGACTCGTAGGGGGGGGGATGGAATGGGATGAGGAAGGGATAGGGGATCCCTGGACTCGAGGGGGTTGGAATACCATAACTGAAAACTTATATGCAAAATATACCAAAACTACTTAATTGTTTTCGACTCTTCAAAAAAAATATTCTTATTTGTATATTAAGAGACAAATAATACAGTCTTCTCTAATATGTGTATTTAATACAAACAAAATTGATGTCTAGTATAAAGGAGTTCTGCACCTTCCGTCAATATTGACAATTTAAAAACATTGTTACAGTATCCCCTCGAGTCTCAGGCCTCATAGGAAGTTTAGGACCCGGGGGGAATTAGATTTTATATCCATTTGGGGCTTGCCCAAGGTCCTCATTCTTACTTGTGTTATTGCATCACACTCCATGTTGGTGGTGGTGTGGCGTTTACGCCCCCTCTCGATACAGAATCTGCATGTGCCGTCTTCTTATAATCCTATTTTCCGCAGATGTTTCCCAAGTCTACAATGGCCTGTAAGGAACTCTGTCAGAGTTTTAAGGGTTCTCTGCCGAGGCTATAATTATAAGCCTGCCTGAGCCCCGGGAGTACAATCCGGTTGCTGGATCTCACTTTCTTCGTAATTCGATTCACCTATCTGGAAATAAGACTTTCCTAGGTCGCAGAATGGCTCTGGTCCTATCAGAGCGGGGAGACCTTATTATTTTTGCCTAGTACATTGAGATTTTCCCAAACCATTTTTGAGTCGATGTTTGTGGAATTTAATCCTTGGCTGTCAGATAGAATTACAATATCTTGTCTATTGTATCCTTTGTCTTTATAATACACACAAAAAGTTGTCTATTATCAAAGTTAGTCAGATGGAGTGCCGATTTTTTTATTCCAATCCGATAAATCCAGTCCTGACATATTATGCCTCTTGAACCTCTAGGTTCGAAGGATCAAGAGAGATCCATTGCAGCATTTGAGAGAAGGATTCTCAGTACAGTCTACGGTCCTTTGGCGTCGTTGATGCAATACAGAGATATGTGATATATGCAAAGACCTTATACTAAAGTAGTCTTTGGATATATGGGATACAATTGCCAATTTCTTACATTTTCGCAGTATCAAGTAAAGTATATGACCAGTATAGTAAATAATTGTTGCAATAGATGGCGTTGCAATTGTGCATTACTCACATACGATTGGTTTCTTTACATAATATATTAAATGTGTGAAACCTTTGCACTATGTGCAGTACCACGCCATAATACTTGGACCCGGTAGCGGGAAAGAGAATATGGAAAGGCTGTGCCACATCACAACCCCCTACACTTCACTCTTGTATCACACACACATCACAAGCTCACGGACTACAATCCTGGGAGCAGGAAAGTAGACGGATGGCAAACCACATCATCACAACAACAACAAAAAAATCAATATATTATACTAATAGGTAATTGTACCTACTACCTACCATTACCTAATCTAACTGTCGATTCGTTCAAGAGAATGAAATTCTATTGAAGGAAGAGGCAGTTAAAATCCAAGATGCGTGTACGAAGGAACATTTTGTATGGCGTAGTGGACTTTTTGCATGCTAATAACACCAACTAGAGGCCTCGCAGCATATATGTTCCCATACATGGATTTCCTCAGAATTCGGAGTAGAACATTTTCATGTGGGTGTGTGTGTGTGTGTGTGTGTGTGTGTGTGTGTGTGTGTGTGTGTCTGTGTCTGTGTGTCGTCGACCCCCCTTATAACTTTTGATCCGCTCAATTTACAAAGCCCAAATTTTCAGAATATATAAACAGTTATAGGCCTACAAAACTTTTATACTCAGAATTGTTAATTTTTGTTTCAGTCAGGGGTTATTAACTTTTGAATTTTTGGTTTATTTTTCCATATATCCCGTAAAACCTAGAACGCTGAAAATTGGTATAATCATAGACAAATACAAAATCTCAAATGAGTTTTTTTTTTAAATTCCAGGGTTTCTCAAACATTTTTTATTAAGAAAAATATTTTTTTATGATAAATTTATGAGTTTAACTGCCTATATTTCCAATTTTTTTTAAATATCGAAAAAAGCCGAAACACCCCAACTAGATAATTTAATTTTGTATAAAAAATATTAGCATTGTATAAGCACATCTCAATTTTTTTTAACAATTTTTATAAAAATTGAATTTAGTGACGACATTGCTTCATACAATTTGTATGGCAGAAGCCTACACACAATATCTAAGAAGACTCAAAAGTTTGAAACTTATCTCCAAACATACATACATACCATCATGCTGTTTTCATATTCTGGGTAGGATCAAAGGACTGACCTCCATACTATCCTATCTTGACATACATACATACCCAGGTACATGTGTTGTATAGAAAACCAAATATCTTAAAATATTAAATAATTTGTATTTATGGGTTTATAGTTTGGTACTTATTCTTCAACTATACCTACTATCGCTATCGACAGTTGGATCTCATGTGTTACATGCAACTAGTTTATATAGCTCCATCTTTGTGAATATCTCTCCTTTAGAGTGCTGACAAATGATTACGTTGTGTCATTATGGCTCCGGTAAGATTTGCGAAAAAGGTGCATTTTAAGATTTTTGAACAAATATATATTTTCAGTTTGTTTAAGGATGTGTGAGAGTTTATTTCGTGCAATTGCCTCAGAAAAGGTACGATCGGCGAAATTAGCGGTGTGCACTATATTTATTTCAGCTAATTTTACAACTATGGATGAAAACTCAGAAAGAAGTGATGCTTGTCTGTAGTTTATTGAAAGCTGAAAGTTCGGAGTGGTAAATACATACCACGAAGTGCTTGAAGATCATGAGGTAAAGCTTATAATCAGTCCTTTCAGGGAATTTAAGCCAATGCAGATTGAAAATATGATGAGAGATGTTTTATCCTGGAGGCTTCAGTGAAGAGCCTGGCTTGCAGAATTGAAAACTGAATATTATTCATTTATTATTTTGGTACATTCGGTAATAATTCTACAGTAAATAATATTCACATTCTACCCAACTATCATCAGCATCAGCAATGGCGCTACAGCCCGGTGTGGGCCTTGGTATCCTCAAGAAATTGCCTCCGTCGCCTGCCTTCTGCCTGTAGTCGATTTATTGGAACGAAGCGTATCGCGAGCACGAAGAACTCTTAAACTTGGACGCAATAGAAACTATGCTGAGTTAATTATTCTTGGCTTATATTCTGCTCACAGACATGCAAACAATCTGTACAAAAATGAAATTGTTCGTGCAAAATGGGCAAGTCAGCGTCGCATGATTTCGTCGTCAGATCCATGGGGTGGAGTTTATTGCGTTGTTTCATCTAAAAGACGAAATGTCAAAACTATATCTTGCATTCGCGATGCGACCACTGGGGATTTGACAACATCTCTCGATTCACTGCATCCGTTTTTCTTGACTCCTTGGTTCCATCGGAAGATCCATCTAACGATAATGATTTTCATAAATAGGAACGTGCTCTTTAACATGAGACCCTCCTCAGACACCAACTTTGCCGCCCGTTTCTGTTGAGGAACTCAATTTAGTTATTGAGAACGCTAGTTAATTCCCAGGCCTGGATCGTATTGATTCTATTTTAGTTCAAAGATGTTGATGCTTTGAAAAAGGTGTTTTACTGTTGGAAAACGGGTTTCATGGCTATTATTATTCCCAAACGATGCGATCGTTCTAGCACGGACCCTAAAGCATACAGACCTTTTCTCTATTTCCTATTCTTGGTAAGATTCTGGAAAGAATTTTACTTCGTGTCCATTTTCTCCTCGTCAATTTGGCTTTCGGCCTAGTATGTCAACAGGCGATGTTATAAATGAAATGTCATACATTGTAAGACGTGTTGCCGAAAAATATATTATTGCTATCACCTTGATACATTGCTATCTCCCTTGGTGCATTTGAAAATGCTTGGTGGCCGCTATAAAAAGAATGAAGATGTATTTGTAACAAGTACATATACATCTTCATACATTCCCTTAACTAAGCATAAATGATTGTATTAGGTGAACAAAATCAGTCGTGGCAGGGTCAAACTCGCGACCACTGGTTTACTAACTCAGCGCTCTGCCACCACACATATATTTGTGTTATCCGCAGATCTATTTTTCACAACCGAACGTTTCAGTTTCTGGTAGACCTTGATAATGCCGAAAAGCCTCGCCGAAAACGTTCTGTCGGAAAAACCGAAATCTTTTTTTGATTTTTTTTCGAATTTAAATATGAATATTTTGTTTACATGCCACGTGAGGCAATGGTAAAATTGTCGTGGGATAGAGACAGGGGACGAATGTAAGAGACTTGTAGAGAGAGAGAAAGAGAACGGTAGGTATGTGATATACGGCAAGAATTTGTGTGTGTGAGAGAGAGACCGATATAGTAGTTGAACTCGGCTAATTTATAGCGATACCATTAAGGGAAGGATGCACGTTCATAGATTATTCGAGCGGGTCAGTAATACTAAACCGATGGTTGAGATTCGGACACATTAAGAATTGTTTATTATTGTTGTTGTTATTATTAACGTTGCCGCTCCAAAAGGTTTTCATTTTTCAAATTGTTTTGTTTTTGAGTGTTCGACGAAGCAAATTTTACGTCAGGAAATATCAAACGTAATTCTCGTACGTAACTGAGTAATAATTCCTTGAATTGACAAAAAAAATATGGTAGGTACTCTCTGTTCCAGTTAATAATTTATTTTTACTCCTCACTACCCCGAGATTATTCAATAAGAAGATATTAATTCGCAATTTTAAGGTTATTTTTTTATTGCAGATTATCAACTAGTAAAATGCTGGGATTGTATTTTGAAAGTTTCATCACAATGTATCTGTGTGTGTGCTGTGTACCTACTATCTACGGCGTGTTTGTTCTAATTTTTTGATTATTACTAAAGAACTCGTTCGATTCTTTTAAAATTTTGAAAATTTGTATATTTAATACTCGCTTAGACCCAATTAGATTCTCAAGCGAGATCCCAAGCTTGAATTCAAATTGCTTCAAAGGCACATCACTTTCATCAAGTCTTCATAATAAAATATTTAAATCAATAATAATTGCACAAACTCTTTTCATGAAAATGCTGATTTTTTTTTATTCATGATTTGAATACTTAGTGGAGTGACTTGCTAGTGAGAAGAGTAGCGTCTAGTCCCAGCTTTTCATTTCTGCATTCTTAGTTTAGGTTTAAGTTTGTTTATAATAATAATAGCGACTCGCGTGAGCGAGTTGCTTAATAAATTGATTTTTTTAAATGAATATGTCCATGTTAATTAAACATGTACACACACATCTTCTTATATTCCCTAAAATAAGCATAAATGCTTGTGCAATAGATGAAGGAAATCAGTCGAGACAGGATTCGACCTCGCGACTAATAATTAAATTATATAATTATAAATTATTCATATTATAATTATAATTTTTTTAAATTTATAATAATTTATAATTATAAATTATTACAAATTAAATATATATATATATTTTTTTAATTTTTGATTTTAGTATAAAATTTCACAGCTCATTTGACTTCTCAACCAATCAGAGAGCCAACCGGAAAATTTGACATACTAAACCGGAAACAGGTGAATGCGGATTTTAGACGGTAGTGTGAGAAGTACAACGTTTATTTTTGCATTGATAAGATTTTTTAGTGTTGTCAGATGTACCTAAGAAACTACACTAAGTGTCTTCGGCGTAGTCTTCGCCAAATGGGACATAATAATATAACTACTTCACGCTTAGTTGGATCAATCAATTCTTTCAAAAACCATTCAACGACTTTTTGAGTTTATTTAAACAGGGAAAATGTTTGTATTTTCGAACATTAAGGAAATATTTAAAATGTTAACTACTTCATAGAAACAAATTTACCATCATGACTCTGCAAAGTTACCAACACAAAAATACAAAATGAGTTAATAAATGGTAAAGACTATAAACATTGGGTTATATTGAACATTGAATTACATTGTACATTGAATTTAAAATGTCAACAACTTCATAGAACCAAATTAACCATCTTGAGTACGCAAAGTTACATACACAAAAATACAAAATGAGTTATTAAATGTTAAGGACTATAAACATTGGGTTATATTGAACATTGAATTACATTTTAGTCAATGAATGTTTTACTGCGAAACATTATTTTTAGATAAAAATAAATGATTATATCTAAATATAAATAAAAAAAATATGTCTAAATGTCAAATGAGATTTAAGAAATAATTTGAAATTCTCCGTAATCAAATATTATAATTTCAGTTACGGAATAAATAATTTATATTACGTACTGATTATTAAAAAAAATCTGTATTCTGCTATTCATTTTCATTTCATTCATACCAACATATCATATCCCACAGTGTGATGTAACCAGCGACACGTATGCGGTTGTGCAAAACCTTATAAAGGGAAACACTTCAAAAGTGTTTATCTCCATACACCAGTCTTATATCACCTTAAAAGGCAATATTCAAAATAGATGGTATGTAAACCTCATTGTTGAACTATGTGAGATGTTATTATGCCTTTTGTATATTCGATTACCCGGCTCTTAACCCGAAAACGATAAAATAGTGGAAGCACTATTCTAAGTCGAGCTTCACAGTAATTGTAGAAAAAAAATTGCTGTGTAAGTAATTGAATATTATCAAATTTTAATAAACAAGCAATCGTAAAATTCCAAAGCAGAAAAGGATTGAGTGAAAATTAAAATGTTTATCAAATGTCTATTTAAAACAATCAAATGTCTATTTAAAACAATCAAATGTCTATTTAAAACAATCAAATGTCTATTTCGACTTAAACGTATCTTAATGTAATAAGATTTCATTTACCCGTAACATAAACATTATTCATTTTAATTATACTCTTGAAAATAATTCACTTATCGTAGTTGATCATATTAAAGATTTAGGTATAATTTTGGACTCCAAATTACTTTTTGATAAACATTTGGACACTATAGTGGGTAAAGCACTTAAATCGCTGGGATACATCCTCCGACTGTGTCGACCATTCAAGAATATAAACACATTGCACAAACTTTATTCAGCATATATTCGACCACACTTAGAGTATTGCACCCCGGTGTGGAGTCCAAATTATACCACTCATAAAAGCAGATTAGAATCTGTTCAAAAGAAATATCTCAGGCACATTAATTTCCGACTTCACTTACAATTTCCATCTTATCAGGAGTCGGTTATATTTCATAAATTTATCACTCTCGAAAACCGACGCATCTTATATGATCAATCATTACTATATAAAATATTGAACAACTACTTCGATTCTCCTGACATCGTGAAATTAGTTGAATTACGTGCCCCGGTAAGAATGACAAGAAGACCTGAATTGTTTCATGTCCCAGTATGTAGAACGAACTATCGAAAATTCTCCATTATACCGCGCATATGCCGTCAATACAATGAAAATTTTAATGATGTTGATATTTTCCAATTTCGTTTTAATAAATATCGACAAATGATACGAAGTAAACTGATGCCGGTTGATTGTGTGGTAAACCATTGAAGTGCGGCAGACACCTTCATGACCTTCATTTCTTCCCTCTTCCCCTCCTCCGTACCCCTTCATCTCCTATCAAACAAAATCCTTTACACACTACCATGATATCTTGTTTGTTTTTTTCACTTTGTTTTATTTAATAACATTTTTTTTCTGGTTTATTATTTATGTTTATTGATCATGTTATTTTAATTTGTGGATAGATGTTTTGGCGCAAGTCTTATTTTATTGTTCTGTACCTTCATTATTTTGTTGTCGCTGTTGTCTGTCCCAAATAAATAAATAAATAAATAAATAAATAAATAAATTAAAAACTTGTTTTTTTTCTACATTTATTTTTTCTCTCTAGAACGACCGATCGCCTGGTGAAGTATATATTATGTTAAACTCCATTATTATTAAAAAATGACATATCATTAATTCTAGATGATTACATGTGTACGAAAAATATTTTATAGCATGTTAAATAAATAATGTAATAGGGTTTAAATATATCAAAGTATTCTCATTCAAATGGTTTTCGGTCGCTGTCTAAATTCGTGCGCGATCAACTGTTGAAATAAAATAATACTAACAATGATATTCGATTTTATGTTCACGAAGATATTTATATTTTATTGTCACACACTGAAAAACAGTTGGATATTTTTCTTTGTCTCGATATTCATATAGCAAATAAAAACGTGTGGTGAGGGTATAAGTCATTCTCGTTCGTTTTGAGTCTGAGAAAAGTGATCAATGATCAAGCTGGTAATTTGGGTTATAAGCAAAAACCCATTTTTATTAAATCGATTTAGTCGAACGTGTCCTTATAACAGCAACTTATAAAACATACTTTCTTCCGATGGCAGTACAACTCCTATAAAGCTATAACCCCCTGAAGAATAGATTTCCAAGACTTTCTGACCGTAGATAGGTGATATGGTCCATCAATCTATGCCTTGGTCTTCCTAGAGGTCTCTTGCCCACAGTGTCATTTTCCAGGATAAGTATTGTGGGTCTATCTTCTCACGATCTGACGACATTTCTTCTAGACTTGATCCCACTAGTGATTAAGGATTGCCCTGTCATTGCACGAATTTCCTCATTGCTTCTTGGTCTCCAGGTACATGCCGCAACTGTCGATCTTGGGACATAATTGGGACATTTTGGATGGGTGGATGGCAGAGCGGTTAGCGCGCTGGGTTAGTAATCCAGTGGTCGCGAGTTCGAATCCTGCCTCGACCGATCTCGTTCACCTATAGGACAAGCATTTATGCTTAGTTTAGGGAACGTAGGAAGATGTATGTGTACTTGTTTAACAAGGACATATTCATTGTTTTTAAAAAAAAAAAATATATATATATATATATATATATATATATATATATATATATATATATATATATATATATATATATATATATATATATATATATATATATATATATATATATATATATATATATATATATATATATATATATATATATATATATATATATATATATATAGCAAATAAAAACGTGTGGTGAGGGTATAAGTCATTCTCGTTCGTTTTGAGTCTGAGAAAAGTGATCAATGATCAAGCTGGTAATTTGGGTTATAAGCAAAAACCCATTTTTATTAAATCGATTTAGTCGAACGTGTCCTTATAACAGCAACTTATAAAACATACTTTCTTCCGATGGCAGTACAACTCCTATAAAGCTATAACCCCCTGAAGAATAGATTTCCAAGACTTTCTGACCGTAGATAGGTGATATGGTCCATCAATCTATGCCTTGGTCTTCCTAGAGGTCTCTTGCCCACAGTGTCATTTTCCAGGATAAGTATTGTGGGTCTATCTTCTCACGATCTGACGACATTTCTTCTAGACTTGATCCCACTAGTGATTAAGGATTGCCCTGTCATTGCACGAATTTCCTCATTGCTTCTTGGTCTCCAGGTACATGCCGCAACTGTCGATCTTGGGACATAATTGGGACATTTTGGATGGGTGGATGGCAGAGCGGTTAGCGCGCTGGGTTAGTAATCCAGTGGTCGCGAGTTCGAATCCTGCCTCGACCGATCTCGTTCACCTATAGGACAAGCATTTATGCTTAGTTTAGGGAACGTAGGAAGATGTATATGTACTTGTTTAACAAGGACATATTCATTTTATAACAAAAAAAAAAAAATATTTTCCGCATTATCCTGTTTTCGAATGTCAGAAACATTTTTTGGTCCTTGAGTGTCATACATACACCAGGACTCGGAATCATACAGGATTACCGGTTTAAATAGGCCATTAACGTATCTAAGAAGCGTTCTTACCAACACCAATAAGATGAGCGTAGAGATAATGTCTTGAATTTAGAGTGGCACAAGAGCAGCAGCGGTTCTGGAGTGTGTTCAGATTCAACGCTCGACGTCGGGCGTCTAATGTATCTGAAGTTGCAGATTATGGCGCTTATCACGAACGCTTTCGAGCGGCCTTTCAATATGAACGCCACATCGGGCGTTTTAAATGTCAAATGTCATTTTTCATACATGTGACTTTTTGGGTTATATTTTCATTTTGATACAATTGGGCAGTGGAGTAAATAATAATTTCTGACATTTTATTTGAAATTGTTGAATGATATTTTTATAAATAAACCTCTATTAGAATGCATATTGTCATCATAAATAATGTTAACTGACATAATAGATACCACAGAAACAAATAGAAGACATCATTCCACAGATAAAATAAAAGTCAACAGATACTACAACCGTCAGACAATTTTATCGAGCGTTTGGTGCGTACACTCGACGTTCAATCTAAACGCCACAGAGTGTCTTTCGAGCGTCTGTTTCCTATCATTATGAACGGCTTAGAGCGCCACTAAGTGCACTCGGTGTTCATTGTGAACGTAGTCCTGGGTACATTCTTGGCTCAAAAGTCTATATCTCGAAGAGTGAAACATATAAAACTTCTTAGTTCTTATTTTTCAGCCTGTTATCCCAATTGTAATTAAAATTAATTATCGCATAATACTTACTTATCAGAGAAGGATTGAAACGTTGCTTAAAATTGTCATCATTTTATAATGAATTCCCTGTGATATCTGCATATAAATTAGCCACAGTGTGTCCTTTCACAAAATTATCTGTAAAAGTATCGATTTTTGTACCGGAATTTTGTTTTTTATCATTGTGTTTTGTTTCTCAATGTAAGAAAGTGTTTTCAATGTAACATTAAAACACTCCGTATTTGCACTTATCTATAGCCACATAAGTGATGTACATATATCGGAACACCCCACTAACTTTTCTTTCTTAAAAGGTAATATTATTTTCCTCTTAAATTATTACGTACTTACGTGTACATTATTGAAAGTATGTAAGAGATACCAGAGTACAAACACCAAAATAAATTTAGTTAGCCAAAAGTTAGACAAAGTTATGAGTGAGTAGTTGAAAGCTATTTCAATGACGCATTAATAAAGTTTAAGTAATCGTAATTCGTCGAAAAACTTTCACTTAAGTCGATCACTTAGTTTTGGGTAAATATCGACGAAAGACGCCAAAAGACTATTAGAGAACGAAAACTCCATCTGTTGGGAGATTTCGCCTCAATTCACTAACAGAATTATCAATTTACAAACCATAATCTAACTTAGAATAGCTCTCTCCCCCTCTCGCTACATATACTCCATCTCTCTCTAGATCTCTCCATAAACATTAATTCAAAATGCTTTTTGGCAAAATATTAATTGTTTATGGGAACTTTTGAAGCTGTTAATTAATTCCATTTTTAATTTAGTTTTAAACTAAGTTTACGGCTGCCATTAAGATTTGTTATTAATTCAATAAGAAAACGTAACAAATTGAAACAATGTCAAATATGTTTATTAATTACTATATTTTCAATCTCTACTACAGTAAAAAGTGGGGAATATTTCACAAATTTAAGTATTATTTACATTTCTCAACAAATACCATACATACAGTTATTATGAATATTCTTGTGATATTAAAAATATTTACAAATAAAATAAACATAATTGCATCTATAGAACTATAGGTATCCAATATGTAGATGCTTTTTTAGCGAAACGCGTTTTTTAAACTCATTTTCCCGGTAGAGACACAATTTATAATTGTGTTTTCGTAAATCTCCAGAATGTGGCAACTTGTTATTGGGTGCGTGTTAAATAATTATTTGACATAGTACCTACCTATTAGTTGTCGGAGATTCTACATTAAAATAAAGTTTTTTACAGGTTTTATAAGTTTTCAGCATTATTATACTCTCATCAAAAGATATTCCACCTACTTCCAGCGTGTTATTATTCGTGGTACTTACTCCATCCATTCGAAATTCCCTCAGTACAAAATACAACAGAAAAAAAACAAGTATTTTATTTTGCCATAGTTGAATTTTGATTATTTTATCCAATATTAACATTATTATCCCTCCGCGGTTCGGTGAGGTTCCAACTTCCTACATATCTATGTACCCAGAGGCGGAGGGCTTATTAAAATCGTAAATTTCTTGAAAATATCACGTCGTTTGGAACCCGGCAAAGACCTACGAATGGTTCGTAAGTTAATTGAAAACAAGAATAAGGTAGGGAAGCCACAGCGCAGTCTATATGTACCTATGTATGTACATAGATTGGTACAGTTCCACAGAGACTTTATCTGCGAACTCGCACAGCAATAAAGGATGTTAACATTACTTTTTATGGAACGCAGTATTTTAAGATTAGAATCGGTATGTTTTATTCTCCAATACGATGACATGTGCCGTTATAATATATTTTATTGAGACATAATACTGTACATATTTTATTGTCGTAGTTATTTGAGATTGTATCTTCATTAATGTTGTACATAAATATTGCTCTCTATTACATGTTGAAGGATTTTTATCATTTGCGATACAGTATTACTATGTACAGCAATGTGGTATTTTTTTTCTCTTTTTTGTAGCTGAATCGTTTCCCCGACGATCATGTTTATAATTTGGTTTAAACAAATCGTACAATTTCTTTATCGATGGAATTCTAATTGCTGTCAAAGGATACATAACATAAAAATTAACTTTGCGATTAAGGTAGTGGAAAAACAATGCGTTTTTCAGCTAAAAAGAAATACAATAAGTATTTTTTTTATATTAAGAAGTTATTTTTTGTGTAAACACATATAATATTTTTTTTTTTTTTTTAAATAAAATGAATATGTCCTTGTTAAACAAGTACATATACATCTTCCTACGTTCCCTAAACTAAGCATAAATGCTTGTCCTATAGGTGAACGAGATCGGTCGAGACAGGATTCGAACTCGCGACCACTGGATTACTAACCCAGCGCGCTAACCGCTCTGCCATCCACCCATCCATTTATATATTACTGTTTAGTGATTTACGATCATACCAAGGACGCTTATATTCTGTCTTATGTTGCTCTACGTAACAAAGCTGTTTTTACATTAAGAAGTTATTTTTTGTTTACACATATAATATTAATAATAAATAATTTATATATTACTGTTTAGTGATTTACGATCATACCAAGGACGCTTATATTCTGTCTTATGTTGCTCTACGTAACAAAGCTGTTTTTAGTCCTTTGGAGAAAAATGTTTAACATAGTACTTTAGATATTCGAGTTTTTTGAAGCTAAGTAAATAGGATATACAAGTAACAACGTAGTTTGTGTTAATTTAAGTATCTAATGAATCTAGCTTAAGCCAAAATACCTGATACATGACTAAAATTAATAATGAAAAAAATGTTAATAGAAGACGCAAATTCACACACTTTATGGTTATATACGATTGTAGGTAATTATTATATTATCTAACTGTAAAAAAATCGTTTATATTTTTATTAGGTTATGGATCTTTAAGTATGTGGATGTATAATATACACTTAACGTAGTTTACACCACTTAACTATGAGTATTAACTTCTACCGGTTTCAAAAACTTTAAATGTTTTCATCGTCAGGAAGACTTACGTACTAAAAATTAAAAATAAAATATAGACTGTTGTTAGGTTTAAAGTTGTGGGAGGAGTCAATTTTAGAAAGTAGTGGGGCGGAACGGTAAACATAAGTGACACTGGGTGGTTCAAAAAATTTTTTGTTAGTTATAAAAATATTTTCTATTTTATTAATTAATCGGGAATGTATTTAGAATCGGGTTGTTTGGGAAGTTTAATTGGTTATTTATTATACTTTGTTTATTATTAACACTTTTTCTTATTTCTAAAATTTCTAGATATGCTAATTTTAAATTTGAGTAACCTGTATGCATAATCTGTAATCCCGTGTCTATATCAAAATGATGGTTAAATTCTATGAGATGTTCAGCAAATTCCGAAAAATTATTATTATTCAAGCAACGTAAGTGTTCTTTGACTCTGGTTTGAACGTTTCTATTAGTTTTGCCTATATAAAAATGATTACAATCTTTACATGATAATTTATAAACGCCCGACTTATCTAATTTGTTGACTTTATCTTTATTGTTTAAAATTACATTTTTTAGTCTATTGTTAGTGTAGAAAGCTGGTGAGATTGTGTCAGGGATGTTCTTTTTAATTAATTTTGCTATGTTATTATTAATATATAAGATTTTCCGCCATTGTTTTTTGTCACTATCAATAATTTTTGGATATAAGAATCTGTCTGTATATTGTTGTTTTAGTTTTTTGTTTAAAATTCTATTGACTATTTCATCATTATAACCATTGTTAATGGCAATTTGTTTTATTGTGTTTAATTCCTTTAAATAATTATTTTTTGACAAGGGAATTTTTAATAATCTATTGAACATGGAATGAAACGCGGCCATTTTTTTGTGACACGGGGTGGTTAGATGAGTTGTGAATTATCAAATCTGTATATGGGAATCTGTATGGGATTTTTTTTCTTTTCTTAAAATTTTTCTAACTCCCTACTATATCCCCTTGAGGTAGCGAGGATTAAAAATAGTCTCCTTTTCGTTAAAGAAAGCAATATATAAAGAAAAAGGGATTGTTTTTTTATTATAGAACATTAAATATGTTTTTTGAATTCAATTAATTTATTTAACTAAATTTTGACTTAATCTTAA
Organism: Molanna angustata; assembly: GCA_963576475.1. NCBI lineage: Eukaryota > Metazoa > Arthropoda > Insecta > Trichoptera > Molannidae > Molanna > Molanna angustata. Next base: position 8,617,288 of record OY754966.1, on the reverse strand, counting down.
GCTTTTCGTCGCTTAGGTGCTGAATACATAAAACAAAAGTTTTTTTTAAAAATCGTGTGTTTCTATTGTTTATATATTATGTTCTAAGACAATAATATCTGTTTTGCTTGTTTTGATACTATATTATTATTATTTTTTTTTTCATGTTCTTTGATGTCTTCTATTGTGGTAGTGTGTTTTCCTTTTTTTCACTTTGTGTTTTATTGTTATTGATAGATACGTGTCTTTTTGTGTGTTCATTTAGTCATCCGATGTTGATTTGTTTATTTTTATTGTTTGTTTTTATTTTCGTTTATACTAGATGTAAGAAATTGTATTTTTTTTAACATCTAAATAAAATATATACAATACAATACAATCTTGTGTAGAGTCTTTCACCGTTCGATATTTTGACGGACATTATGACCTGGGGGGCTAGTCTGGTCCAATCGGCGAAATAAAAACCCTCGTGATTACCCATATCATGAATATTATTATCATATGGAGTTCTATGACATCTAAAGATAATCCCCGACGTGAGGTATCGTCTTAAATCTCCCTGGGTTGTTCCAGACTTTTGGACTTCCCAATTTTTCACAGGACACGGAAACTTTAAAAGTTATCTTCACCGATTTAACATTGCCTCATCTGCTTCATGTCATTTCTGTCAATACCCGGACCAAACTTCGGAACATATCCTTTGGGAATGTTGCCACCCAATGGTGTCCTCATATAGATCGGAGCTCCTCGTTGCTGTCCGTGGGCCTCTTCAAGGTCCCATTGGTCATGCGGATTTTGTGATCTCGAAGAAAAATTATAAAGCTTTTAAGGTTTTCTGTCATAGATATGGTGCCTTACTTTTAGAAGATTCCCGTTAAATTAATTATTTCCAGAGATCTTGGTCACTTCTCTGATGGTCTGCATGTGGGGGGATCTGAGGTCATAGACAGTCCACGGGTGTGAATTTTCTGTTCGCACTCGTTGATTGTTTCTTTTTGCACTATGGTGCCGAGATTGCTAATCTAGAGGGCTCCATGAGCTACTTTTCGTGCTATGCATTTTTTTTGTCGTTCACTTAGCGTTCTGTGAAGGGGCCGATTACAGTCCCCATAGGCAGAGCGGGTGGTGGTGGGAGTAGAAAAATCTAAAGATAATATAGAACTCCATATAATAATTATATCCATGATATGGGTAATCGTGAGGGTTTTGATTTCGCCGGTTGCACCAGCCCCCCTGATTGTTTTTTTATGTAAGCTATATGTCTTTCTTGTTTTTTGAAGTAGATGTTAATTTTAAAATAGAAGATTTTATTTTAATATTTAAATAACACAGTTTTAATCCACAATGAGTTTTTATTTTTAATGCCTAAGCGCTTTCACTGGACTCAGCCCAATTTTTAATTTTGCCTCTGATGATGCTGGCTGAGTCCAGTGAAAGCGCTTAGGCATTAAAAATTAAAAACTCATTGTGTATTAAAACTTTGTGATTTAATTATTAAAATAAAACCTTCTATTTTATAATTATGAACATCCACCGTGTTAACGAAAAAACCTTAAAATTATTAGATGTTAATTAGTTATTAGAAAAAAGTCTGATTGTGTGCCTACCTAATGTATGCAGATCGACAACAATCATCACACAGATCATAAGTGTATTGTCACTGTAAAGTTGTAAACTGCTAGCCCTAGAACAGGGTTTCCTAGTTGGGCAGCAGTAGTCTACTTGTTTGTGTCGCTGTACAATATATCATGATAATAAAAATATAAATAATTAAACTTAATAAAATAAGAATTTATGATCAGAATTTTGTATACCCTCTGATTCTATCTCTATTTTAGGACGATAACCATTTTTGTCTTTGAAATAATCTGAAATATATCAAATAATAATGATGTCTCCGCAATGTAATGTGGAATATATTCCATCTTAGGCATTTCCATACAAATGTCTTTTTCATATTTTAATATATTATATGACAAATGATTTGGGTATAATAATATTATCTTTTGTATTGGATATTACATTATTACATATTTTAGAATTTTTCTACCAATGTTTTTGTCTTTGATAATTTTCCGCATCCTCTTAGCAATATATTTACTTTTGATTATCTAACTGAATATAAACCTAATAAGAGTACATACATACATACCATCACGCCGTATCCCTGCTTGGGGTAGGCAGAGAGGACCGAACGCCAGACACCTCTATATTGACATACATGTTTTGCCTCATTTACATCCATGCATCGCGTCATACATGCTCTCCTATTATTCTGACTTCGTATATTACCATCATTCAAAATCTCATTTATATGATAATGCCAACTCTTTTTCGGGCGGCCACGACCTCTCATTCCACTCTTTTCAGCCTTGTATACATTCTTTGTCAGGCGCTCATCGTTCATTCTCTCCACATGTCCGAACCATCGTAGTGTTTTTATTTTCATTCTACTCACAATATCTCTTTCAATCTTGCATTCTCGTCTGATGTCCACATTCCTTATCCTACATATCATAGATCGTTCTACCACACATTCGTCTTAGGGACCTCATTTCCACAGCGTTAATTTTACTTTCATGCGTCTTCTGCCATGTCCATGTCTCACTTGCATACATTATTGTTGGTACGATTATTGCATTGTGCACAGCGAGCTTTGCTGGCCTTTAGATTATTGGGTCGGCCATTATTCTTCTTAATGCACCGTTCACCCCATTTTCTAATAAGAGTATGTATCCAAATTATGATATTTATGATAATGAATTTGGACATCGTGCAAAAACAAATTAGGTTTACAATTTTATACGATTTTTATTCCTCACTAACCCAAGAGGATATAGTGGGGAGTTATGATTTCGCAATTTTTTTTTATATTAATTCGTTGATATTCATTCGCATTTTTAAGGCTATTTTTTATTGCAGATTATCAAATAGTATCATGCTGAGATTGTATTGTGAAAGTTTCATCACAATATATCTGTGTGTGTGTTATGTAGAGTGTGCTATGTACGGCGTGTTTATTTTACTTTATCAATTATAGACTAAAGTACTCATTCGATTCATTTCAAATTTTGCAAATATGTATATCTAATACTCGCTTAGACCCTGAATATCTGAATAGTGCTTTTCAATTTTTTTAAACGTCAAAAATTTTAAAGTGACGCCAAGCTCAGTAAACAAAAAAATTTATATTTTTATTTTCAAATTGGTAAAAAGACACATCACTTTCATAAAATGGCATTGAAGAATTTAGTAAGTTGTCATAATAAAATATTAAGTTAAAAATATAATTGAATATATTCATTTTATAGAAAGCTGAAAATTTTCCATAAAAAATTTGAATACTTTATGGAGTAATTTGTTAGTTAGAAATTTTGCGTTGGCCACAACCCACTCGTTTTAATTATTACTGTTAAAAATATTTGTAAAATAATTATTCAATGAATTTGTATGTGTACAATGCTCAAGATATGAGAGATTTTCTTTTCTATCAAAACAATCCCACTTTATTTATTTCATCGTAATGTTTTACGTCTTTTATTATTTTTGAATATCATTACGTTGAGTTGATTCAGATGTTGACATAAAAATACCTTTAATTTGAAATAATAATGCTGGGGGTTTTGTACGATCGTGACTATGTATATATTTAAAAAAAAACAGACAAAGACAGTTTATTTTTATATTTAGAAGATACAGAGTAGGACGATTACAATATTGTGTTGTTACGATATCCTGTGTTGTTAAGATTCGTAATAGGGAATTAATATCCACCAATCAATTGACTTGGAAAATTTTAAGATTATCTTTATTCAAAACACTCAATAGCTAATTTGACCAATAATTGATCGCCTAGTCTTCACACCAGATTTTTTAAACCTAACCTACAAAAGTTTGGTAAAAATACCAATTTAGTTATTTTTTTAAAATATTTTAGTTCCTTTTTACTCCTCAATTACCCAAGGGGATATAGTGGGGAGTTATGATTTCGCACTAGTATCGTGCTGAGATTGTATTCTGAAAGTTTCGTCACAATCTATCTCTGTGTGTGTGATATGTGCTGTGTGCTATGTACGTCGAGTTTATGTTACTTTATCGATTAAAAACTAAAGTATTCATTCGATTCTTTTCAAATTTTGCAAATATGTGTATCTAATACTTGCTTAGACCGCATTAGATTTTGAAGGATATTTGAATAGCGCTTCTCATTTTGTTGTCAAATATTTCAAAGTGACCCCAAGCTCAGGAAACTTAAAATATGTATTTTATATTATCAAATTGGTAAAAAGGCACATAGTTTTCATAAAAAAAGCATTGAAGAGTTATTAATTTCCATAATAAAATATTTAATAAAAAATAATTTAACAAACTCATTTCGGGATAATGCTGAATATTTTTTTCCATACAAAATTTGAATGCTTTTTAGAATGACTTGTTAGTGAAGAGTTTAGCGTTGGCCACAACCCACTCGTTTTAAAATAAATTAAAATGAATTATAAGTTCTATAAATAGATTTTACTTTTATCGAAAGGAAGTATGAATATTTATACTAACTGTTTTATTTAATTTTTTATTTACTATTCTTACTATCTAAAAAAACACTAACTTGGTAATATTTGTTCATGTAGTATATATTACAAGGTAAAAAGTAATACTTTTGCATAATTGTGTACTTCCTACGGTCAAAGAAGATAAGATTTGCCTAAGAATTATTATTTGGTACCAGATATACTTCTACTTAACCACTACTAAAACTTACTATAAATAATTGTTAGAAAAATTTAAATATCAGCGTTTTGAGTTTTGATATTAAAGCACAATAAGCTTCTTGAAATGCTTGTCGAATAAAATGGCATATTTATTCATAATTGTTTTCGAGCACAATACGTTCAATCTACCTCTCTCTTTCTACTTATTTCCCTCCCTCTCTGCTTAATGCCAATCCAATATGTTCATTGAACAGGACCGTATCCGAAATAAACTTATTTTCCGAGCTTAATTTGGCGTACGAAATTATAAGTACCCTAGACGCCCACACATATTAACTAACAATTATTCTAGTACAGGTGATTTCATAAAGTCCTGTTTATCTCGTTATTTGCTTTAATACCGGCTTCTCTGAATCGTTTATTTATTTATTTTATTTTATTTATTAAGGAAAGATGCAGTTGTGTAAATACATTTTATAAGAACAAAAATATAATCAATAAATGATTAACTGTAAGTTATTTAATAACAAAACAATAGTCATAAAATAGGAAGAATAAACAAGAGTGAAATAAAACAGAAAAAATAGTGACTTTGAAGAACAGTTTTTACGTACCCACATTTTACGATTTTACAAGCTATTACAAGCTATGTTATTTAGAATATATAATATATATTGTATATTTATCTATGGAATTATACAATTTAAAACTACGTCGGACAAAACAGTTTTGCGCATAATCAGTTTTATATATATGAATTGCAAATTGTTCATCCGATCTCTTACTGCGTAAAGGACAACGAAATGCATATTTCTTCAACAGATATGAACAGCTTTGCAGTTCACTATATCAAGTAAAATATCAAATTGATCACCTTTCTACGATTATTAAGTAAAAATAAGTTATAATAATAAATGAGTAAGTATATTAAATTAATACCCAGCATATTTTTGAAAATCTTGTATCCAATACCTAATTTGAGAAAAACCATCAATAGGTACCAAAAAATACTTTTACCAAAATGAAATAAAAATGAAAGACATCGTATTTGGTAAGGTGTACAATTGATCATCAAAGGCAATATAGAAGGAAGAAGAAAATACTCCTTTTGTTATTGTTCTAGGGTTTTACAAACTTTATTTATTAAGAAACAGATTATTTATGACAAAGTTATATTTTTAGCTGCCTATATTTCCAAGTTTTAACAGTTAAATCAATTTAATAAAATTTGATATAGTAAAAAAACACAAAACACATATATTTTTACTCTCCACACTATGGAATAGGGGAGAGTCATGATTTCGCAAAATTTAAGCGTATTTTTTTTACATCAATTTCTCAATGGGTATCATGTAGAGAATGCACACTATGAGTTTCGTCGTGATGTGTTTGTGTGTATGGCGTATACGCTGTACGCCGTACGCCGTACGCCGTAGCATTTATCTTTTTTGTGTCCTCTCTACAGCCCAAACTATAAGTCTGATCGACTTCATATTAACATCATATGTGTAAAGTGCAAAGACCTAGAGCTGATTAGTTTTCCATAGACAACTTTTGATTTCTTCTCTATGAATTCATCATTTACGTTGTTTTTTTTTTGTGTCCTCTCTGCAGCCCAAACTATAAGTCCGATTGACTTCATATTGATATCACATGTGTTAAGTCCATAAACTTAGAGCTGATTAGTTTTCCATAGACAACGGTTCATTTTTTCCCAATGTTTCTTTATGATTTCATCTATTAAAACTGAAAAAATGCTCTCACGACCTGGAAATTAGAGATATTTTAATTTGGTTTCAACTATTTATACAACACCAAGAATCTTCATAAAATTGTATTCAAAGTTGGTCAATGTTAAAAGAAAAATATTCAACGGTTTCAAAAATTATATTTTATTTAATGGATATTTGTATGAAACTTATATGTAACAAGAGAATTTTTTTATATTTGGCAATGATCAGTTCATTGATTTCATATTGATAGAAGAATATTAATAGCTTGAACTTAGAACTGATTAGCTTTTCATAGATATCATATAATTTCTTCATATGATATCACGTGTAAACATTGTCAAAATGCTCTAACGCTCTTTGAAACAAAATTTATCTGCTTTTTTTAAAATATTTCATACAACATAAGCAGTCTTCACTATACTGCATTAATAGTTTGTCTATCTTAACATAAAAATATACTATCGGAAGAAAATTTATATTCCTGGTAGTAACATTTAGTATGAATAAAAATGTAATTAGATAAATTTCTATGTATGGAAACGTTTAGTAATTTGATTTCATGTTATAATGTAAAGAGCTTGAACATAGAACTGATTAGCTTTCCATAAATAACAAAAAAAATCTTCATATGATATCACCTGTCAAAATTTGGAAAATGCTCTCGCGTTCTTTAGAACAAAATTTATCTGCTTTTTTTAAAATATTTCATACAACATAAGCATTCTTCACTATACTGCATTAATAGTTTGTTTATCTTAACATAAAAATATACTATCGGAAGAAAATTTATATTCCTGATAGTAACATTTAGTATGAATAATAATGTAATTAGATAAATTTCTATGTATGGAAAAGTTCAGTAATTTGATTTCATGTTATAATGTAAAGAGCTTGAACATAGAACTGATTAGCTTTCCATAAATAACAAAAAAAATCTTCATATAATATCACGTGTCAAAATTTTGAAAATGCTCTCGCGTTCTTTAAAACAAAATTTATCTGCTTTTTTTAAAATATTTCATACAACATAAGCATTCTTCACTATACTGCATTAATATTTTGTTTATCTTAACATAAAAATATACTATCGGAAGAAAATTTATATTCCTGGTAGTAACATTTAGTATGAATAAAAATGTAATTAGATAAATTTCTATGTATGGAAAAGTTCAGTAATTTGATTTCATGTTATAATGTAAAGAGCTTGAACATAGAACTGATTAGCTTTCCATAAATAACAAAAAAAATCTTCATATGATATCACCTGTCAAAATTTGGAAAATGCTCTCGCGTTCTTTTGAACAAAATTTATCTGCTTTTTTTAAAATATTTCATACAACATAAGCATTCTACACCATACTGCATTAAAAGTTTGTCTATCTTATCATAAAAATATACTATCGGAAGAAAATTTATATTCCTGATAGTAACATTTAGTATGAATAATAATGTAATTAGATAAATTTCTATGTATGGAAAAGTTCAGTAATTTGATTTCATGTTATAATGTAAAGAGCTTGAACATAGAACTGATTAGTTTTCCATAAATAACAAAAAAAATCTTCATATAATATCACGTGTCAAAATTTTGAAAATGCTCTCGCGTTCTTTAAAACAAAATTTATCTGCTTTTTTAAAAATATTTCATACAACATAAGCATTCTTCACTATACTGCATTAATAGTTTGTTTATCTTAACATAAAAATATACTATCGGAAGAAAATTTATATTCCTGATAGTAACATTTAGTATGAATAAAAATGTAATTAGATAAATTTCTATGTATGGAAACGTGTAGTAATTTGATTTCATGATATAATGTAAAGAGCTTGAACATAGAACTGATTAGCTTTCCATAAATAACAAAAAAATTCTTCATATGATATCACCTGTCAAAATTTGAAAAATGCTCTCGCGTTCTTTAAAACAAAATTTATCTGCTTTTTTAAAAATATTTCATACAACATAAGCATTCTTCACTATACTGCATTAATAGTTTGTCTATCTTAACATAAAAATATACTATCGGAAGAAAATTTATATTCCTGGTAGTAACATTTAGTATGAATAAAAATGTAATTAGATAAATTTCTATGTATGGAAAAGTTCAGTAATTTGATTTCATGTTATAATGTAAAGAGCTTGAACATAGAACTGATTAGCTTTCCATAAATAACAAAAAAAATCTTCATATGATATCACCTGTCAAAATTTGGAAAATGCTCTCGCGTTCTTTAGAACAAAATTTATCTGCTTTTTTTAAAATATTTCATACAACATAAGCATTCTACACCATACTGCATTAAAAGTTTGTCTATCTTATCATAAAAATATACTATCGGAAGAAAATTTATATTCCTGATAGTAACATTTAGTATGAATAATAATGTAATTAGATAAATTTCTATGTATGGAAAAGTTCAGTAATTTGATTTCATGTTATAATGTTAAGAGCTTGAACATAGAACTGATTAGTTTTCCATAAATAACAAAAAAAATCTTCATATAATATCACGTGTCAAAATTTTGAAAATGCTCTCGCGTTCTTTAAAACAAAATTTATCTGCTTTTTTTAAAATATTTCATACAACATAAGCATTCTTCACTATACTGCATTAATAGTTTGTTTATCTTAACATAAAAATATACTATCGGAAGAAAATTTATATTCCTGATAGTAACATTTAGTATGAATAAAAATGTAATTAGATAAATTTCTATGTATGGAAACGTGTAGTAATTTGATTTCATGATATAATGTAAAGAGCTTGAACATAGAACTCATTAGCTTTCCATAAATAACAAAAAAATTCTTCATATGATATCACCTGTCAAAATTTGAAAAATGCTCTCGCGTTCTTTAAAACAAAATTTATCTGCTTTTTTTAAAATATTTCATACAACATAAGCATTCTTCACTATACTGCATTAATAGTTTGTCTATCTTAACATAAAAATATACTATCGGAAGAAAATTTATATTCCTGGTAGTAACATTTAGTATGAATAAAAATGTAATTAGATAAATTTCTATGTATGGAAAAGTTCAGTAATTTGATTTCATGTTATAATGTAAAGAGCTTGAACATAGAACTGATTAGCTTTCCATAAATAACAAAAAATTTCTTCATATGATATCACCTGTCAAAATTTGGAAAATGCTTTCGCGTCCTTTAAAACAAAATTTATCTGCTTTTATTAAAATATTTCATACAACATAAGCATTCTACACCATACTGCAATAATAGTTTGTCTATCTTAACATAAAAATATACTGTCGATAGAAAATTTATTTTCCTGGTAGTAAAATTTAGTATGAATAAAAATGTATATAATAAGATAAATTTCTTATGTATGGAAAAGTTCAGTAATTTGATTTCATGTTATAATGTAAAGAGCTTGAACATCGAACTGATTAGCTTTTCATAAATAACAAAAATTTCTTCATATGATATTACGTGTCAAAATTGTCAAAATGCTCTAACGTCCTTTAAAACAAAATTTATCTGCTTTTATTAAAATATTTCATACAACATTAGAATTCTTCACCATACTGCATTAATAGTTTGTCTATCTTAACATGAAAATATACTATCGTTAGAAAATTTATATTCTTGGTAGTAAAATTTAGAATGAATAAAATATTTCATTGTCAATATTTGTGGTGTGGAGAGTTTAGTGTTGGCCACAACCCACTCGTTTTTAAATGAATATGTCCTTGTTAAACAAGTACATATACATCTTCCTACGTTCCCTAAAATAAGCAAATACATGCTTGTGCTACAGGTGAACGAAATCGGTCGAGGCAGGATTCGAACTTGCGACCACTGGATTACTAGCCCAGCGCACTAACTCTTCTGCCACCGACCCATCTTTACCTTTCCGTGTTGATTAGGAGGCAAGTATTGCCCCGAATTAGGCACTAGTTTGAAGGGCTAATGCACTTAAAACTCGTGTTGAATTCAAGGCACGTGTCCTCCAAACGCGCACGGTTCAGCAACGCAAACAGTTCCTGCTAATACGTGTTCAATTTAAGGCAGTTAATTATTGAATATGGAGCATAATATATAGCCATGAAGTTCGCGTGCTATTTCATTTAGCTCGCATTTCGTCTGTCACTGTCACATTTGTATTTGTTCACAGATTATATTATGGTAGAAATCAGTAATTTTGTTTAAGTCTTTAGTAATATGGAACTAAAATTGGTATTTTGGACAATTTTAAAATTTTTAAATAATGTAGGACAAGGATAATTACCAATGTAAAATTCGATGCTCTATATCTTGTGAAGGTAATTACGACGCAAATTGTGATTATTTCATTGAAAAAATCATGAGTACCAATCTCATACAAAAAAAAATTGTCTTAACGATTTTTTATGACATTATGTAGATTTGTGTAGATTAATCTATTAAAACAAAACAATCATACACAAAAATGCCTCTAACACAGCCTTGTAACGCTCAATCAATATGCATGGTAAAATTTATATTCCAGTGTACTATTGAAAGACGCGTGCCTTGATTTGAACACGTATTAGCAGGAATAGTTTACGTCACAAAACCGTGTGCATTTGAAAGACACGTGCCTTGAATTGAACACGAGTTTTTAAGTGCATTAGCGCTACAAACTAGTGCCTAATTCGAGGCAGTACTTGCCTCCTAATCAACACGGAAAGGTAAATACGCTCCCCACTGCTTTCTTCCGACCCCTTTAAGACATTCGATCATCCCCTTCAAGACAAGCTGAATGATGGTATATTTTTCACATCTCAGAATATGGCCGAAGTACGACACTTTACGGAGCTTGACATTGGTGAATTATTCTCTTTTTGTGTTGGCTTTACGTAGTACCACAGTGCTACTGATCATGTAAGTCCATGGTATTCTTAGCATTCTGCGGTGGATCCACATTTCAAAGTACATCTTTACCTATTTTTTAACAATTTTTGTAAAAATTGATATCATTTTAAACGATTTGAATGGCAGTACACACAAAATCTACGGGGACTCAATATTTTGATACTTAATCTCCATACATACATATGTACATACATACCATCAAGCTGTTTACATATGGGTACACTGGGTAGGAAAAAATGACTGACCTATATTATGTTACATATGTTTTGTACAGAAAACAAAATATTTATTATACATATGTAGATACTATTGCTATCGACAGTTGGATCTCATGTGTTGCATGCAACTAGTTATATTATGCAGTTCAGCCCGAGCCATCCCTGTATTGAAACTGTAGGTAGGAATCTTGTTGATATAGGTACGTAGGTACCTACTGAAGAATATAATTCCACAAGCGGGTGAGTTGAATTTGAATGTTCAATATATTTATGAGGCTTTCTATGCGATGATAAAATATTGGTCCGTAGTATGGGTCAGAATGATTTACTGGCGGAATCGACGGAAAATATGGTGAAATACCATTTGTATACTTACATACATCAAACCCATACATGTACTTTAATATTAATATTATTATCTACATATATGTACACACACACACACACATACACACCACACATTCATATCTTATTGATAATTCTTCATGACCGTGGTAGTTGCATACATTTACTATGATCAGTGAACAAAAAATATATGAGACATTAATATATTATTATTTTAAATTGTGTTCGATTAAAGTATGTGTGCAGTTTCCATCCGCAACATAACATAATATAAAATAGACACTGCACCTACCGCACACAGCACAATGATAGTGTAGTGTTGGTTGGAAATATTTACCCATTCATATTTTATCTACCTAGGTATAACTATTATGCATAGAATTTGTTTATTCATTTAAACCACAATATTAAAAACAAAATATATTAAAGATAACTGCTTCACTAGACAGAGTCTGTTCCGAAGCAATTATCAGTAAAGTTTGTAAAGTTAGTACATTTTACAATACAAAATAATAGAACACATACATATTTGGTCTTACTATTTGCAATTTGTGTTTAAGTTGATACTTACCCAGTTTTTTGTATGGCCGAAACTGACTTAGCATTGGTTTAACCTAGTAAGTAAGGCCGATTAGGTAGTAATATAAAAAAAAACGATAAAAAAAAAAAAAAATATATATATATATATATATATATATATATATATATATATATATATATATATATATATATATATATATATATATATATATATATATATATATATATATATATATATATATATATATATATATATATATATATATATATATATATATATATATATATATATATATATATATATATATATATATATATATATATATATATATATATATATATATATATATATATATATGTATATATATATATATATATATATATATATATATATATATATATATATATATATATATATATATATATATATATATATATATATATATATATATATATATATATATATATATATATATATATATATATATATATATATATATATATATATATATATATATATATATATATATATATATATATATATATATATATATATATATATATATATATATATATATATATATATATATATATATATATATATATATATATATATATATATATATATATATATATATATATATATATATATATATATATATATATATATATATATATATATATATATATATATATATATATGATTTAGATGGGTCGATGGCAGAGCGTTTAGCGCATTGGGCTAGTAATCCAGTGGTCGTGAGTTCGAATCCTACCTCGACCGATTTCGTTCACATATAGCTCAAGCATTTATGCTTATTTTAGGGAACCTAGGATGTATTTGTATATGTACTTGTACTTGAACGTATATGTACTTGTTCAACAAGGACATATTCATTTTTTTGTAAAAAAAAAGATCATACTATGTTCTACTGTACCTACTGTTGGATATCCAAAATAAATAAAAATAAAATAAAATAAAATATTTGAGCATACTTGCCTGTATCTATGCTAAATATAATAAAATATAAATATTGAATCTGAATATAATTACTCTCAAACGTCTGCTATCTTCCCCGTTTGATAAGATTTGTCAACAATCTAGCCTTGATACAGTGGCAATATTAAGTAGGTATCTATTGCCTGCTCTTCCAAGGTATACTACTGAAACTAGATTAGAGTTTGGAAAATATCGACGATGAAGTTAAAGTGAAGTGGAGGTGTGTGGGTGACTCACATCGGGCGGGAGTCAACGGCAAGTTTAGCAGTGAGAGTCAACGATAAGTTTAGTAGTCCGAGTCACTTAGTGGTCCCGGTCGGCGGCGGCGACTTTGACATCATACGGACCATGGCCAACTTTCTGACACAGATTGATTACCCCTTTCTCTCTCTCTCTCGTGGGAAGCCATTATGCAATCGGGACAAAGCTGGACGAGTTAATAATAATGTTTTTGTTCTTATCTAAAACAGTTACAAGTTAGTACCTACTGGCAACGCTACGTTAATGTGATAATTTGTTTATTTTTTAAAGTAGGTAGGTAAAAGTTAATTTTTACTTATTTTTTAGATGTAAGAATACTTTTAGATGTAAGAATTATATAGAATACTTAGTATCTATATAATTTAAAAAAAAAGTTATAAACATTTAAACGGTCTTTTTAACAATATTTAAATAATGTATTCAACAATTATTGCTAGAAGGAACAATGTTTAAACAAAGTATGGAATAAGAATATAAGATTAGTAGATACCTACATTATTAAACCACATGGTTTAAGTGCACATTAATCTGCACTTAAATCGATTAGGTACATTATCTTCATGGTGTATCGCTGAAAATAAATATCTCTTTAGATTTTTTTTTAATTCATTTTTTTTTTTTTTTATAAAAAATGAATATGTCCTTGTTAAACAAGTACATATACATCTTCCTACGTTCCCTAAAATAAGCAAATAAATGCTTGTGCTATAGGTGAACGAAATCGGTCGAGGCAGGATTCGAACTCGCGACCACTGGATTACTAACCCAGCGCGCTAACCGCTCTGCCACCGACCCATCTAAAAATATTAATAAATAAATTTATTTATTTATTAATATTTTTATTTATTTATTTATTTATATATTTATTTATTTATTTACTTATTAATTAATTTATGTATTTATTTATTTATTTATTTTATTATTATTTATTTATTTATTTAATTATTTATTCATACGACTTTAATACATGTAGGTACCTACCTGAATTGATATAGGTATAGTAGTTAAACGGTATGATTAAAAATGTTTGAACGTAATACAAAACAGAGATAAACACTTAAAATAATGAAAATACTATAGGTGGTTGATATGGTGTCGGGATTTGGTTTATTTTACTATAGTATTTAATATAATTTAATTTAATTTAATGTTACGTGTTCAAATAATCTCCCAACAACATACACCAACTATATAATATATATATTTTGATAATCAGTTATTTATTAAAATAGTAATTGAGTGATGATGGGTTTCATATTAAAAGAATACTTACTTGAGTTACATTTATTATCGCTTCAAAGAATTTACAGATATAAATAATATGTACTTAATAAATTTACAGATGTTCGCGATCTTTGGGTCGGTATTAATTTTATGAATATAGATGAATAATGGACAAAGTGTTAACGCCTAGCCGATTGCCACACGAATAGAGACGGGGAAAAATGAGTGATCCGTATTATTTGACCGGATCATTAAATTGAATCGGTGACTCACGGTTCACGTTGCCACAACGATCCGCTCATGAACCGGACATCACTCTCACACTTTCTATCTCATATATAATATATCGTTAGAATGCGATACACATACCGACTCATGGCAATCATCGATTCACAACTAATTCATTATGGTTCATAAAATCTAATTCATTGCGGTTCTTAAATATGTTAAGCAATTTTGACCGCAACATACTTTGAAAAACAAATACGTAACGTCTATAATTGAATATACTATTTTGAAGGCGATCTTCGATTCACGACTAATTCATAATGGTTCATAAAATATTTAAGCAATATTGACCATTAAGTACATTGAAATGCAAACATTTTAACGCCTACATTTGCATATCATATTTTGAATCGGTTTTGTTTTCTCTGTCATACTACGTACATGTTATGTACGATAGATAAGGATAGCTATATTTGAATCATATTGAATCGAAGAGCGAATTGATGATCCGCATAAATTTCATGAATCGATTTTAAAAGACAGGATCTTACAAAAATATCGAACTTTGCACCACTACACACGAATGCACACGAATGACGAGCAGGAGCTATGGCCGTGTCTTCCTGGCGGTCAGGATTCGACGATCGATGCGCATGCGCGTTGCAGCTGCGCATAGATAAATAGGTATCTCTGTGGTCGCCACAATACCATATTATCGCAATTAATAATTTTTCAATGCCATTTTATGAAGCTGATGTGTATAAAATAATTTGAAATTTTATTAAAATAAAATTTCAAATTTTAAGTTTCCTAAGAATGGGGTCACTTTAAAATATTTGTGGCTTAAAAGAATTAACAACATTATTCAGATATCATTTAAAATCTAATGGGGTCTAAGCGAGTATTAGAATAGATGTACATATTTGCAAAATTTGTCTATAATTAATACAGTAAAATAAACACGCCGCGCCGTATACATAGCACATAGTACAAAGCATACAACACACAGCATATCGCATACAAACACAGATACCAACATTGTGACGGAACTTTCAGAATACAATCTCAGCATGATATTAGTTGATGATCTGCAATAAAAAAATAGCTTTAAAAATTGCGGAAACATAACTACCCACTATATCCCCTTGTAAAAAGTTAGAACTAGCGTTACCGCGAATAACCAGCTAGTTCAATATCATATTATTAACACATCGCGAGATATAAATCCAATATATGAAAAAGATACATTAGATAGATTTTGTATATTTGGGAATTAAATAAGATCGTAAATTCCGTGCGTGGTACATTTTCTATAATGGGATATCGCGTTTTACCTAATAACTTTATTATGTAATTTTGTTATAATATTATGCGCGTAATATGAAAATGTCACTTTCTTCACAATATGTTCGTAATAAATATTATCACACACATAATCAACTTGTGGTTGGTATCGTTATACAAATTTCTTTATCAGGTGGAATCGCCGATATCTAATCACAGTTGTTTTATAAGAAATTATATACATTATCTTAAAACTAGTTGCTTGTAACACATGAGATTCAACTGTCGATGGCGATATTATGTGTAGTTAAAGAATACATAAGAAAGTAAATACAAATGATTAAGTATTTTAAAATATTTTGTGTTCTCTATATGACAGGATAGGTTAGTGTAGAGGTCAGTCCTTTTTTCCAACCCCGAATATATAATCAGCATAATTGTATATGTGTATGAATGTAAGAAGATTAAGTATCAAACAAAATTCTCACACACACATACACAATTATTGATTTGAGTAATCACAAGTTTGCAGCTGCATCTTATGAAGCTCTTCTAGAAGAGAGTTCTTGTATTTAATCCAAGACAATTGTTGGGATGAAGTACCTACTACAGAAATGATCCAGTGAAATTCAGTACATTGGTTGATTTATTTATTAATGTTAATGCAAAAAAGCCTTATCATATTTTCCTTGTGACGCACTTCTGTGGATCAAGGTTCCTTAGATCAATCGCCAAATACAATATCCAAAGTAAATTGAGTTTCCCTTTATTGAAATTTGGCGAATGTTTGATTCACCGCGGATACAATACACAGGTATGTAAGTTATTAAGATATTTGCATACTGTATTGACTACCTATATAGGTACAATTTCGTTTATTGGTCGTTGTTATACAAAGGGTATTTAGTATTTCAAATTCCAATATTAATTAATTTTTACGTCAAAGGTTGGGATAATTTAAATATTATTCAAGGATACTGAATAATAAAGTGATCACGTAAACCAGCCGATGACAGGTCGTAAGCCCTGTAGGTGCCTTGATTTCCCGGTTCTCCTACAATAAATATTCCAACTTCGTCTCTATTGAGATAATTAAAAATCTGTTAAAAAATATCTTTGACTCCCGACAGGGAAAAAATCCAATGTTTGCGCATATGCAATAATAAAAATATTCGATTACTTACACATTGGTACAAGTAGGTAAATAAGACAAAAATGACCTTATAAGTCTGGCGCAATTCAGGGGTGACTTCTATGCGAAAAATGCATTGTCACCTCAGATATAAGAATTGTAGCTTTCATTATTTACAAAAATCAATTCTCTAAATAGATGGCGTTCCAACAAAATAAATAAAAATAATAAGATTGTTGTTCATAATTTCACCCATAGATGGCTGTAGTAAAAATTCCTTATTTTCAAGCGAAAAGAATTTCAGTATTACAATATATAGAACTTTCAAAATTGAATTGATAGGGATCTCATTAAAAGGCATAATTGGTGAACGTTGCGCAAGCGCATAAAGTAATCGCGTAAACCAGCCGATGACAGGTCGTAAGCCCTGTAGGTGCCTTGATTTCCCGGTTCTCCTACAATAAATATTCCAACTTCGTCTCTATTGAGATAATTAAAAATCTGTTAAAAAATATCTTTGACTCCCGACAGGGAAAAAAATCCAATGTTTGCGCATATGCAATAATAAAAATATTCGATACTGAATAATCTTATTATTTATTTGAGGTATAAAATCATTTGGAATTGTGATGTCGATATGAAAATAAATCTGTTTTACAAAATAATTACAGTGATTTTAAATATATGTATTTTGGTTTTCGATATTTCAAATAATATCTTACATGGAAGCAGAGCATTTTTCAATTGATTTAATAACCGCAATACTGAGTAATGAGGTTAATGGGAGATGAAAAGATTACGTTTGATACAATATGGTTTGTAGTTCTTTATCAAAATGTTGGCAATCCCCCGAATAATTTTTAATGAATTTCATTTAAAAAGCGATGCGTACACACATTCGTTCGTTTCACAGATTATAGTTATGAATGACAGCTCGTGATACGTAACTTTTACTTTACATTCTGTGATACGTAAAGATTAGCGGAACTTATCGCAAAATATTACACGTGAATGGGAATAAGGGCACAGGTGCTATAGACTTACCTTTTTCATACCTATACTCAATAAGAAAGAAGATATCAAAAAACAAGCAATTGAAAAATGATTCTTCGAAGACGTTGCTTTCTTTCGGACTATCAATTGCTAAATATTTATTTATTTTATTTTACAAAGGACAGCACACAGTACATGCATACAATTACTAAAAGTAAATTAATAAAAATACAAATTTAACATGTACGACATGTTCGTACTAAAACTTATATCGAAATAAGACAATAAAAAAGTGTGAATTAGTATGGGTGCGCGCATGAGAGAAGAGTAACAATATGTGTGTGTTAAAAATATATCTAGAATGAGTGTGAGGTTGTGTATGTGTGTGTGTGTGTGTGTGTGTGAGGGTGGGTGTGCATGTGTGTGTATATATGATAGACGAATATATATTGACAGATTCATAAGTTGAGAAGAAAAAGAATATATACATATATTGCTGAGGGTGGTTGGGAAATATAAAATTAATCAGTATCTAGTTGTTTATTGTTATAATGTCACGATGTTAGATATAAGTTTGTTTTTGAATGTCATAATATGTGAATCAAATAGCGTGGGCCGCATTTGGTAAACTCTCCTATATCCTCAAGTCTCCGAAATACGCCAATCGTCTTAAAAAGAAAGTCTTCGACGCTTGCGTTCTCCCGGTACTGACATATGGCTGTGAAACTCTTGTGTTTACAATGAGAATGCTGCATAGTCTCGCAGTAACACAGAGAGCCATGGAAAGGAGAATGCTGGGTATTTCGATAAGAGACAGAAAAACCAACTTGTGGATAAGAGAGAAAACCAAAGTAATCGACGTTGTCCTAAAGGTTGCAAACCAGAAGTGGAGCTGGGCAGGGCATATCACCCGAACCACGGACTCCAGATGGACTAAAAAAGTGCTGGAATGGCGACCTAGAACGGGCAAGAGAAGTGTTGGAAGGCCTCTAACCAGGTGGTCTGACGAGGTGGATGGATGCGGTCTGCCCAGGATAGGGAGCTGTGGAGGTCTCAGGGGGAGACCCTTGTCCATTACTGGACGAAAGAGGGCTGACGAAGAAGAAGAAGATGTGAATCAAAAAATATGTCTAAGTCGGCAGGGCTGACGAAGAGTTGAATAAGTTTAGATATTAAGTAGGAAGCAATAAATTTTAAGTAGTAAATAATTGCTCATAATATACGGCGCGTCAAAATATGAAATAATTTCCGATAATCCGAATTAATCAACTTCGATCATCCGCGTTCCCACTGATGTCTACTCGAATCATTTCAACTCTCAACTCGGGCAGATTGGTTTTCATCCATAACACGGTGTCATCCATAAAATATTTATCGAAGATATCTGTGCCGAAATAATTATTATTGGAGACGGCAGTGGGCTTTCAATCAATTGAACATCCCATCTGGGGACACGGAAGGAGCCTCCACGTAGATTGAGTTTCGGTTAACTTCGGAAAAGCAATCGGGCGTCCCTGGAAACGGCAGAATGCCGGCCAATCCTTCCACCACCGGAGCACCAACCAATATGATGGTGTTCCGGACACGGAAAGTAAGTAACATCCCATCTGAATGGGCATGTTGTGAGGTTTCCGATCTGCTCTGCGATTAATTGGCAAGTTTTATGGAAATCCTGGTCAAAGAGATACTCGCTCCGTTGGAACGCTCCATCCAATTCATCCATCCAATCCATCGGATTGAAACATCATACATTGAAATGAATCGAATATTTTTAAAGTTGGTTTTTTGGACAATGATGTATTTTTACAATATTTTATCATCTCAATAGAGAATAAGTTGGAATATTAAAGGATATTCAGGAACTCAAGACATCTAAAAGTCTTACGACTTGTCTTCGGCTGCTCACATTATGCTTGGTGCTACCTGCATATATTTATAAATAAAGTATACCTCGTAAGATTGTCGCTCTGGATTTGCACATGTTTGTGCACGGCTAAATTCATGTCAGTTTGCCTGTCCTTGCATTTGTTAGAAACCTTCCTATGTCAAAATCGGCAATTTTACAGTAGAGCAAAAACCTTATAATATCACATTTGAAACAGTATAAAAACACAAAGCCTCGCGGGCTGATATGTTTTTTTTAATCATTTTCAAAAGAAAGTACTTATTTTTAAATTTTTTATAAAAAGAATTATATAATGCGAAAACCTGGAACTCAAGACACCTACAGGGTTAACTACCTATCATCGGCTGGCTTACGTGATCACTTTATGTGCGTACGCAACGCTTACCAATTATGCCTTCTTATTGAGTTCCCAATAAATCCAATATTTGAAAGTTCTATATATTTTAATCATGAAAATCTGTTCGTTTGAAAATAATCTAAAAAAACCATCGCCATCAATCTATGAAGTGATGAAGAATTTTTATTTTAACGCCATATATTGAGTAATTGTTTTGTAAACAATGAAAACACCAGTCCTTGTATACATAAGAGGTGACAATGCAATCGTACAGATGTCACCTCTGAACCACGCCAGAAATATGTTAATTATTGTTTACTTGCTTGTACCAATGTGCGTGTAATTCGATTTTTTTTCTCCTACAATATTCCAACTTCATCTCTATTGCATGTAAAAAATGTTCCACAATTTAATTTATCACAATAATTCACTGTTGTATGGGGATATACGCATGTGTCGTGCTTCCTTCGGTAATGCATAACCGTATACCTGGCGTTGGTTACCCTACATTGTGGGATATGCATTATTGGTATATATAATTTATACATACCATCAATGCATTTGTTGGTATAATCGCTGCTGCATAAAATTCTGAACGGTGCCATCGCTTCACCTGAGCTTGTTAACCTAGTGGGTATCCATGTTCCAGGTAGAATGGTTCGCCGATCTGAACTATTACATGTTCCGGTATGTAGAACAAATATCAGAAAGAATGGTACAATTCCACGCGTATGTGATTCTCATAACACGTTGTTCTCAGCCGGGGCGGGGTGGACATCTTCAATGTGAAATATGATAAGTTTCGTCGCGAGATATTGAAGGTGATACGCTCCTAATTTTCCTCCCTCGTACCCTCCTATCCATCCCAAACAAATTGTATATGTGCATGTGTGTGTGTGTGTGTGTGTGTGTGTGTGTGTGTGTGTGTCTGTGTGTGTGTGTGTGCGCGCGCGCGCGCGTGTGTGTGTGTGTGTGTGTGTGTGTGTGTGTGTGTGTGTAACATGAGTTGTTTACAGTAATTTCTTGTTATTGATGGAAAGCTTATTATTGGCTCTGAATTCTATGTTAAAAATTTGTATTATAAAAAATATAAATTAGCTGTTGGCTTCCCAAATAAATAAATAAATAAATCAATAAATAAATAAGTATATAAATAAATAAATAAATAAATAAATCAATAAATAAATAAGTATATAAATAAATAAATAAATAAATAAATAAATAAATAAACAAACAATCAAACAAACAAATAAATAAATAAATAAATAAATAAATAAATAAATAAATAAATTAATAAATAAATAAATAAATAAATAAATAAATAAATAAATTAATAAATAAATAAATAAATAAATAAATAAATAAATAAATAAATAAATAAATAAATAAATAAATAAATAAATAAATAAATATAAATAAATAAATAAATAATATGTATAGTTGTCAGCATATCGTAAGTTGTTTTGCCGAGAAGGGAGCCGATTTACACGTATAAAAAACACATATAACGAAGCAAAAGTACACAAATTTGCGCTCTGCGCACTCGGAAACCAGGTTAAAGATATTTGGCGAAATCTATATTTAGGTACGTAGGTACGTAATAATTCACTTTGTTTAAAACATGAATAAATTTATTAACCCTATTGCTTTCATATTGGATTCAAACATGCGTCACTAGATTACGATTAAGTCATGTCCAGAAAGGGGTTGGAAGAAAGTACCTATTACCTACATAATTTCATTCGCTTTCATCCATTCTGGGAGGGGCCGAGTACAGTCTCAAACGAGGAGCAGACTCATCAAAATGAAAGGGTCAAAATTTCTCAAAATTTTGATACAACAGAAGCGAACTGTTCATTATTATCTGGCTATAGCAACCGCTATGTTTATACAATCGGGGAATCTAGTCCAATTGCTCTAATTATACAGTTGATATATGTCAACTATTGGCCGCACTGACCGATAATTGACGGCCATGGGGACACGATTATAAGTAGGCATGCATCACATATATGAATGATTGGATGTATGTTTACATACATATATTGGAACATCATTTTGTGAATGTTAATCGTACAAGCATGAGCGAGTCTCTCTGTATTTCGTTACTTATGCACAGTTATTATTTCTAAAATATACAATCATTGTTTATGCTACTATTACAAGAGTCTCGAGAGACTGTCATGATACATGATCGTATTTATTCATCAAACCATTTCTATCACATTAAGCATTATATCATGATATTAATATGAAGTCGATTGGAATTATAGTTTACTAGTAGGCACGGGCAGAAGTTGTTCTGCTCATACCGTCATTTATGTAGACTGAATTTTATATATATTGGTACTTCATTTAAAAAAAAAATATTTTTTTTATATGCGTAAAAAATGTCAATTAATAGATTTGTTCACACCGCCATCTATTGAAATATTTCATTACTTAAAATGAGCGATGTCTTTATTTTGGACGAGAAATCTAAAAAGAATATATTTGAAATAATATTTTTTTTATATATATTAATAACTGCGCCACTTATCAAGACCAAAATCATCCTATCTTTTAATCCGGAACTAACGATGTAAATTTAGAAAATATCCATAAAATCGGTACGGCAGATTCTGAGATTATCGTGAACGAACACCATGACAAGAGATTTTTTATATAGGTATTAAGAATATGCACAATTTTTTACCGTCAAACGATGCATTAACACATCAAGTCAATCTTCGTAGTATGGCTCCATTAAGAAATTAACAAAAATAATCGTTTAATTCTCCATTGTAAGTAGTGTATTAGAATATAATATTATGAGAAGGTATGTAAAAAACCTGTTCCTCGTCACACAGGACCGGGAGAGTTTCTCTAAGTGCTCGTCAACGTCGGGGGAAGAAGAAGAACGTAGCCATAGCCATAGTAGTGGAGAATTGACATAAATATGACCATCATTCCGGGAACGCTACCGATTGGCCTTCAGTTTGAACCCTTTTTAATACACATAGAGCAATCGAGTGAATATCGGGTGAACGTACAATTTATCGAGGAGGCCTACATTTTGGTATGGCGTATTATCCAATTAAGCCTCGTCACGTGATAACTTCTAAATACTCGACCACAACAACTGAACCCACTCATCCAATTACATTTTCATTGCACTATGGGGTTGCCAGGATTAATCATAATCCTATTGGTAGCTGATATCCACGTCTAATACATTTCATCAATACATTTCACTACGAACAGACGTATATTTACAAACATTGTTTATATAATTGGACGTGTACTACAAATCTGCACTGAGCCAATTACGTAGACAATACTTAGTGCTGATAGACGATTCCTGAATTATAGTACCTACAATAATAATGTTACAGCATCACGTATATAGGGTTGGAAGGGAGAAATGAACGCCAGATTTGAATATTTAGAGATGAGAAAATGATAATACAAATCCAGGATGGTCTTGTTTTTGATCTTGGATACGTGCCTCAATGGATTGCCAAGTATTTCAACTTATAAAATATATTCGCAAATCATAAATATTTTGAATATAGGTACCTAAGCAAATAATTATTTTTTTATATCATTTAATGATTCGGCGGATATTTTGTGGTAGTTAATACTAACCATATTTGAATTATAAATTAGCTATAATCCAAGTGGTTTATAGTTAATTTATAATTCAAATATACTTATTTTTTTGTTCAAAGTAGGTATATATTATGTATAGCTTTTGAAATAAAATTAACTCCATCTAAATCTTTTCAAGGATTGTCGATATTGTGCGATTATTTCCATAATGCAATATTTTTCAATGCTTCATTTAGTAGATGAAGATTTTTTTGTGGCGGAAAAAAAACGTTTTTTTTGCATAACAATTAAATATGAAAGTTGCAATTTTTTGATGTAAAAGATGCAACAAAAGTTAGCCAAATACTTTAAGCTTTTTTATGAGTTTATTTTTATATTTATTTGAATAGATTCGACTTCTAATTCGTGACATTCACTGTTAAACGAAAAACAAAAATTTACACCCTTTACAATCTATATAAGATGAATGGTTCGTGCAAAAAAAATAATAAAAAAAAACAAATCTTATCTATAAGAAAAAACAAAAAAACTAAAGGACTAAAATTATCAAAAATAAATCACAAAGTTCTTTTTACTCCTCACTAACCCAAGGGGATATAGTGGGGAGTTATGATTTCGCAATTATTAAGGCTATTTTTTTTGCAGATTATCAATTAGTATCATACTGAGATATTCTGTATTCTGAAAGTTTCGTCACAATGTATCTGTGTGTGTGCTATGTACGGCGTGTTAATTTTTACTTTATCGTTTATAGACTAAAGTACAGATCGAAAGATAACCTAAGGAGATGGGGAATCATATCAGACGACGACTGCCTCTCGTGTGAATGCGGCCTGCCGCAGACCACTGACCACCTACGAGATTGCCCTGCCTGCCCTGCTACCTGCTCACTCGAGGACCTACTGCGCTGTAGTGGCGCAGCATCTGACGTTGCCAACTATTGGTCGAGAACTGTTTGAATGCTGCTGACACGAAGAAGAAGAAGTACTAATTCAATTATTTTAAAATTTTGCAAATATGTATACCTAATACTCGCTTAGATCCCATTTTATTTTGAAGGATATCTGAATAGTGCTTCTTAAATTTTTTAAATATCAAATATTTCAAAGTGACCCCAAGCTCAGGAAATTTAAAATTTGATATTTTGCTAGCCACAATCCACTCGTTTTCTCAGTGTCCGCGAATCTCCGTTTAGTCTCTGAACCAAGAATTTGACGATACGTTTCCTTTTCATTTTGGGAGTATGGAAATATTTATTTGCAAATAACAAATACCCTTAGGGGGATCAGTATCGTTGTTTTAGGCACAAAGGAAAAGTTTTCTTATTTTCTTGAAAACCTTAAGATGCCCCTCTCTTTATGTGGATACCTAGTACCTATACATACAAATGTAAATATCAAAGGTTAACAGATCAAACACACATATATTTTTAAACCTTTCTAGCTGTATAATGTATTTGGAGGGGTCACAAAAAATCATAATTTTGAGCTGATTTCATATCTAACGTACCTGATTATACTTATTTAATTTCGTTTTAATGGTACAATTTATAAGTATCGTAAAATTTCATAGTGGATGGTTGATGCCGACCACGTTTCAGTACGGGCGTCCTGGGTTCATTTTTCACTCTAATATTGCTTGTCTGGGCTGGAAACACTGGTTATTTCGATTTATTTATTTATCGTAAGACATAGTGAATTTATAATACATCAAAATCAAATTAATGAATACACAATTAAATATAAATCAAAATTTGATAATATATTCAGGTCGAGGGCCCCGAACCAGTCCACAAATACAGGCGTCAGCTCGCAAATATCCAAATATCGCAAATATATTATTTCGATGAAATTGGCATAAGGCAATAAACGCCGCTCGCGCATGGTGCTAGGGAGTGTTCATATAATTATATTTCTATTATAATTTCATCTTAAATTGCAAACATAATTATATCTTGATGTAGGTATAATATATCATAATCTAACATATTGTTACAAGAGAAATGAACTATACCTCAATCTCAACACAGTCAATAAATAACAATTAAATCCTTAATAATAATAATTGTCTATTGTATGGCACGCCTTTAAATCGTTGTTCAGAGTTTAGTGAATTTTATCATCAAATTCGTGTAATTTCTTAATATGTATTTCTAAAAAAAATAATCTTAATGGTAATATTTCTATCGTAATTTTATATTGATTCAATTTTCATCTTGATGGTGATACTTCTACCGTAATATCGTTTTGATACTTCTTCTTCTTCTATCGTGTCAGCAACGCATTTAAATAATCTTCAGCCAATGCCTAGCAACGTCAATAACACAATCATTGCCCACCATAAGATCGTGCATGGTGCAGTTTACTGGACTTGAGGGGCAGCTGCACAGATGTGCGGTGGTCTGCTGCTCTTCACAGTCACATGTCGTTGGTATTCCCTGTTGCAGGAAGCCCCATGTAGACAGGTTATCCAACGTTCTCCCAACGCCCGTCCTCAGTCTGTTTAGTGACTTCCACGTACGCCACTCCACTTTGTGGTCCGGGGGAAGACTCCTTAGGGCGGACGAAGTTATTGGGGGATAACTTATTTTGATACTAATAACTTTAATCATGATGACTAGAGTATCTAATTACCAAAACCTAATATTCTATTTATTTAATAAATTTTTGGTACAGAGTATAATTATAATACGTATTTACTGTAACATACATATACATACATATATCTATATCAATAATAATTTTATCTTGATGGGAAAGCATATTATTCATCTTGATTTTTAAATAATATCCTGATTGAATTTTGAGAGCAAAAAATCCTAATGCAATTGATTGACAGTGAATTTTTCAGGAAACTTTATAAACAAATTAGGATTAAAATGAAAAATGTTACATTTATTGCTAGTGTGAATAAAATATTTCTATATAAAATTATATTTTGGTAATTTTTAAACGAATTATACCAATATGTATTTTCACTGAGAGTTTTAATATTTTATTATTATTTGTTTATGAACTATACAACATCGGAAATTATCTTAATAAATATACCTAGTTAGATTCTTTTCCTTTTTCCGAGTCAAAATGTTCGCTCTAAACTCGACAAGTTAATTGAAAACTCTTGAGACGACAATATTGCCGAGTGTGACGAGATGGTAATAAATGTAGTTCATGAGAGAGAAAACTATCAACAAGTAGTGCTTTATTTGAAGATAAGTGTATTGTTTAGATCATACTGTTAGAGTTATAAGAATGCAACTACATAGGTACTAACTATTGTTCTTACTTAACCGATGTAAATATATTATATTTGAGAGGATGGTTGGGCCAAGTAGATACTATGTAAGTACATACACTTACTTTACATGAATATTTTTAGTAGGAAAGTAAAGCTTATTCATACTTCCTTTCAATTTAAGACTTTTAGCGAGTTGTACCACACTTCTCGTACTGAAGTAGAAGCGGTAGGATTCGTCCCGCCATATGCATAGTTGTCGCAAAACATCTTGAGCCGTTTCGCCGAGAAAGGGGGCAAGTTGCACGCTTACCAACGAAGCAAAAAGACGCAAATTTGCAAACTATACTTTTTGTAGACTTAAAAACTAAAACAGTCAATGTGTTTAAATTATATTTAACATTTTTTTTTTGCTAAATTATAGTTTTACATCTAACAAATTAGACGGAGAACGAGAGAATCCCGCAAATTTCGGGATATTTTAATTTTTGCTTATCGAAAGAATTTACAAATATTATTGTCTGCTGTAGGCAATACTGTAATTTATTCCTGTATAGTTAGATTTAATTTTTTGATTGAAATTTCTTGATGGAATTCCATTGAAATTTCTTAAAATTTTTAATAAACATTTAAAATAAAAAAAAAACGTTTATAGTTTAATTCCAATATATATTTTAGACTACAACCTACAACCGGTTTAGTGCTAAGCACATTTTCAAGTACTAAATATACTGAGTATTTACATATATAAAGACTTATTAACTTGTCTTTATATAAATACTCTGTTACACTTATGTATATTTACTACTTGAAAATGTGCTTGGCACGAAACCGGTTGTAGTTTAAAATAAACAGTGGAATTAAATAATAAATATTCCTGTCTAGTTTCAAGACGATAATGACAATATTGCCTGAGTATACTAGGAAATGCCAACGCAAATAATCATATTTGAGTGCTTTTATGGCCTTAGGTAATAATAACTGATTCATTACGATACGCTACGACGAACCAGCACAGGTAGAATATCACTCGCTAGTTAGCCGTGCTATCAAAACATAAATACAAATATGTATATCTTACATTTGTATTTTTTTGTATTTATCTACAAAATGATTGTAATAATTTTAGTGCAGATTTATTTATGTATTTTTACTCCTCACTAACCCAAGGGGATATAGTGGGGAGTTATGATTTCGCAATTTTTAAGCCTATTTTTTTATTGCAGATTATCAACTAGTATCATGCTGAGATTGAATTCTGAAAGTTTCATCACAATGTATCTGTGTGTATGTGCTATGTACTGTGTGCTATGTACGGCGTGTTTAATTTACTTTATCGATTATAGACTAAAGTACTCATTTGATTCTTTTCTATGTGAATAGTGCTTCTCAATTTTTTTTAACTGTCAAATATTTCAAAGTGACCCCAAGCTCAGGAAACTTAAAATTTGAAATTTTTATTTTTAAATTGGTAAATAGGCATAGGTATCACTTTCATAAAATGGCATTAAAGTGTTATGAAGTTTTCATAATAGAATTTAAATCAAAAATAATTTAACACACTCATTTCATGAAAATGCTGAATATTTTCCATACAAAATTTGAATACTTTATAGAATGACTTATTTTTTTGTTTAAGCCAATTCACCCTTTAAAGAGTGCTATGTGCCAATTATTTCATGTCAGAGGAGAAAAGTTAATTTTATTATAAATTTATGTCATTCAATGAAAGGAATTTTGAAATAACGGACAGTACACGTGAATTATTAAGAGACAAAAGATGTTGGATATTAAGTGGAGATTGTTGAGTGATTTTAATTAATTGTTTGTATATATTTTTGAAGGCGGAATTATTTTTACAGTTAAAAAATACATGATCAATTGTCTCATCCTCATCACCACACTGGCAAAGTGGGCTATTTAGAACTCTAATTCTATACAGATGGGAGGCAATTGAACAATGGCCAATTCTCATTCTAGAAATACATGATATTATTCGTTTAGATATGTTTCTATTATAAAACCATGGTTTAGAGGAAATTTTTTGTTGGATACCTGCATGATAAGCACCCTTATATTTTTTTGTTTTGTACCAATTTTCATCCCATTTGAAAAGCATATTTGATTTAAGGCGGGGTAAAAGATCTGAGATTGGGATTATAAAGTTATCTGGAATTGTGCCCGAAGTAGTTCCCAATTTCGCAAGTTCATCAGCCTTTTCATTGCCCTCAATCCCAAGATGTCCAGGGACCCATGATAGAACTATGTCAAATTCGTCGTTTTTGAGATAATATAGAAAACTTTTAATGGAACATGTGATTCTGTCCTCTGGATAATTTGTTAGTGAGGATTTAGCGTTGGCCACAACCCACTATTTTTTTCATTTGATGACATTGCATTATTTCGACTGAAATATAAGGAATTAAAGTTCTTTTATTTTATTTTTTGTTTATTTGATTTCAAATGTATACCTTTTTATGTTTGCTTCCTTGCTTCGCATAATCTTTTTTGATCGACTTTTATTGTTTTATTATGTAACAAAGAGGCACCGGCTTAATATAGTGCTTCCACTTTTTTCTCTTATTGTTTTCGAGTGTCCCGTAAGAGCCGGGTAAACGAAAATACAACAGGCAACAATAACATCTCACATAGTTCAGCAATGAGGTTCACCATCACACATTCTGAATGTAGTGCCTTTTTAGGTGAGACAAGATTGTTGTGTGGTGATAGACGCATGTGTTGTGCGCAATTTTATAAGGTTATACACAATCGCATACCTGTACCTGGAACCTCACATATTGGGATATGCGTTGATGGTATTAATGAAAGATGAATGAATTAGATACCTACATAGGTAGTTGTTTCCCCTTTTTTACTGAGTTTATTATTATTTTCTTTTCCTTGATTATGTTTTCAGTATGTGTTTTTTTAATTTACGAGTCGTTTTTTGTTAAAGGCAATATTTATGTACATAAAAATAATTAATTGATGGGGGCAACTATAGAGGCCGCCCCAGAAACAACTATATAGACCAGATAATCGGTGACGTGCGCTGTAGCAGTTACAAAGAGATGAAGAGACTGGCGGACGATAGAGTTAAGTGGAAAGATCGAGTGTTTGGTGCAGACCAATCTTAGGATTGTGACACAGAAGAAGAAGAAATAAATAATTATATCACATTCATATAGAGCAATATTGTTTAAATGTTTCTTTCCTTGGCCTTATAGGCTGAAAAGACACGAAAACATGCAAACAATGGAAGATGGTTTTGGGCAAATCGAAGGTCTTCGATGATTGAATAATATATGTATCTTATAATGAACATTAATAGATCTACGCATTCGCTTCCTACAACGACGAGATTTTCTAGGTTATTTATTTATTTTAGATGGGTCGATGGCAGAACGGTTAGCGCGCTGGGCTAGTAATCCAGTAGTCGCGAGTTCGAATCCTGCCTCGACCGATTTCGTTTTCGATATAGCACAAGCATTTATGCTTGATTTAGGGAATGTAGGAATATGTATATGTATGTACTTGTATAACAAGGACTCTACATTTTTTTGTATAAAAAATATAAATAAATTCATGAATTAATTAAATTTTTATTTATTTTTATTTATTTTTTTCACACCTTTATCACAAAGACTATTATGAAGATTACTGCTGCCAAACTAGGTAACCCTGTTCTAGGGCTAGCAGTTTACAATTTCATCAAGCCAAATATTTGACATTTTTGTTTTACATAGTTATGTATTTATTTATATATTATTTTTAATTTAGTTGTTAAGTTTTGCTTTTAATTCATTTAATTATTATTAATGGAGGGATTTATTAATTAATTTATTTATTTATAAATATTTAATTTATTTATTTATAAATATTTTATTTATTTACTAATAAAAACTTTATTTATTTATTTGTAAATATCTTATTTATTTTTTAATAAATAATTTAGTTATTGAATTATTTATTCATTTATTAAAAAAAATATCAACACATGTCGGTAACAAACGGAAACACGGTAGAAATTATTGGGAATTACAAGTTATATGATAGGTTGGTATATATATATATATATATATATATATATATATATATATATATATATATATATATATATATATATATATATATATATATATATATATATATATATATATATATATATATATATATATATATATATATATATATATATATATATATATATATATATATATATATATATATATATATATATATATATATATATATATATATATATATATATATATATATATATATATATATATATATATATATATATATATATATATATATATATATATATATATATATATATATATATATATATATATATATATATATATATATATATATATATATATATATATATATATATGCCTGGTGATATTCAGGCGAAACGTCGGAAGACAAATGGTCTTAGTCAAGACCTACTGATACGTATATATATATATATATATATTATAATATATATATATATATATATATATATATATATATATATATATATATATATATATATATATATATATATATATATATATATATATATATATATATATATATATATATATATATATATATATATATATATATATATATATATATATATATATATATATATATATATATATATATATATATATATATATATATATATATATATATATATATATATATATATATATATATATATATATATATATATATATATATATATATATATATATATATATATATATATATATATAGAAATACATAGTACAACATTGGGAGAAGAAATACAATTGCTTATTTACATGACAAAAATCAGGATTATCAAAAATCACTAGATAAAGCATTAACATACCATAAATATATTTAGAATTTGGAAAAATCGGGTTTCAATGGTCTTTCTGGCAATATGTCCAAAAAAGTATTTTTTTTCTAAAATATTAGTCTTTCCAATGATTGTATTCTTACATCTTTTTAGATACTTTTTATATACGAATTATTTTTTTATGAATTTACCAGTTATAGTTTCGTCATCTCAGGAGTTACATAAAAAAATTCTATGTGGTTCTACCGTTGTTGCTACCATATTTAATTATGTATTTGATGTAAGTACTGAAAATCCGTACTTTTACATCGATCAGTGGTGTAGTTGCCTAACGGCAGGGTCATGCAAAGCACAAGGGCCCAAATTTCTAAACATTCTATGTGAAAAAATAATCATCAATCTGAAAAGATTTTTTTCGGTACATGCGGAACATTCAGAATTTAAAAATTTCAAATATTCTATTATTATTCGATTTGCAAGAAATAATATGTTTCTATTCAATGAGTTTATTTATAATCATGATCATAAGCTCGACAGACTTGGTGGGCCTTAGCTGAATCTAAGAGTCTCCTCCAATCTCGACTATCCGCTGCCTTCTTTATAAAATTTCTAATGACTGCTGCGAATGTATCCGCATCTACACTATCCATCAGTTATTGGTCTTCCTTGTGACCTTGTGGCACAGAGAGTGTGAGGTGTTTTGTGTAACTGTCGTCATCCATTCGGTCGATCTGTCTGAAAAGAAAAACTTATGAATCATGTTTACTGCCAGTGACTAGATATGCATTAGAGACCATGGCCCTTACAAAAAGAATTGTAGAAAAGCTCAAATGCACACAGCGATCCATGCTTGGTATAAGCCTCAGAGAATGAGGAAATTAGGAAGAGAACCAGAGCGGATGTCATGGATCGCGTAGCAAGATTGAAGTGGCAATGGGCGGGCCATATTACAAGACAAGACCCCACAAGATGGACCCCTAAAATATTTTTTAATTTTGTCAATGCTGACGGTGTTGAATATGTAGAATTCCATAATGGGTATTTTAAATCAAACAAATGATTCGGTCTACATATATATTTTTTCCTGAGTCCAGGACGACCGTTTCAGCTTATTAGGCCCTTATCAACCAGTTGATAAGGGCCTAATAAGCTGAAACGGTCGTCCTGCACTCAGGAAAAATATATATGTAGACCAAATCATTTGTTTGATTTAAAATACCCACCCTAAAATATTAATATGGAGACCTTGAGGAAACAAGAGAGGCGTCGGAAGACCTCAAAAAAGATGGTCCGACGACATAGCCGCTGTGGGGGTTAAAAATTGGCTTCAAGCAGCAACCGACAGAAATAAATGGAAGGGTATGGAAGAGACCTATATCCAGCAGAGGGCTGAAGAAGAAGAAGGAACTGATCACATCGGGCTCTCGATAGATCTCATATAGCTCCCTGTTGAATCATAATTCTCTCTTATTGGCCCGTAGATCGTTCGCAGGTTCCTTCTCTCAATCCGTTATGGATTCTTCAGTTTGCTAAGTCTTCACCCTGAGGTTTCGGAAGCATTTGTGATGGTCGGCTTGATGAGTGGTTTCTCCTTACCAGTTTTTACCTTAGCTGCTTTTGTAGAGCTTAGAAGCATCTGTTAGCAGCCATAATTCTTTTTCTTACTTCCTCTCGTGCGTCATTTATATTCTCATTTACTCTATTATGTAGTTTAAGTTAGTACATATAAAACGACATTTAATAATGTTCGAGGACCCTTTTGTAATTTTTGTATGAGGGCTCATACTTTCTAGCTACTCCACTGTAAACGATGTTGGTTGAGTGTTTTTTGCGTCTGGGTTTTGAAAGATGAAAGCGAGCTTATTTAAGTAAAGGTGAGTAAGTATTCTTTCCCAGAATAAACTTAACATTATAGGTACAGTACAGATAAACCAACGTCTGAGAAATAATGCATTTTGCTTCAGGTAATAATGAGAAATGCTGCACATCTCATCGCCTTTTGTTTTACCAACTCTGTTTTTCTCGAGTTTAATGAAAATAATATTATTTATGCAGAGTTTCTGTGAGAGAACACCTGCTGTACTTTTGTATAATATACCCCATAGACATTGAAAGATACTTAGGTTATTGAAACATGGAATTTTATGACAATGCTTTTTACGCAGCGTTGAAATATAATCAAACTAAAATATTTTTTACGTACATAGGTAGGTACCTACTATGTATAGTAAAATTAAAAAAAATCTCACGATATATTTACATATTGTATATACACAGGCATTACTATTTTTTACTCCTCACTAACACAAGGTGATATAGTGGGGAGTTATGATTTCGCAATTTTTAAGGGTATTTTTTTTTTTGCAGATTATCAACTAGTATCATGCTGAGATTGCATTCTGAAAGTTTCATCACAATGTATCTGTGTGTGTGTGCAGTGTGCTATGTGCTATGTACGGCGTGTTCATTTTACTTTATCGATTATAGACTAAAGTACTCATTCGATTCTATTCAAATTTTGCAAATTTGTATATCTGATACTCACTTAGACCCCATTAGATTTTGAAGGATATATGAATAGTGCTTCTCTATTTTTTTAAGTATCAAATATTTCAAAGTGACCCCAAGCTCAGGAAACTTAAAATTTGAAATTTTTATTTTCAAATAGGTAAAAAGGCTCATCACTTTCATAAAATGGCATTCAAGAAATATCAACTTTTCATAATAAAATAAAAAAATAATTAAACAAACTCATTTCATAAAATCGCTGAAAATTTTCCATACAAAATTTGAGTACGGAACATCTTTGACTAGGTATATACCAAAGACCTTATAATAATATATACTGACTAAAGGTAATATATTAACATTATTATTGTGAAATTTGCTCTGTTTATGTTAAATTATTATTTAATTTTACTCTTTTACATCATTTTTCATAATATCTTATATGAATATTAGGAAAATGTTTATTTTATCAGTTTTTTTTAGAAACCGAACGTCATGATAGTTTATTTTCTAGGAATATACTAGTTACAAATAAATATTTTGTGTTTTTTTACATACATACTATCATGCCTTGTTCATATTGAGGTAGGCAGAGAGAACTGAGCGCCATACTTTCCTATCCTGATATACTTTTCTCGCTTCACTTAATCCAAACATTGCCTCATGCACACTCTCCTACTATCTACACATCAGATTCCATTCATGTGATTTAAATAAGTCTTTCTCGACCGACCTCTATCTCTTATTCCGCATCTTTTAGCCATGTATAATTTTTTTGTCAACTGTTCTTCATCTGTTCTTTCTATGTGGCCGAACCACTTAAGGACATATATTATATTTTTATTTTGCATGTGGTGTCCTTTTCCAACATACATTCTGTTCTTGTGCTTACTTTTTTTATTCAATCACACATCGTCTTATTACACATTTGTCTGAGAGACCTCATTTCAACGGCAGTTATTCTACTTGGGAAACTTGATGTTTTACTATGTTGTTTTGAAAAATATATAAAAAGAACATTATTTACATTGAATTACATTCATGTATTCTCAATGTAACATAAAGAAATTAGTTTATAAAAAATAACAAAACAAATAATATTCATCAATTACTAATTTCCCATGTAAAGTTTGAATTTAGAACAACTTGTATAGACTTAATATTGATTTTTGAAATCATAATATTGTGTATGTTCATCATGAGTAACAAACAACTATATTTTTCCAGACCAGCCATAACATGTCATGCATAGAAAACTTTCATATTACTATATATAATTTATATTTCACAAAGTATGCTTTTGAAAAATTTCTTTTAGAATTTTTGGTTTATTGTCTTAAAATTATGCACAAAAGCTAAATAAATATTTCATGGTATTAGTTAAAGCAGCACTTCAGAGATCAAGTGAATTTTTTTTCCTATATTATGTTTAGTATTATATATTAAAAGTGTTCTTTGATTGACCAGACTCTATTGAGCAGTCTCTCTCGCACCCACACATTTACAGATGTATGTCACTGTGCACTACGAGCTCAGGAGATTAGTCTGTGTATAATAAATCGTTAAATTTTAGTGACTTTATATATATATATATATATATATATATATATATATATATATATATATATATACATATATATATATATATATATATATATATATATATATATATATATATATATATATATATATATATATATATATATATATATATATATATATATATATATATATATATATATATATATATATATATATATATATATATATATATATATATATATATATATATATATATATATATATATATATATATATATATATATATATATATATATATATATATATATGTTGTTCTTCAGGCTTTCGCGGAGAGGAGTAAATGATGCGTCGATTTCTCGGGTACTCCGCGTCGTAGTTTTATGGTTCCTCCTGGAACCGTGTCCCTGACGTTTCGACTGGACGTTGCCAGTCATCCTCAGAAGGGTAGTGGTGGCTTCTTCAGTAGTCTTCGGCTGCGTCGATACTACGCCTTATCGACGCAGCCGAAGACTACTGAAGAAGCCACCACTACCCTTCTGAGGATGACTGGCAACGTCCAGTCGAAACGTCAGGGACACGGTTCCAGGAGGAACCATAAAACTACGACGCGGAGTACCCGAGAAATCGACGCATCATATATATATATATATATATATATATATATATATATATATATATATATATATATATATATATATATATATATATATATATATATATATATATATATATATATATATATATATATATATATATATATATATATATATATATATATATATATATATATATATATATATATTTGTAAAATAGAAATAGAATAATGTTTATAAAGAAATGCTTTTACTCATAAGCAAAATTTGAATGAAAAACAGCTTTTGTTATACTGAATGAGGGCAATATAGAAATATTATTTTCAATATTTGTCTTGTTTGTAGTAAATCATTTGTCTAATTTAATTATTATATTTATAAAATTTCTCATACCTAATGTATGTGATTCTTATACATACCATAATGCCATGATCCTCACATGGTAGACAGAGAAAACTGAATGCCATATATCTTGACACACAATCATCGCCTCGTCAACATTCATACATCTTCTTATACATGTTTATCTGTTCTTCACGCTTCTAACCTTTTCGTCTTTCAAAATACCATTCACATGGTCATGCCATCCCTTTCTTGGGCGGCATTGATTTCTCATTTCATTCCTATGTGCATTGTATATTTTCTTCGTCAGGCATTCCTCATTCATTCTCCCCATGTGGCCAATTAATGAATGAAATGAATTCATCATTTTCATTCTATTAATGACATCTATCTTCATCTTAAATTCTATTACAGATTCATCTTAGTGATCTCATTTAAACTGCATTTATTCTGCTTTCATGTGACTTCTGCCATGTCCAGGTTTCACTTGCATACATCAAGGTTGGCACTTTTAAGATAGCGTTATCAATGGCATCTTTAGCATCCTTTGATATGTTGCGGTCATTCATAACTGGTCTAAGTGCTCCATTCTCTCTGTTTCTTGCCATAACTCTTCTTTCGATCTCTTTATCAATCCGTCCATTCCGGTGTTCCGTTGCTTCCCAAATAGACATATTCGTCTACTTGCTTGAGCCATTTGTTCTCTAATTTTATTTGGTACGCTGTTCTGCTATCACTCTTTTGAAACACCATTTGAACTTCGATTTGCTGGCATCCATTCTCAGTACGTTCTCTTTACATCCTTCATATACTATACTTACTGAATTGTCAACGTTTTGACATTTCTCATATACCTACTAAAATTCAGACAGATAAATTTAGACGAATCGGAATGGGACATATTATGAATATTTCGATTTGTGTGATAGATTTTGTATTTTAATGAATTATTGTGTTGTTTTTCTTTTTAATTGTTGTGTTGTTTAATACGAGTTTTATGTTTTATTTTTACCATATTTTTATAATGGCTAAGAGGCCGTGTATGTGAATATAAATAAATAAATTTCAGACCCTTGCTATCCTCCATAAAAGTTCTGATGCAACATTCAACGTATAGATTGAAGAGCCATGGAGATAGCATGCACCCCATTATTTATAGAGAACTATGTTGTTACTGTGTCGGTGACACAAACACGTGATATTCAGTAGTGGCCAAAAGAATGGAAACTTTTTATTTTGACTACATTTTTCAACTTACTAGGTGATTCATTTTACTTTTTCATTGAAATTTTATTGCAATCTTATTGTTTTTAATGACAAATATTTTCTTTTGTTTATTTCGCAAGAAACAATAAATATTTTCTTAATTATTTTAACTTTTTTTTACAAAATTAGTTAATCCTTTCTAATTTGTCTCATAATGAGTTGTAAGGAACATATACCTTACTATTTGATGATATGAATCATCATTATTACTCACATTTTTTTCTGGAAATTTGTTTTTTTGATGTCTGTGATCATTAGAAAGTAATTATTGAGGATATTTGAAATCCTATCTAAGCAAGAGCTATTAGTCTGTCGTTCGTCCTGTACTGTGTCATTTGTAAGTGGTTGGAGTGTTTTTTCAAGTTCTGAGATTATTTTATTCTGAAACTTCTTCTGAAACATGCTTGGAGGCTACTGGTCACCTACAAAATGTAGTAGAGCAGTTACCCTGCGAGAAGAGGGATATACATATAAACAAATTGCTGAAAAGTTGGGACACAGAGCGTCTAAGTCTGGAGTTCAAAGGTCTGCGAGAGGTTCAAAGTCTCCAAAAGTTTACACAATGCTGTAAAATCTGGCAGAAACCAGAAGACGTTATTGATAGACGACAGAAGGATAACGAAATTAGCTCTTCAAGACCGTAGATCCACTTCGAGTGATATCCAACACATCCTTGCTGAGAGTGGTATAATTGTAAGCGATAGGACGATTCGACGACGCCTAGTCAACAATGGATTAAGGGCCAGAAGGCCAAGAAAAAAGCTTACTTGAATAGTAAACAAAGGGAAAAAAGACTCATAGTTTTTTCAAGTCAAGTTTGTTCAAAATGCAGAAAAATATCAATAAACATTAGGTTTCCGTTGATTTAATTCACGTATAAAACTTTTTTAACGCACGTGATATTTATCTTAACTAACATGTAACTTCATCATGTATTAGGATGTTTTAATAAATCATATTATATTCAATTACTAGATTCAGCGTTTTATGTTCTCTTAATTTCTCCCAAATGTAAAACAAAATGTTTAATTTTGTTTTATAAAAGTCTGTACTTAACATCTATAAAACATATTGTCATATAAAAGGAATATAACAGTTTCATCGACAACTACATATTATGTTTTATAAAAGTTTTTGTTTTTCATTTATAAAACCAACTGTTGAATAATAGGTATATAAACGTCACACTAATAATTTTATGTCCTATTGAAGTCATCCATAATACCACTATACAATCGTCTATTAAAGTTTTTTCTAAAACGTTTATAGGCCAATAAGTTGTTTAGATGTTATAATAATACCATTTTTATGACGATATTGTCTTTTTAAAAATCTTTATACAACTGAAATGTTTTTACGACTTACAGCTTTGTTAAGTTAACATTTCGATTAAGACCATTATGTGATCCTTGTATAATTACGTTGCAAAAACGTTTATGGGACGTTGCAATTAGACTATTTAGTTAGACGACTTAACCGTCAGATGTACAACGTCTATACGACTAACAGAGTTAGTTAATAACCACTATAAAACTCCTATACGACTAAAAGTCATAGGTATAACTCTTATTTATACGACTTGTTTGCTAGTTGGATTGTCTCTGGGGGAAACATAAAATTAAAATAGTCGCATCATTTCTATCTTCGGCCTTCGTGGCTCAGTTGGTTAGGTATCTGACTACTGATCCAAGGGTCCCAGATTCGATTCCCGGTGGAGACACAGTTTTTAATTGTGTTTTAAGTCTGGCTCTGTGAGACGATTAATACCATAAGCAGATCGTAAGTCTCCAGAATGTGGCAGCTTGTTATTGGTGCATGTTAAATAATTATTTGACATTGTACCTGTTAGTTGCCCGTGAAGCTACATAAAACAAAAAGTTATAATATAATATTATGCTGATTAATTATTTAAATGTTTTATCAAATGACAGAACGAACGCGTATAATATCTGTCAAATGACAAATGTCAACCACGGTGGACGGTGCTGCCAGGACTTAAATTTTTAGATATTATTGGAGAGTTGCACGAAAAAATTATGAATTCTTATGAAGAAGGGGTTGAACTTAACATTGTTTTTACTCCTCACTACCCCAAGGGGATTTATG
Organism: Molanna angustata; assembly: GCA_963576475.1. Lineage (NCBI taxonomy): Eukaryota > Metazoa > Arthropoda > Insecta > Trichoptera > Molannidae > Molanna > Molanna angustata. The sequence continues at coordinate 8,576,511 of OY754966.1, read as the reverse complement.
AATTCGTAATTTTTAAGGTAATTTTTTATTGCAGATTATCAACTAGTATCATGCTGGGATTGCATTCTGAAAGTTTTATCACAATGTATCTGTGTGTGTGTGCTGTGTACTATAATATGCTACGTACGGCGTGTTTATTCTAGATTATCGATTATAGACTAAAGTGCTCATTCGATTATTTTCAAATTTTGCAAATTTGTATATCAAAAACTCGCATAGACCTCATTAGATTTTGAAGGATATCTGAATAGTGCTTCTCATTTTTTTAACTGTCAAATATTTCAAAGTGACTCCCATGCTCAGGAAACTCGAAATTTGTTATTTTTATTTTCAAATTGCTAAAAGGGCACATCACTTACATAAAATGTCATTAATAAATATCAATTTTTCATAATAATATATTTAAATAATAAAAAAATTAAACTCACTCATTTCATAAAATTGCCGAAAACTTTCTATAGAAACTTTGAATACTCTATAGTGACTTGTTAGTGAGGAGTTTAGCGTTGGCCACAACCCACTCGTTTTATCATAAAATCTAGTTATAATTATTATTTTCAATCGCCTATTCTGAGACTACATAGACTTGGTAATGAGTTTGGCTCTGTTGATGTCTTTTGCTGTTATATTATTTGCAATATATGAATATAAAGAGAGACTTGTATAAAGAGAGAAAGATTGTATAATTATGGGTTTTTTTCTTTTTTCATTTCATTTTTTATTTTTGTTTTTGTTTAATCTTTTGCTTGTTTTTCTTTAATTTTATTTTTATTGTACTTCATTACTTATATATTGTGTAAATTTATACATATATATATATATATATATATATATATATATATATATATATATATATATATATATATATATATATATATATATATATATATATATATATATATATATATATATATATATATATATATATATATATATATATATATATATATATATATATATATATATATATATATATATATATATATATATATATATATATATATATATATATATATATATATATATATATATATATATATATATATATATATATATATATATATATATATATATATATATATATATATATATATATATATATATATATATATATATATATATATATATATATATATATATATATATATATATATATATATATATATATATATATATATATATATATATATTAATATTTTTTTGTTGTTGTCAGAAATTGTACTTTATCGTGAGCAAATATCTGTTTATTTGAAAGCCAAAGGTACGAATTAACTTCAATTAAAAATAAAAGTATAACTTCAAAATTGAGTGAAAAACACTGATAATTTATGAGTGAAGGGAAGGAGGTGACTGATTATTAAAATTTTACTTATGTATGTAAATTTTTATCTATTGTAGGTATGCGATATTTTTTACTGATTACGAATCATATCAAATAAACGGTTCAATAATTACTAAAACAATTTTTTTGTAAGTTTATTGCTTTGTACCTTCCTGAGTAGCGTCGGGTATAAAAAAGTAGTAGTTATACTAGTTACATGTAACACATGAGATCCAACTGTCGATAGCGATAGTACGTATAGTTGAAGAATAAGTACCAAACTATAAACCCATAAATATTAATTATTTAATATTTTAAGATATTTGATTTTCTATACAACCATGTACCTAGGTATGTATGTCAAGATAGGATAGTATGGAGGTCAGTCCTTTGATCCTACCCAGAATTTGATAACTGCATGATGGTATGTATGTATATTTGGAGATTAGTGTAACAATTTAGTCTTCATAGATATTGTGCGTAAGCTACTACCATACAAATTTTATGAAGCAATGTCGTCACTAAATTCAATTTTTATAAAAATTGTTAGAAAAAATTTGAGATGTGCTAATACAATGTTAATATTTTTATATAAAATTAAATAATCTAGTTGGGGTGTTTCGGCTTTTTACGATATTTTAAAAAAATATGGAAATATAGGCAGTTATAAATTTATCATAAAAAAATATTTTTCTTAATAAAAAATGTTTGAGAAACCCTGGAATTTTTTAAAAAAACTAATTTGAGATTTTGTAGTTGTCTATCTTTGTACCAATTTTCAGCGGTCTAGCTTTTATGGTTTCTGAGATATATGGAAAAATTAACAGAAATTTCAAAAGTTGATAACCACTGACTGAAGAAAAATTCACAATTCTGAGTATAAAAGTTTTGTAGGCCTATAACTGTTTATATATTCTGAAAATTTGAGATCTGTAAATTGAGCGGATCAAAAGTTATAAGGGGGGGACAGACAGACACACAGACACACAGACATACAGACACACATACACACACAAAACTCACATAAAATGTTCTACTCCGAATTCTGAGTAAATCCATGTATGGGAACATATATGCTGCGAGGCCTCTAGTTGGTGTTATTAGCATGCAAAAAGTCCACTACACCATACAAAATTTTCCTTCGTACACGCATCTTTGCTTAAAAATGTCGATTCATTAAGAGAATTGAATTCTCATGAACGAATCGACAGTTGGATTATATTTTAAAACACACTTCAGCTTTACAAATAATGGTGGTGAATTGGATCTCAATATAACTCTAAGACTTAAGAGGTAAAATTTATAACATACCATATTCGGAATGGTATACCTTTATAGGTGAGACGATACTGGTGTGCGGGGATACACTCATGTTTCATGTTTAATTTTTAGGGTTATGCACACTCGCAATTCTTTCGCTTGTTACCCCAAGTTGTGAGAAATACCGTGATGGTATGACTGAATAACAATTAATCATTGTTTGTGGTAGGAGAAGATATAGTTTTTTCGTGTCTTAGTTTATTTGATTCAATTAAATAAATATATCTAAAAAAACATACAAAAAACACATTCATATTTCACAAGACGACAATATCTTAGCTAAACTCAACTAGCATTTAAAAAAAACTAAAACTATAGGCATCCTTCTAACATTATATTCACCATTCTCACCATCATCATAAACTCGACTGTCCTGGGTAGGTCTTGTCTGAATCCAGTATTTTTCCATTTCTGCCTTTGTATTCCAGTTTCTCATTTGCAAAATGGATATATCACCGCTGACATAGTCCATCTACATAATATGTGGTGTAGCGAGTATGAGTCGTTTTAATGGATTGTCGTCGTCCATTCTGATTATGTGACCAGTTCATCTCAGGCGTCCCACCTTGACGGAACAGATCACCTCAGGCTCTCCATATTATATCATATACATTGGATGAATATGAGTTATAGTAGATTCTTTCTTTAAGTGAAGATGAGTTACAGTAGATACTTTTTTTTAAAAGAATTGATATGTCCTTGTAACAAGTACAAATACATCCAATTTCATTATCTTTATACATATAATTCTTCTGTACGTGTGTATGTCACTGAACTCTTCCTAAACGGCTGAACCGATTTTGATAAAAAAAATTGTGTGTCTTCCTGTGTGTACCTGAATGGTTTAGATTCACAAAATGGAATTTTAAACATTAGTATAATAAAATAAAAATAAAAAACACGATTTTTTTATAACTACAAATTATAATAGGTGGTGCTGATGTCGAATTGGCAATGTTTAGTTTTTTCAATCTAACAACACTAAGAAATTTGTCATTTGCGTCGTAATTTTGGTTTTTTGACATATAAATTTCGTTTTGCTCTGTTTCGGTATTATTCATATTTCAATTATATACATGTGCATGTAATTTTAATTTCTGTCATTATTCATATTTCAATTCGTTCGTTTCCGTGTCCAGACCATCTATGCTGTATTGCAATTATATATGAAATGACAATCAAAACTAACCTCAAAGTGTTTAGCGGCTCATCGAACAAGAAAATGTAAGTTTGCTCAGCGAATAACAATATCCATATTATTCAAATATATGTTATATATATTTTTTTGTTTCACAAATAGTTCGAGCAGGACGACGTCTGTCGGGTCCGCTTGTATTATGTATTCATTCATTCATTCATTCATACCATCACGGCATATCCCATAATGTGGGGTAACCAGCGAAAGGTGTCCGGGTGTGCATTGCCTTGTAAAAGGGAGAACAACACATCTATGTATACCCACACACCACTCTCGTTTCACCAAAAAAGGCACTACATTCAGAATGGGTGGTGAACCTCATTGCTGAACTATGTGAGATGTTATTGTTGCCTGTTGTATTTTCGATTACCCGGCTCTTACGGGACACTCCAAAACAATGATTTAAAAGAATTGAAGCACTATTCTAAGCAGGTGCCACACAGCTAGTATGTATAATTATAATATAATACCCGTAGAACTAGACACACTCCTATTTTCCACCTAACCACTCAGCATACTAACTATACTCTACATGCAACAACTACAGAATCTGTAATACATAAAATAGGCTTTTCCAAGAGTTCGACGTATTCTTATTAAGCGCCCCCACATTTAATAAATTTATCAGACTTAAAATTTCATCCTCATTATGAAAACTCTTACTTGAGTTATAATAAATAACACGCATATGTAATTAATTATATACACTTTATTGTACAAATGATATTTTAAGATCTAGATATAATAATATAACTCGAAAGCAGATCTGCGCCATATTATACTCGGAAAACTACGACTGCCTTCAAAACTCCCACCAATCGTCACTACCGGAATTCTCCCAAACTTCCTACTCAGGTGCTATACACATAGTCGTTTAGCAGGGAAAGTACAATATATCGCACTCATAATCTTACTCAACACAACCCATTTTTGTTCATGGAAAAACTACCAGTGTTTTTTGAATTTAACTTTATTTTATAATCAAATATATGTTTATTACTAAATATCACTTTAAAAAATTGCAATATAAAAAATGCAAATCACAAATTTGGAGGTGTACTCAAATTAGTACACTGGACACATACGTAGTAAAAAATATTGTTCAATGGATTATAATGGCTATTGAGAATCATATTTTCCAAAACATATTTTTTCTATACACAAAGTTCTTAAACATTTTTTACATTGCCATCGTAATCTGGCATGACATATAAAACACTTCTCTTTCCCACATTGTCATAAGCTAAACCAAGTACAGCTGATGGCCATTTACCAAATATTATCTTATTTACCCAAAGGCTCTACAGTAACACATCTCATTTCTGTTGAACAAACGCTATTGTCTGTCCAATGGACTAGCAGAATTTCATTATTAGAATCAAATCTGTAGTCATATTCTGCCATTTCTAACATTTCTTTAGTGGATGTAATGGGACATTGTTTTGTTCAGATTTTTGCGAATATGTAATAGCCAGTTGAAATAGCTAATACCCAATTTTGTAACCAAATCGAACGGGTTTAATTATTTTAATGGATGTACGAAAACTCGTATGAGTACAGCGGGTAAAAATGGGTTAATATACTTCACACATTTACATATACAATTTCACACTCATCATTCACACAATAATATGTAACTTATCTTAATATACTACAATACATAACTCCAGTGACAACCTGTAATTGGATTTAATATTACTCAACCCATCTTTATTTTATATAATTTATTATACTCTGTATGTATGTTGTCCTCTAAATAAATAAATAGTGAAATGGGATATTTTTTATGTACAAAAAAGTAAACAAAGGCTCAAGTAAATTGAATACCTAAATAGTAAATTGTCCTTAAAACAACAAGGAAACGAAATAAAGAAAAAAAAAAGATTTCATTCTCATAGAGGCAGTCCGTTCATCAAGTAATTGAGTGTAGTTGTAGCTCGGTAGGTGGCCAAGGAAGAAGAAGAAAAATAAGTCAATTACCAAAAAGTATAAAATAAATGTATAAATATAAATACGGAGGCAGTAATTGAAGCCAAGTTCATTAGAATGTGATTAATCCCGTTCCGGCTTTTCAGACTCATCCGCAAATATTTACTTTCAAAAACATTAGCCAGACTTCTAGGGACAAAGCTTTCCAGATATAAATATTAATTAGACTTTGTTATACTTAATGTGTTTACGTGTACTAAACCCACATTATATATATTAAATCCATTAAATATAAAGGATTCAGGTGTGCACACATACAGCGTATATTTACATTATAAAATAAGATCCATACAATTACTGAAGAAAATGCAATTATAAACATTAATACGTAAACCAAACTACGACAATAAGAACCTATGTACATGGACATATTAAAATAACTTTTACAATCCAACATATCTTCAATGAGAATCTCGTGAGTGTTGCGTAACTATCAAAAATCCATTTTTTGGATATACATAATCTTTGTAAGAATTTTTAAAATAATATCTTTACTAGTATTTATATACACTTAATTAAACATCCAGTTTGCCTCTAGTTTGAAACACCACACACACAAAAACTCGCGACATGAAATCCGTTGAGAAATAGATGTAAAAAAGCTTGAAAATGATTCAATCGTAATTCTCCTTTAAATAATATTATATTCTACTCTGTATTGTTTTAAGTATCACGGGTGATCCTAGCCATTATACAATTTGTAATGATTATGATTGAAAATGAGACAGGTAGCAAAAGATGTAGGAACTGACACGGAGAAGGTCGAACTAGAGTGAATTGAGTGTTTAAAAAAATGCAAAAATTGTTGTAAAGTCAGTATACAATTTATAATTATTGTTGTCGCCACAAATAACAACGTAGGTCGTTCAAATGAATGTATCAATGATAATAATACATACATATTATGTAGTTACATAGTACCGTGAGGAGAAGCCAATACTAAATAATAAATAACAAAAAGACTTCTATGTTTTCTCGTGTCCGAGAGTGTTTTATTTCCATGTTGGTGTACCTACTATTTTGAAAGACAAGTGATTTCTTTTAATTTCTACAATTACTCTTATTTTCTCGTGTCCGAGAGTGTTTAATTTTATTATTTCCATGTTGGTGTACTATTTTGAAAGTCAAGTGATTTCTTTTAATTTCTACAATTACCTACTCGGATTTTCTCGTGTCCGAGTGTTTAATTTTTTTATTTCCATGTTGGTGTACTATTTTAAAAGACAAGTGATTTCTTTTAATTTCTACAATTACTCGTATTTTTCCGTGTCCGAGAGTGTTTAATTTTATAATTTCCATGTTGGTGTACTATTTTGAAAGACAAGTGATTTCTTTTAATTTCTATAATTACTCGTATTTTCTCGTGTCCGAGAGTGTTTAATTTTATTATTTCCATGTTGGTGTACTATTTTGAAAGACAAGTGATTTCTTTTAATTTCTACAATTACACGTATTTTCTCGTGTCCGAGAGTGTTTAATTCTATTATTTCCATGTTGGTGTACTATTTTGAAAGACAAGTGATTTCTTTAAATTTCTACAATTACTCGTATTTTCTCGTGTCCGAGAGTGTTTAATTTTATTATTTCCATGTTGGTGTAATATTTTGAAAGACAAGTGATTTATTTTAATTTCTACAATTACCTACTCGTATTTTTTCGTGTCCGAGAGTGTTTAATTTTATTATTTCCATGTTGGTGTACTAGTTTGATAGACAAGTATAATTTCTTTTAATTTCTACAATTACTCGTATTTTCAATAGAACCAAAATCATTATTTGTAATTTTCAATGCATATTTGGGTGATCGAAAAAAAAACAGTTGTACATAAAAAGAGTTGGAAGAACCTGTACAGTATTCTACCTGCAGAACTCTCTCGAAAGCAAAATTATTTCGTTAGGAGTATTTATTGCCAGCACAGTTTGTATATTAGATTAGTAATGGAGAAGGTTTACTGCCCCCACGTGCTACAGAACACTGCTCTTTCACTCTCTCTCTCTCTTTCTTACATCTCTCGATCTTTATTTCTTTCTCAAAGTCAATAACTCTGGTCATTTTAAAGAATTTACACATTTCGACGATTCCTTTCGTTGGACGTAAACTTTTATGAGCGTTTCCTCGTTCCGTGCGGGAAGAGAAATGTTGTATATGTGTGCACCGAAGAAAAAGTAACGATCTACAAACCAGAATTATGTTCAAAAGCCTACATTAAAGATTTTTTGAATGGAATTCTGGTTCTAAAAGTCTACAATTAAGGTTTCTCTAACGGAATTCTGTTTCTGAAATCAGTTTATTTTACTCGGTGTGTTTGAGGGGAACGTTTGATGATGTTCGTACAGTGCCTAATCAAGATTCACAACTGATCAGGAGGCTGCTTCGAGAGCAGATCTTTTGGGGGAGCTGAATCGTAAAATTACTGTGTATGGACAGCTATCACTGAGTGACTCGACTCACTAATCAGTTTCAACGATGAACCATCAGTTTTGGAAGTCTGTAGGTAGATTTTAAGTAAAAATGTGGAGAGGAATTAAAAACATGAAGGAACATACTTTTAATTGCATCTAAAAAACGTGAGTAGTTAATATATTTACGGTCAAATATAATTTAGATCCTAAACATCACGATTTGTTAGGGGACGGTTTAAAACTACACATTTAAAAACAAAATTCATGAGAATTTTGACACACACACTCAACCATACACTCACACTCTTTCTGATTATTTCTTTCACCCACATACTTATTGTAACTCTTCTCTCATGCGCGCACTCATACAAATTCACACTTTTTACTGTCTTATTTTGATATTAGGTATAGTACGTAAGAGGTACATGTTTAATTTGTATTTTTATTTATTAACTTTTAATTAACTGTAAAATAAAATAAAAATAAATAAATAAATATAAACTAACTATTCAAAAGCCTTTGATAACATAGACCGTGATTTTCTAACGTGGCTAAAATCATACCTTACCAATAGAAGCCAAATAGTGGAGTATGGTAGTCTTCTGCAATAAAGGCTCTTTCATTTAATATTAAAATATATACTATATACGCCGCCCCTGTGTTTCAGGTGTATTTTGCAACTGTTGAATCGAATAAATTTCAGATACAGTAGTAAGTCAGAAAAGAAATTTAACGATCCATAATTAGCACCTACCCACGCGTTTATTGGCTATAGCTTCCTACATAATATAAAAGGTTACAGAGAAAAATTCAGTCAATAAAATAGAATGTTCACTAAAGTAAACATTCTCTTCACGTTTCTGGTGTTTGTTCTATTCATTAAAAATATTGATTGAAATTATTCAGACGATTCGTTTCAATTTATTCACATAATTTCAAAGGATTTAATTCTAAGTGGTCATACTGGAATTAGCTACCACTAGTTGCATGTAACACATGAGATAGTATTATAGTATTCTTCAATTATACATACATACTATCACCATATAACTGTATATGGCGATAGTATATATAATTGAAGAATACTATAACAGTTTTGTAGGCCTATAAATATCTACATATTATTCTAAAATTTTGGGCTATGTGCATTGAGCGGATCAAAAGCAATAAGGGGGGGGGGGGAAACACACAGACGCACAGACACACTAAATGTTCTATTCCAAATTATGAGTAAATCCATATATATATATAGAACAAATATGCTCTTAGTTGGTGTTTTTTGACTTCAAAGTTTAAAAAACCTTGAAAAATATAGACCTGGAATGCAAATCTGTTATATTTTGGCTTGATACTATATCTATATTTTAAGAGAAATAAATTCTCTTAAACAAATCGACAGTTCAACTAGGTAACTACCTACTAATTCAACATGGACACGAGTCGTATCCATGAAAAAAATCAAGTCAAATCCCTTTAATAAATATAAGGTTTTAGTGAAATAGTCTAACTCAAAAGATACTGCATACAAATTCCATAGTTTATTTAACACTTTTATTTAACTTCATCGTCTGTCCGTATTGGAATTTAAAACTTTGCATGTTAAAACTGCTTGTTTCCAGCGTGATTCATTTGATATTTTGATAAAATTGAACAATTTTGTATTTCATACAAACTTAGTGTCCTTAATTGTTTATATCTTTTCACAATAGATTATGTATTTTCTGTATTTTAATTTGTTTGCTGTATAAAACAACATCGCCAGACATAAGTGTTTGATATTGGCAGTATGAATGCAAATATACATTCATACTGCCATAATATTAAAAAAAAAAAACTGTCATAATAGATGGAGTGCAAATTGAAAGAGTAGACTGATACATATATCTAGGCCATACAAATAGGCCATACATCAAGAGGCAGAAATAGAGAGAAGACGTGGCCTTGCCTGGGCAGCTTTTGGAAAATTATCATACATTCTGAAATCCCGTAAATACCTACTACCATTATTTGAAAAAGTAGCTATTTGATGCATGTATTCTCCCAGTGCTTACTTATGGAATGGAAACATCGGTCCTAACAAAACGAATAATGCACAAGCTATTAGTGACACAGAGAGCTATGGAGAGAAAGTTGCTGGGTATTTCAATGAGGGATAGAATTCAGACGGAATGGGACACTTGACTGCGGCCACTTGGGTGCGGGACACTTGGGTGCGGGACACTTGGCTGCGAGACACTTGGCTGCGGGGGACATTTGGCTGCGGGACACTTGGGTGCGACGGACACTTGGGTGCGAGCCCACTTGGTTGCGAGTCCATTTGGTCGCGACGGACACTTGGGTGCGAGCCCACTTGGTCGCGAAATCAAAAATATTTTTTTCTGCTTAGGAATGAAATATTTCGTACTGATTTTTGTAATGCTCTTTATATTTATTTATTTATTTTTATTTAAAGAACCACTTACAGCTAAAAAGTTACTATACATCGTTGTTCCATCAAATAAGGGCAAGCTACTACAAAACTGGGCAGCCAATTACAAGTGCCAGTTGATCACTTAATTTTCCCTTACAGAAGTTATTTTACTATTTTACTGTTATATACATTTTTCATACAAATATGAAATTTGTTTCACATCGATATGGCAAACCATAGATTTTTACTCTCCACACTATGGAATAGGGGAGAGTCATGATTTCGCAAAATTTAAGCGTATTTTTTTCTTTAAATTTTGACAGTCCTTGAACGCATTTTTAATGAGTGTATTTTTGTTTAGTCAAAATTTTATCAGTTTACAAAAAACTCGAATTTCCATAACGTGAGAGCATTTTGAAAATTTCGACAGATGAAATCATAGAGAAGAAATTAACGGATATCTATGGAAAACTAATCAGCTCTAGATCTATCCACTATACACATATGATGTAAATATGAAGTCGATCGGACTTAAAGTTTGGGCTGTAGAGAGAATACATTAAAATAATTCCTTACGCCGAACGCCATACGCCATACATACAAACACATCACGACGAAACTCACAGTGTGCACTCTCTACATGATACTCGTTGAGAAATTGATGGAAAAAAATTACACTTAAAAATTGTGAAATCATGACTCCACTATTCCATAGTGTGGAGAGTAAAAACTGTTTAGATCACATAAATTAGGGATACGGCGTGATGGTATGTATGAATTGATGTTTAACTAGATAAGTTATCTTTCTAATTCGTTATATTTTTTGTTTTGTCGCCTATACACAATATGTAAGAAGACTTAATAGTTTGATACTTAATCTCTAAACATACATACATACTATCATGCTGTTTTCATATTCCGGGTAGGAAAAAAGGACTAACCTCCATACTATCCTATCTTGACATACATAATAATAATAAACACTTCCTTGCACCATGCGCAAGTGGCGAGTTTATTGCCGTATGGCAATTTCTTCCAACTAACCAGTGTTTCCAGCCCAGAGAAGCAATATTTGCGTGAGAAATGAATTTAAATATATTTCTCCTCTACTGGGAATCGAACCCAGGACGCCCGCACAGAAACCGAACGGCTTACCAACAGTGCCACGGCGGTCGGCATACATACCTACATGTTTTGTGTAGAAAATAAAATATCTTAAAAAAAATCAATAATTTCGATTTATTGGTTTATAGTTTGGTACTTACTTATTCTTCAACTATACATACTATCGCTATCGACAGTTGGATCTCATGTGTTACATGCAACTAGTGTGTATGAAAAATTCTCATATTTTTATAGTGTAAAAAATAATTTGGCTTGATAACCTTGTTTTTACTTTACAATTTCAAACATAAGTAGAAATTGGAAGAAATTGCCACTAGGCAATAAGCCCGCCAGTGTACTAATTATAATTTCAAGAAGATCAAATAAATAAATAAAATAAATATATTTTTTTATATTTTTAATGTCTGTATATACCTACTTGTATATCAACTACTTATATGATAAAGAGCATTACAAAAATCAGCACGAAAAACTTCAGCCCTAGGCAGAAAAAAATATTTTTGAATTCGCGACCTAGTGGGCTCACACCCAAGTGTCCGTCGCGACCAAATGGACTCGCAACCAAGTGGGCTCGCACCCAAGTGTCCGTCGCACCCAAGTGTCCCGCAGCCAAATGTCCGCCGCAGCCAAGTGTCTCGCAGCCAAGTGTCCCGCACCCAAGTGTCCCGCAGCCAAGTGGCCACAGCCAAGTGTCCTAGACCGGAATTCAGAATGTCATGATAAGACAAAGAATCAAAGTAGCTGATGAAGCGGAAAGGGCCGCTGGCCTTAAGAGGAGCTGGGATGGACATATTGCCAGATGCCAGGATGGACCAAAAAGATCTTAGAATGGCGACCGAGAACAAGCCGAAGAGGTGGTCTGATGACATCAAGAAATGTGCCGGAGGAAGATGGATGCAGTGTGCCCAAGACAGGGAGTTGTGGAGGATCAAGGGGGAGGTCTATGTCCAAGAATGGATAAAAATAGGCTGAAGAAGAAGAAGAATGCAAACAATCTACTGAATTTATACATATAAAAGCATAAATGGCGAACATTGCGTAAGCGCTTAAAAAGTTATCACGTTTACCATATGATGACAGGTAGTAAACCCCTGTAGGTGCCTCGATTACCCGGTTCTCATATAATATTTATAATACCCTTGGTTGGCGTGGTCGAGCAATGATGATAAAACAAAGTTTTACAATTATACATATATTAACAATATTATTAGATGTACATTACAATATATAAATATGACGGCTACATACAAAATTACTAGATAGGTATTCGTGAACTAGACAATATCAAAACCCGCGCACACACTACACTATAAATACATTCAGCCAATCATACTGTCTCGCTCGCACTCATACATATCTCACAATATTCCAACTTCTTCTCTATAGAATGGTTTCAGTATCTGACAATAAACATAAACGATAAGGTCTTTTTCTAAAATAATCCCAAATTTACCAATTTTGTATACCGTGAGTGGTTTATTTAATATTTTTTTCATCGACTATTATTGCATATATACATTATATAAATATGTATATTGCGAATGAATTTATTGTTGGGCTGGGATTTTCGGTCTCAGACAGTTGTGGAATAAACGCAATGAAGCGAGATGAATAGGCAAGTTTATGGTCGAACAACATTAATAGATAAGAATGAACAACGCCCAGGAGCTGTTCCTGATCACAAGGGAAAAAGGAAATAATTTTACGGTAGGAAAACCAAGAATGAGAAAAATAATGGACGTCAGTTATGGGCAATGACAACAACAAAGACCAAAATCAGATCAACTTCGGTCAACCAAAGTATTTTTGATAATATTCTAATCCTTTTGTTGTGAATCGAGACGTAGCAAACTAATCGATTGATTTTATTATCAGTCTATTAAATATAATATTTAGTAAAACAAATAAGTAGTAAAAAAAATATTAATCAATAAAATTGGCTAAAAAAATCTATCAATGCTAAGAAACTATATTATGCTATTTTTATCGATAAACTGCCACTTCTTGATAGTAAATTTTGTCATAGAACAAAATTGGATATAAATATTTTTCTAAGAAATATTGTTTTTCTGGACCATAATACACATATAAAGTTGTAGGAGTTGTTTTCGTTTTATTATCAGTATGTCTTTATAACAAGTACATAGGTATACATCATACATTCCATAAAATAAACATTATACTTGCATAAACTTGTCTCTTTAACAAGGAAATAATTATTTTTTCAATTGTTAATAAAATAAACGCGTATAGTTTTTCGATTTTATTATTTTTTAAAATCATTTAATTCGTCAAAGTGCAATACATAACAATGAATGGCATTTGCTTTGACGATACAAAACATAATCATGATAACATACCAAAAGTTTATATTAAAAAAAAAACTACTATATGTAGCAGCTGGTTATCTGGAAGATATTGGCACTAGGCAATATCCGCCTTTGTTACTGGCCTTAATTTTTATGTACAAAAAAGTGTTTAATTAAATAAATAAAAAAAAATATATTGAATGAAAACCACCAACATATTCATTTAACTAAAAGAAATTAATCCTGATTAAATACCAGACCAAAATCGAGATAATTTTTCACACATCACTTTTGATGGAGCATAAAACAGACATTTTTCACCGCTGATTTAACCAAGCCATATTATACTTCACGATGTTACTATTTATCTACATATCTATTCTATGAAGTTATAAATGAAATTTCTATGAATTATTATTATTGTGTTGTCAATTCAACTCCGAATAGAGATTTTATTATAAACAATTAACGAAAAATTGATTGAGATAAATTTAAAAACGTAGACTTTATTTAAACATACATATACTGAAGTGTTTTTGCTGTCGATTTTCTTCAAGATAATCAGAAGTCGTTACAGGAATAAGTAGTGTGCTTTCTAACAAGCAATTCTCAACAAATACAGCCATAATCAAAACATGATACATTTCGAATAAAAATGTTGCTATTGTAAGGGAAAACAGAAAAAAGTTTGGTGAAAATAGGGAAACCAAACCATAGGGAATTACTTAGAAACTGATCTTCCTGCAACACCACGCGTTCTTCTAACGGAAACTAATGATAAAAGTCTTTGAAGCTCTGAATGTAAATTTACCAAATACTTACATCAAGATCTACCAAATTTAAGAAACTACTACATATGTAAGCGACAGTTTAGTTAGCCGCAGTGAAATTGATTGAAACAATGATAAGTACGGTGATCAAATTATCTTGAATTTTAATTCATAAAGAAATTTATGGAGAAAATCCAATGATTCTGAGAAAATTATTTTTCTTTCTACTCCTTTTGATGGAATCTTTACCGGGAATAACAATTATTGTCACCTTTCATACGCTAGGTGCTGAATACATAAATAAAAACTCGAATATATTTTTATTATTGCATATGCGCAAACATTGGATTTTTTTCCCTGTCGGGAGTCAAAGATATTTTTTAACAGATTTTTAATTATCTCAATAGAGACGAAGTTGGAATATTTATTGTAACAATAAATATTCCAACTTCGTCTCTATTGAGATAATTAAAAATCTGTTAAAAAATAAATAAAAACTATTTATACTCTCCATAGTTGTACACGATATTTATATAATTCAATGTCAACAACTCTTACTTTTTTTTCTTTCTTTTATTTATTTGTTTTAAAAAGTTTTATTTTTATATTTTTTGTTGAAACTAGAAGTTTTATTGTTTATATATGTTTTTACATCTAAATAAGTGTTACTAATTCTACTACTACTATTACTTCTACTTCTACTACTACTTCTACTACTACTTCTACTTCTACTACTACTTCTACTTCTACTTTTACTACTACTACTACTACTTCTACTATTCTGTATGATTTTCACCAATGAGGTTATACAATCCTAACATCATCTCCATCGTTTAAATCAAAAGATCAAAATAAGTACCTACTTCTTGGTATTTTTTCTTCCTGGTCAATTTCTTCATTACTGAAGGTCGTGTCCAATTTGATGAGCCATTGTTGCTTCTTATAATGGTGTCTACGTTATACTAAAATTACAATTACGTACATTGTATCTTCTTCTCCTTGTCATGTCAGGCCCCCCCGGACTTGAAGATCACCATAGAGAAAGCCTCCCTGTCCTGGGCAGTGCGAAACAGTTTGGATGTTTCGAAGTCAGGAAAGATGCCGTCTTCCGAATCCTCTGTGACCCTCGATCTTCCCATTCATGACAAACTGAAGAATGGAATATTTTTCACCTCTCAGAATTTGTCCGAAGTACGATACTTTACGGAGATTAACATTGGCGAACAATTCCCTGTTGGTGTTGGCTCTACGTAGTACCTCAGTGTTACTGAACATGGCAGTCCATGATATTTTTTTAGCATTCTGCGATGGATCCACATTTCAAATGCTTCACGATTCAAGCAGAACTGACATTCTTTTCATTTTGTAAAATGCCGACGGGGACGCTTCTTCGTACTTTGATTAAGAAACAAAAATATGTCTTAACATTGAAATGAAGATACTTCATACACATCTGTGACGGTAAGTCTTAAAGGCTCTACCCTTTATTTATAAATAAACATGGAACGAGCGAGTAGGTACGATTATTATATTGAAAAACAATATTTGTTTTCTCCCTTGTTCATTGAGATGAAAAGTTATGTACATGTGTGTCTGGCAGGTAGAACACCTTCAAAACAAACTGAAACAACCAAGTTGTAAATTTGTTTTCGTTGATCATAAAATAATAATTATACTCAAGTCTAACATTGGCACACTGACATATGTATGTACACTGACAGATGCCGACGCGCCATACATTTATGTCACTCTGGGAAAATATTCTGAAGCAGGGGTCGTATTATATAAATTTCCTGAAATTCCTAAAAAATAATCATTGTATCCTCGACTTAATTAATGTGGACCTTTTAATGATCTAGATCACGTTACAATCTTTAATTTCATATAAATAACCATTTTATATTTATGACATAGCAACGCCCACCTCCACCCGTTCCGCATATGGGACAGCCTCTTCGCAGAACGCTAGTAAGAAAGACAGAATGTATGGCAAAACAATTTGAAGGCTGTAAAGTTCTTCTGCGAGACGATTAAATCCGCATGCCCAATGGGACCTGAAAGAAGCCCACGGATTGCAGTGAGGAGCTCCGTTCTGTTGTAGTACCTACACATTTGGGTGAGAGCTTTCCCAGTGGATGTGCTCCGAAGTTTGGTCGGGATGATGGTATAGCTGACATGTGGACAAGTTTACAAGGCGGAAATGCATTATAACATAACACATACGATAAGGTAATAAAAATAGGAATTACCTACTAATGATATACTAAAATCTTCTCCCTTGCTATAATCCCAACTTTTTGTCTGTACCGACTGTTGGAGTCAGCCCTCCTCGTCCTTAAACTAGAGGTCATTCTGTCATGTATTATGTCACCTTAGCCGTGTCTTTGCAATTGATTTCGTATTTGTATGATCGAAGAATTTTCTGGTTATAAGTTGAGGGATCCATAGAGATTGCTTGGTTTGCCATGTGACCTGGTGTTCTGCGTTCGACGAGCCCGTGCCATCTCAACTGTCTTTCTATGTATAATGTGTATCACGCCTAGGCTTCCACGAATTCGTGAACTTGTTATTTTGTCCCGTAAGGACACGTACGTACTCTACACTATATAAATATACACTATATATAATGTAAATTAGAAATTTAAGTTTAATTTAGAAAAAATATAAATGCAAATATCGGTAATAATGAATACACGTAGAATCGTTAAACATTTTTAAACGTTAATAATCAGGGATCATTAGGGTTGATAGATAATATGGCGACCTCCCCAGAGTCTAATACTTTGATATGTTATGTATCTGGATAGGTGAATTATTCCCAATTGGAAGCTTGATCGATATGTTTGTTGAGTTTTATTGAGATGTATTAAATAATTCACAATTTACTCATTGATCTGATAATTCTTTTGACGTAGTGTATAATGGGTAGTAATAACAATTGAGTTGGAAGTTATTATTTGTATTACTTCATTGTTAATAAAATCATTAATAATTCGGCAATCGCCGTAAAAAAATAAAAAAGAATCCTATTTATGTACCAATGCGAAGTATGTAGCAGATGTAAGACCCTATTCTACATAGGTCGTACTACTACAGGACATAATTCATTCATTGTGCGGGTTTGTAATAGTTTCAACAATTACTTTGTAAGCCTGAATATGTTTAATTGTGCCCAATCGGTGTATAGAGATATGGTTGAATAAACATTTGCAAATACCTACAGTAATAATTGAAAAAATATCCTATTTCTTCCTCCCAGTTCATTTCCCAATTCCCATTTTCCCAACCATAATTCTTAATCTTATTCCTTGAACCCTTTCATTTGATTGATTTTCTCTTCTTTAATATATTAATGTAAATATCTTAATATAGGTACTTTTAGTAAAATATCATAATTGGCATATTTTGTATACAATCGTATAACTATACTATGTATTTTATGAATAAAGCTGTTATGTTTCCTAATAAAATAAAATTAGTCAATGAGTGGGCGACAAATAATGAATGAATACTATGATTAGCTCGATTTATTTTTTTGTGAGATAAGACTCGGGTTCGGAGAAGGTGGAAAATACAGAATTCCGAATTTCCATAGCGACTGGTTCGTATCTGTTGAAGGTTTATTGTGAACGGGCAAATTAAATTTCAAAAGCAAATAAGTTGACGTATCATCCCACAATCAATTTCTAATCATTCGATTACCATCTTTTTTGGACGGCCCCGGGTTCAGTACAGTTTTGTATATATTTTTCATCAGACTTGCTTCATTCATTCTTCAAAAATGGTGAAATTATCATAAAGATTTAGCTTAACTGTATATGTTTAACAGGCCGGATTTGTAAAGGGTAAAGGCACGAGAGATCAAATTCTGAATATCAGACAAATTGTCGAAAAATTTCGCGAATTCAATACTCCCGCGATTGGGGAGACCAGGCAGGAGATACGTATTCCAGGATAGGGCGAACCAGGGAAAAATAAAAAAATTTGAGTGTTCTCAAGTTTGTTAATGGTTTGCTGGTTCTGAATAAATATCCAAGCATTCTGTAGTCATGTTCTAGTCTCTTTGACAATCGCGTATGATATGACAAATCGCGTCGGGAATTGGATTGACGGTGAATGTCTGCTAATGACAGCTTCTTGGAATTATAACGGGCATTTGAGATCTGGTTTTTCTGTTTTGTGTTGGCTATGTACCTGCTGTGATGTTTGTACAAATAATGGTTGTAAGAAAATAGTATTGTTGTATATTATGTTTTCATTTTTTTATTGTTTCGCGGGCAACTAACAGGTTAGTACTATGTCCAATATTAATGTAACACGCACCCAACAACAAGTTGTCACATTCTAAAGATTTACGATATTAATTGTCTCACAGAATCAGACTAAAAACATAATTAAAAAGTGTGTCTCCATCGGGAATCTAATACAACAGAGGCGCGAAGGCCGACAATGTGCTTACCTAATGTAGAGTGGGAAATATCATCCAGTTTTATTTTATATTGACACTGTTAAAAATGTTGCCTTAGAACAGGGTTTCCTACATATTAGTCCTAGCATTATGTAATTGAAAATAATTAAGTGTTTTATACAAATAAATAAAAAATAAGAATAAAAAGGAAAATAATATTGCTTGATGATGACAGAAAAATTAAATTCTTAACAATATCCGTAAAGTTATATCATGATTTCTCTTGTTAGTGATATTTTGTGAAAGAGCCTCACTACGGGCCCAAAGAGCCGCTGTTCGTCGACCTCTGATTTACACATTAGAATATTAAACCACTCCAGTGGGTATTGTTTTTGACATGACGCCCTTGTCTGACAAAACACCCCAACATTATCACAGTATTCACATACTTTATTATATTAGTATTTTATTACAACTTTCGAATTTGATATTGGATAAAGTTTACAACTTTAATTGGATATTGGAATAAAATATGTGCTTCACTAAGCGTTAAAATAATATGACATGTCTTAGTCGTATGATAAAATGTAATATTGACTTTATATTTATAATTCGATTTCGAAGTTAGCTAAAATGTAATATTGACATTATATTTATAATTCGATTTCGAAGTTAGCTAAAATGTAATATTGACATTATATTTATAATTCAATTTCGAAGTTAGCTAAAATGTAATATTGACAATATATTTACATAAAATTTAATATTGACATTATATTTATAATTCGATTTCGAAGTTAGCTTAGTGGCACATTTTAAAAACTAAATATTTAGTAGAATTCACAGTCGAACATTTTTATAGTTGGATATACGTAAACATTGGATTTTCTTCCCTGTCGGGAGTCAATTTACGAATCAATAGAGACGTAGTTGGAATATTATAGGAGAACCGGGATATTATGGCACCTACAGGGCTTACGACCTGTCTTGTCTAATGGTATCTTAATTGTTGTGAGTACAAGCAAACAATAACTTTAGTGTACATGCTGTCTGATTGATCACCGAACCACCAATCACAGTTAAATTCTTCAAACGCTTATCCAACGCTATAGTGACAGAAAAATGTGCGATTTAAGATTTTGCCGCACGCAAATCCCATTCACACTGAAGAAGTTTTTCCTTTCAAGCACAATCAGATATAGACTATGGAATAGCCTAAGCGATGGAGATACGTCATCTCAATCAAGACAAATATTTATTTATTTTATTAAAAGGGTACATCGACAGACATCCAGCTTACAATTTTCATAAAAAGAAAATAATATTGGTTATTATTATGAGTGCTGGACGTCCAATTATGGATGCACACAAAATTACATGAGCTCTTATTCAATCACACACGTAAGTCATACAAGTACAAGGTACATAAATTAGATAAAATTCGGTAAAAAAAGTTATAGAAAAAAGAAGAAGAAAATTTTTTTTACATAATTTAAGAAATTTAACAAAAAAAAAGTTATTGAAGTTACACAAGTTACATAAATAGAAGTAAAAACTAAATACTAAAAAAAATATATTTGTCAAATAGTTTCTGAATATTCCTTCTCCATTCCTTGTCTCCCTCGTTCCTAGTCTATTAACTATGATCTGTATTGTTTTATTAATTTTCTTATTTCATGCCTGGGATAAAACATACATGCGCTCAAAGTACAGAAACGAAAGCCTCAGAAAGAATAAGGAATATAAGAAATCGGAGGATAAATACTACAATGGTTGCATGTTTGAACATTATGTCCTGGAAAAAACGAGACCATGAGATCATATTGGAATTGGATAGAGGATTAATAGAGAACATCGTTCGGTGGAGTAGATCTAGAAAAAGACATTGGAGGGACCACGTAGCCAGAATGTACACTTATAGACTTGTGTGTATAGCAGCAAATTAAATCTCTTCTGGTAGCCGTCTACCCGGAATAAGAATAGGTGGACTTCGTCATCTCAGGAGGCAAACTTTTTTAATTATGGACCAACAGGTCTACTGTAGGAAGAAGAAGAAGACTTTACATTGCAAGGGTTAGTTGGAAGAAACTGCTTTATTGCAGTAAACCCTCCTTAGTGCACTTGCTGTACATAAATATTATGAATAAAATAAATCGTGTTTGGTTCTTTTTGCCTGCACTATTATTTGGACGTGCAAATTTATATTTCTAAATAACAAATTAACAGAATTATATACATATATCACAGTGAAATGGTATAATTTGATAGCAAAACTACAAGAATGGACCTTTCTAGATATGAATTCATGATACGGTTTCTAGAGCGAAATAATTTGGATGAAGTTATTTTCTTGTTGAAATAATGAACTTCTGACATAAAACGATGTAATAAAGTTAGATATGTTCAAATGTAATAAATAGAAGCGGAATTATTCCGTATGTTAGCGTACAATAAAAAAAAATCGTTACGTTACAGAAATATTATATAACAATTCAAGATATACTTTTTTGTATTTTTACATCACATAAAGTTGGTATTTTATCAAGCATTGTTTGTATAATTATGTTAATGTAAAATATATTGTTTTCTTCTTGTTATGTCGACCGCCGAGTAGTAAAGTGTTGAACAGTTTGGCTTTTGTGCCGGTGTCCTGGAATCGACTCCCAGCCGTGAAGAAATCAATTTATAAATTCGCGAATCTTGCTACTCCGGGCTGGAGACATTGGTCCTTCGGAAGACATCTCAAATTGGCAATAAATTTGCCACTTGAACAGCGCTTCAGAAAGTACCTATATATTTATTTATTTATCTTTTTGTACATCGTTTAAACAAATATATTGGACACTGGCGGGATTATTTCCATTAAGCAATTTTCCAACCAACTGGATTACAAAGTATGACAAAATTGTAAATGTACATCAACAAAATAATGAATGCAAAAAAAAACAAAGAAAATATAAATATATTACACTAAGATAACAATTAAAACTAAAAAAAAAAGGAGAGGAAATCAGAATTAGGTGGTTAGGGATAAATATTCCTTTTTTAGTTTCTTTTTGAAAATACAAAGTGAGTTTGACGACGCAATATCCATACAAAGGCTATTCCATTATCATGCTGATTATACTTCGAACGACGAGCTGAGAAATTCTGTATTATAGATAGGGATGGCTTGTGTTATACGTTCAGTAAATCGGAGTGGAAGTCCATGATTGGATAAATAAGTGATTTGTATTTAAGGTACTGTGGCAGGTTTGGATTGGAGAGAATATATTTAATATATTCGTCATAAAAATTCGTTTGGACAATATAATTATATAAAGGAAAAACCATGAAATAAATTAAGTGCACTCGTTGACATGCTTTGTTTACTTGGAAAGAATTGAACGAAGAACGCCTGACGAAGATAATATTTTACATACATACCATCACACCATGTCCCTCGCAAGGTAGGCAGAGGGAACCGAATTCCACTAATTTCTATCTTGACACACATTCATCGCCTCGTCGACATTCATACATCGTCTTATACATGTTCGTCTGTTGTTCATGCTTCGGACATTTCCGTCTATTCGGTATTTGTTTCATTCATTTTACATATAAGTGCATTTTTTATTATTCTTTTATAACATATATACTATATACAATATATGTGAAGTATGTATGAGAACACATAGGAGTTTGGAGTAGGTATTGATACTGCATCTCAGTAGAGATGAAAGGGAGGTAGGTATGGAAGGAGCTCCAAGACATTCCTACTCCAAACTCCTATGTGTTCTCATACATACTTCACATATACCTAAGCATGTGTTGAATGCAGAATACTTCTCCATCACATATATACAATATAGTATATATAAAAATATATACTATTTATAAAAAAAAAACTTACAAGGCTTTTGGACAAAATCAGTTTACTTTCTTTGGTCCAAGAATATATAACTCCTTACCTAATGCTTGTAAAACTATGAGTATACCTGTACTAAAAAAATATATACAAAAAACTGGCTTGTAAACATTGGACGTTAACAATCTGAATTAAATTTAACGTACCTATATATGTGTTTAAAATGTTTCATACACTTACTATGCATATCTTGATATGTTTTCTGTGTTAAAAAGTGTTTTTCCATATGATGTTGTTTGCAGTTTGTTTCCTGTATTTATTTTTCTATGTTTTCAAATATGTAGATACTATCTGACATAATTTACTAGATATTTATGGCCAATCTGTTTCTTGAGTAAAAGAAGTTTCTTTTTTTTTGTTTTAAAGGTGCAACATTTAGATCTATTATATATTTATATTTTCCTCATTCAGAACACATATTTGTTTCGGAAGAAAACTATAAAATAAGCAAAAAATAAATTGGCTGCCTTAAAACAGGAATTATTCCTAGTTAGACAGACAAAGTTAAATAATGGAACACAACCTATGTATATACCTGCCACAAAAATGGTTGAATTCATGTATCATATACTTATTTATAAATGTAAATATTATAATTTTTTTCTTTGTGTACATTCAATATTGTTCCTATATAATCTTTTAAAAATAAATAAACGATTATTATTATTAACATGTGAAAATATGAAAATAACAGCTGATACTCAACTGTGTAAAATAACAGTCCCAGAACAGGCTTTTGCCTAGCGGGGCGTTATTAGTCAGTTTAGATACTTAATATGTCATATTTGTTTTGTGTAATAAATAAATAAATAAATTTTACGTATTGTTAAATAAAGGGAAAAGATAACGTGGTCGGTGACAAAGTATATCTTTCTATTTTTAGTATAATGTGTAGGTATGTCCATTTAATCTTAACGTTTGTCAATTAGGTATTATTCTGGCGATGTAATGGACTGACCAGTAATAGGATGCGAACACTTATTCAGAATATACAGCGATCTGATGTTATTGTTATTGAAAATTGCCGGGTTTCGGTGTTCAAATACAAAACTTTATGAAAACGGGTACGTGGATTAAGTGCCGGTGCCCCAAAACATAAAACCGGAAAGGTCTAAATTAATACACGGTCTTGTATATGATAATTATTTTTGTGTGTTGTTTGCAAAAACGAACAAAAGCATTAAAACTCGAAAAGTGTCAAAATGAACGGACTTCCCTACGACCCTCTTTCGAAGCGAATCCACTCACATTTCACGAATTGATTCGCAATTGAAAAAAAATTCAATCATTAAAATAATTACGTAAATACAATTCATAGTGTTAAGAAACATAAATTTAATACTTTTCAACAGCTGAATTAATTATATTGATCAAAGTCCAAAACGATGATATAAGGTGAACGTGTTAGACCTAGGAAATTAAACATCCGTACAAGCAGCCCGCCTTTGGAATCACATCCCATCGCAACTTCGATTTTCATTAACACTTTCCGCTTTCAAAAGAAATCTGAGGAATCATTTCCTTACACATAACACTTCTATTTGTCTCCTTTTCCTATCCTTGTCCTCCCTCTCCTGTCCCCTCTGTTATTTTATTGTTTTTGTTTTATATGTATTTATATTTTGATTTTATTTATATTTTAATTTTATATTTTATTCATATAAATTGGTAGGTGCCATAATAAACATTTTCTTTGCCAAATAAATGTAGTTGGAGTAACTTTTTAAATAAATAAATTAACGATGGAGCAGAAGAAGATTTCAGTGGGAGTACATAAACAGGATGAAGGGACAGCATTGCTAGACATAAGCTATCTAAGAATATTTTTAATACATAAAAAAGGACTTAAGATCTTCACGGAGAAGATTGAGAATATTCATTATTAATATTACATTTATTTATATATTTACTTATTTATATAATCTCGACACTTATAAAATCATTTATAAATACTATTCCAACCTCACTAGGACTACGCCTGTTTCGAGGTTGGAGATTAACAATATTATATTTATACATTACATCTACATCCATGCACCCACCACACAAAAATACAATATTTACTATACGCAGTTGGGTACCTTATATCATTATTGTGACAATAATATTATTCCACAGTAAAAAAGGCACACCCAAATGGTACAATTAATGCAAGGTACATAAAATATTTTTAACATATACATAATAAGAAAAAAAAATACAAATTAATTTGAATCATATTTAATTTATTTTATTTTTTACTTCTCGGGCAACTAACAGGTATTATGTCAAATATTATTTTAACATGCACCCAATAACAAGTTGCCACATTCTGGAGACTTACGATATTGATCGTCTCACAGATCCAGACTGAAAACACAATTAAAAACTGTGTCTCCACCGGGAATCGAACCCGGGACCCTTGGATCAGCAGTCAGATACCTAACCAACTGAGCCACGAAGGCCGACAATCATATCATATCATGTGAGTATATAAATTTTGAGTTGTTTTTATTATTAATATTACATTAATTATTAATACATATTTTGAAAAAAAAAACTATCATCAGAAGTATGAATAATGGGAGAGTATAATAGTAGGTATATGAAGTGATGTATTTGTGTACGGGTACGTGTTTTTTAAATAACCGATCTATAAAAATTATTGTTTATTATAATGTGCTTGTTCAATTGTTCCTATTGTTGTACATTTATTGTTTTAGTTATGTATTCATATTGCATATAGTTGTAAATATCCAATAGACTTTTACCTAATAAACGTAAATATCTCATTTCATTTTGATTGTAACTTATGTGAAATCTTTGTTTGTTTTTGTATATAGGTATATTTTTTGCGTTCTTACACTTACTCATTTTTTGTATTCTGGGGGGCAAGTCTGGTCCGATCGGCGAAATCAAAACCCTAGTGATTACCCATATCATGGATATAATTAATATATGGAGTTCTATAATATCTTTAGATGTCATAGAACTCCATATGATAATTACCTATACCCATGATATGGATAATCACTAGGGTTTTGATTTCGCCGATCGGACCAGACTAGCCCCCTCTGATTTAGTGTAATCTACATTATTACTCGCAAGTTTTGTTAAATATGTGTTATGATTATTTATTTTCCTTTTCTTTAGTTTACATGGCGTCACACCCAATCATTAGGGTGATATCATATTTTATATATAAGGGTTGTAGAAATTTTCAATTTGATTATTTGATTTATTTACCTATCCATGTATGCTATGTTCAATAAATGAAAATAATGAAAAAGATCATTGATTAAGCAATTTAAATGTTGTTTGAGTCTTCGTCTCGTTACGTGGATTATGATATAAAGATATGTTTTGTTTTATTTTATTGGAGACACTCACATACTTTAACAATGGCACACAATAAAGTATATCTTACAATTTTTTTAAATTGTCAATAAAAGTGAACACGACTTGCAAAGATCACAATAAAAACAATAAAAATTAATAAAACTTGGGCATATTTCAATAAACAGTAATGAAACATGGCCTTTTAAACAATCCATCAACAGCAATTCTCCTTTCCGCTTAGAATCAAGAGCATTATTTTTTAAAATACCTCTCTTGTGTTGCAGAAGATGTCAACTATGTTAGAGTTGTTGATTTTTATTTAATTTCCTATAATAATCAAGAGGTTATTCTTTTAAAATACATTTCAGTAATTCGTTCACGTACTTACAGGCCCATGCAAAAGATGTAACTTTGTCGGATAAAACTTCATTTTTATCATCCGTAGGTATTCTGGTACGTTTCAGAACGAAGTTTCATTTCCAATATCTCGAAGATATAAATAACGAAGACTGGCGCATTATAAAATCGTTGGCAATATTCTTCAATGAAAAGTTACAAAGTTAATCCGTTGGGGAAGGCGATGGGGGGGGGGGAGAAGGAAATAAAGAATTAATATGGAAGACCTCATGGTGAAACGTGACCACAATAACGAATAAATGAATATGTATTATCATACAAGGTAACCACTAGAGTTTCCAAATCATTCCATATATTCGTCTTTTTTTAAATATTCAATATTCGAAAAATTCTTCTTCTTCGTTTAGTAGATCTAGTTGGTCTGTTCTTCAGAGACTATGCCTCTTGGGATGACGAAGTCCAGCTATCCTTCCATCTCTTGGGTGGTCTTCCGGGTGGCCAGAAGGGATTTCATTCGTCGCTATATACGCAAGCCTATCATTGTCCATCCTGGCTACCTCCAATGTCTTCTTCTAGATCTACTCCATCGAACGATGTCCTCTATTCCACATGTTTTCCTTATCGATCTCGTAGAGTTTTACCAGTGATTGACCTTAGAACCTTCATCTCCGTTGTCCTTAAGAGCCCCTTGGTTGATACAGTGTCTGCTCGCGTTTCGTACGTCACAGCATACGTCATGATCGGTCGCACGCATGTCTTATATATTCTGACCTTCCTGTCAATACGCATGTGTTTATTTTTCAAGATCATATTTTTCAAACATCCAGATACGACATATGCTTTATTGACTTGTTCACGGACTTCAGTGTATAGGTCGTTATGGCTGCAGATCTCTACTCCTAAACATTTGAAACTCATTAATTGTTGCACGGGCTTATCATCAACAGTTAGCTTACACCTTGAAGGTTTTTTGGATATTCAAAAAATTCGTAAAATTTATTTTAAAATTCGAAGTTTTTTATTCAAAATTAATGTAGTTTTAAGACTATATGTACATTCATACAATTCAGGATGTGTGTTTCGATCGTAGCTACCGTTTTATGAAATTGTGGTTCAGTGTATCGTGTGGTTCAATGTAGGACATTTTTACAGCCATCTACGTTAGATACACGAAGGAGGATGCCTTTCGTTTGCTTCTAAAGAGAATGTTGAAACCCTGGACCATTTTTTATTTTTTGAACGACATGTTGGTAATTTATTAATTTTTTTTTTAATTCGAGTCGATTCGTTCAAGAGAATGTAATTCTCTTGAAGGAAGAGGCAGTTTAAAAATCCAAGATGCGTGTATGAAGGACCATTTTGTATGGGGTAGTGGACTTTTTACATGCCGAAAACACCAACTTAGACGCTTCGTAGCATAGTAATTTATCATCAATTATCTTCGTAGCAATTCATCCATGTTCTTTAGATGGATGAATTCAGAATTTGAATTAGAACACTTTGTGAGTTTTTTGTTTTTTTCTGTGTGTCTGTGTGTCCCCCTCATAACTTTTGATCCGTTCAATTTTTAGAACTCACAATTTCAGAATATATAAACAGTTATAGGCCTACAAAACTTTTGTACTCAGAATTGTGAATTTTTATTTCAGTCAGGGGTCAACTTTTGATTTTTTACTTTATTTTTCCATATATCTCAGAAACCATAAAAGCTAAAACGCTGAAAATTGGTATAAACATAGACAAATACAAAATATCCAATTAATTTTTTCAAAAAAAATTCCAGGGTTCCTTAAACATTTTTTATTAAGAAAAATATTTTTTTTATGATAAATTTATGTGTATATTTTATATTTCCATATTTCCAAATTTTTAAAAATTTCGAATAAAGCCGAAACACCCCAACTAGATAAATTTAATTTTCTATACAAAATATCAGCATTGTAATAGTAAATTAAATTTTTTTTTAACTATTTTTATAAAAATAGAATTTAGTGACGACATTGCTTCATACAATTTGTATGGCAGTCGCCTACACACAATATCTAAGAAGACTTAATAGTTTGATACTTAATCTCCAAACATACTATACATACCATCATGCTGTTTTCATATTCTGGGTAGAAAAAAGAACTGACCTCCATACTGTCCTATCTTGATATACATACCTTTATGTGTTGTATAGAAAACAAAATTTCTTAATATATTCAATAATTTGGATTTATGGTTTAACAGTTTGGTACTTATTCTTCAACTATACATATTTACAGTTTGGTACTTATTCTTCAACTATACATACTATTGCTATCGACAGTTGGATCTCAAGTGTTACATGCAACTAGTAAATAGATATTTAACGTAGTCTGTGTTTTTGACATTTAAAATGGATAATTTACCTGTTTCAAAAATTCGAATAGTTTACTGATTTTCGATTCGATATTCGAATAGTTTCTGTCTCGAATACTTGATTGCCCCAGTTTCCAGACAAATAGTTCGAACCCTTTCCGAGCACAATCGCATAATGGACACAAAACATTGATATATTATGAAAACAACAATTCATAACTACACATATTTTTCTATTCAGAAAACGTCGTATATTGGTATCATAAATATATATTTGGGTTCATATATGTATGGAAATATCCATCGTTTGAATAATATTACCAATTTCTTAACATTGGATTCTCCTTACGGTGAAATATCGTGAACGATTTGTTACCCTATACGGAACACTTTCTGATTTCAATGATAAACGAACGATTCAATTCATGGGTGTTTAAATGCACTTATTTTATTTATTTATCTCTACAGAAAATAGAATTACTATATAAGATAATCAACAACACCTTTTCAGGGGCTGTTTTTTATGTATTTTTGTGATTATGACCAATCTTTAAAATTACATGGGTTTATATCACTTGAAAAAAGAAGAAAGATATCCGATGTCTATCTGCTTTATAAAATACTTAATAACCTTGTAGACAGCTCTTACCTACTCCAAAAAATTTCTTTCAACTGCCCCATGAAAACAACACGCCAAAATCACCTTTTCTATACACCATACTGCAGAACAAATTACGCACAGAATAATTATGTCAACAGATGCTTAAATTATTACAATAGTCTTGACCCCCAACCTGATATATTTAACTCCACACAGGCATCGATGAAACGCCAATTACGCGCAGTTATTGGTAATATTACTGGTTATAAAGCAAACCTACTTTCCTTAAACCTCCATCCCTTCCTTATCAACGCTTTCCTATATCCATTACCCTTCCCTTTCCCCCACATACACTCACCATCTTACAATGACTACCCAACATCAATAATATATTAAATATGTGAATCTTTATAATTGGCTATTTCTTTTGTATTCTCATTTGCAATTATGTATTATAAATGTATAGCTGGTAAGTTTCCAAACAAATAAAAAATAAAAAAAAAATAAAAATAAAATAAAAAGTGAGTACACATACTACATGAGTATCATATTTTATCTTGAGTATCATATTGTGAATATTTTCATATTATTATTGCAACAGAAATGAATATTATTGTTATATTTTATTGAACGGACATAAGGAAAAAATGAGTATCGAGGAAATAGGGAGGAGAGGGTGTGTGTGTGCGTGCGTGCTTGTGTGTGTGCGCGTGTGTGTGTGTGCGCGTGTGTGTGTGCGCGTGTGTGTGCGTGTGTGTGTGTGTGCGTGTGTGTGTGTGCGTGTGTGTGTGTGTGCGTGTGTGTGTTTGTGTGTGTGTGTGTGTGTGTGTGTGTGTGTGTGTGTGTGTGTGTGTGTGTGTGTGTGTGTGTGCTAGCGCGCTGGGTTCGTATAAAAAATACATAGGTATATACTGACAGATTCAAATTGTTGTTATTATATCACAATGTTAGATAAATGTAAGTTTGTTATTGAATGTCACAATATATGAGTCAAAAAATATGTCTGTTTTTTTTTCATAATCTGCATTATTAACGATGATTTCATTTATTTTTTAATTGTTTCCACCGTATATCTTCCAACAATTTATTTTGGACATCCCCAATCAATATTTCATATATAATGTCGTTTAAATTTTAAATTAACAAACATAATATTACTTAACTTCTTAAAGTAAAATAACATCCAACTTTAATTAATTTAATTTTAACAAATTCAACCAAATCATGCTATTGCCATTAAAAAAATAAAAAAAAAACGATGATCTCAAAACATTCACACATTTAAAATAGTAAATTAGGTATTCAAGATTACAATGTTTCGTTGAGCCAACAAATTCAAATTATAACGCCCTTGGGATGGTCTCGTTTCATTAAACAATAAAACATAATTATAAACAATATTTAACTTTTCGTATGGTTTTATACCAGATATTCGGTTAAAGTCGGTAAGATAAGTTTCGGTTAGATCGCTGAGAGCCATTTCACCGCCTCTAGTTTAGCCTCGTGGATGTCTTGGAGGTTTCCAATAAATTTATTGAAATATTATGTAAGTATTTCATGACTCAGGGAAAATTTAACTCGTATCTTTATCTTAACTTATACAAAAATCACATGGATAATAACTCAGTTTTGAATTGAACCTCATAAGCGAATTCATTACATTTGACCAGAAAGGACAGTCTAGCCTCTCAAATTAATTGGATATCTGAGAATGTATGAGAATGAATTAAGATGGGTGGTGTCAGAGCGGTTAGCGCGCTGGGTTAGTAATTCGAATCCTGCCACGACCGATTTCGTTCAGCTATAGCACAAGCATTTATTTGTTTAATTTTGGGAATGTATGAGGATGTATATGTACTTGTTCCAAGGACATATTCATTATTTAAAAAAAAAATTATAACCATTTTAATTGCTTTTGTCAAATCAGGTATAAAAGAGACCATTGCGTGTAAAATGATAAATTGATCTGATAAATATTTTTTTTATTAGTTTATTAAAGCGTCTACAAATGCATCTTCGCCGAAAATTAAAGTTCTGTAGATCTCATTTCAAGATATGCATACATATGATATCTTGCCAGCCTCAAATATGCTTGCGATCTATGCTTGTGAGATCCTTATCAGTTCCTCGTAGTCGTAGGTGCTGCTGCAGCCCTTATTTTTGCACAGATCCTCAAGATACTCCCGGCGAGTCTGCTCCCTGGCATCTGTCCCTATAGTCATCCCGTCTTACATCACGTAGAAGACATTATGTATATTTTATAACTAATGAATAAATTATGGGGAATATAAAATCAAACAATTGTTTTTATGTTGAAATTTTATTTTAAATATATTTATCACATTTAATTAGTAAACATTTTATACAAACATTTTAGAGAGAATGCAATTAAATACCTGATTGTCCGCAAGACTTCAATATTGTACAATCATGAGTAAAGAATATTTGTAGTAACGAAACATTATAGATAAACAATATTAATAACAATCCATACTCAAATAATCAAGTAAGATATAGGTACACGTACATTTAGTGATTGTTTTAACATTTGTGAGTAGACACGAATAACAATTAAATAACAAATAAAATAAAATATTGCAAGAATGCTGCAATATTCCCAAAGTTGTTTGTGTGTGTCTCCCCCGAGGTCGATTTCAACTTACCACATTTTAAAAACAAGAAAGTAAAATTTGTTTCAATTTAAATAATTCTTGTGTTTTTTTGTTATATAGATGTGATAACTCTTACTTTGAGTTATAATAAAAAACACGCGTATGTAAATTATAACACTTTATTGTACAAATGATAGTATTAAGTATAGGTATAATAATACAACTCAATATAACGTGAGAGAAGATCTGCACCACATAACCGGAAGGTTACGACTCCCCTCAAAACCCCACCAATCGTTCCTCTGCCAGGATTCCCCCAAACCCCGCTCCTACTACTCCCAACCTTCCTACTCAGGTGCTATACACATAGTAGTTTCGCAGGGAAAGTTCAATATATCACAATAGAATTTTTGGGAGGCGATAACTGTCACATTAGTTGTGATGCTGCGCTCATTTTTTTTACATTTATGATCGGTGTACTCAGGCAAGCATTTTGAATAAACTCTGGCTCAAAAAAATACTTACAAGTCATCCAAATTTATGTTGAAAATTAGGTGTTAAGTCTCTACAGAAGTAGAAAACTGACTAATGACTTTTGATATTTAAAACGCCCGATGTATGATGATTTATTTTATGAATTTTTTGAGTTTGTAACTTTTACTTTATGATTAAATTGTAACCCGTAATTGAAATATAGAGTTTTTCGTATATGGGAGGAATTCTATGTTTCAATCATTTGCATTTGTGTTCTATTAAATTATATTTTCATCTGTTTGTCTTTATTAACCAATTGTTTTTCTTAAGAACTTTATGTTTTAATTGTATTTTCACCCCTCGTTTTTGTTATATTTTATTGTTATTTTTATTCTTGAGACATGTTACATTCTATATTGGATGAATGTCTTTAAATAAATGAAAAAAAATCGAAAGACGCTTAGAAATTGAGAAATTGTATCTCTCCATAATAACATCCTTATTATTTGTAATATGTGCATTTCTTTTTCGAACTAGTAACAATCTACTCATGAAATAAATAACATATTGTATGTACCACAATTGACATGGTTTCAGTGTAACGGGCTACTTTTGCAACTCGTCTAAAACTGGAAATTTAAATTGGTTGTAGCAGACAAATTGCCATACAATGGAATACAAATTGCATGTTTATATACTGAGAGTTGATTTAATGCTTGGTCAATTCGAGCAAGTGGATCTACCTGTGTCAGGGAAGGCACAACGAGACCTAGTTAAATACAACCTTTTTATTTTCAGCCCTCGATGTGACCCATACCTACTCAGAACTTAGAATACAGATCAATTAAGCAGCCGCTAGTTCAGGATGTCTCAAAAATATCATCTGGCATAGCAAATATTTATTTATTTATTTTATTTTATTAATAATGCATATACAAAAGTACATTTTTTACCAGCGCCTGCCTCACTAGGATTTCATCCCGCGATAGAGGGCACTTTACGAAAAATAATAATAATACTTAAAAAAAGCAAAAATTAAAAATATATAAGAACGGATAGTAAGATCAGAATTTATAAGACATGTATTAGACCAGGGTCGATCTACATATGATTTACATGTTGTATTTTCGATCACCCGGATTTTACGTGACACCAGGAAATAATAATAGAAAAAAACAGTACAGCCATTTAGGAGTTCAGTGACATACGCACGTACAGTAGAATTATTGTTTTATTGTACATCTCATATTGTTTTATTGTATTGCATTTTATTGTACATCTCATAAGTTATACTGTTTGCATAATATCAGGCGTCCATATTTTTTTCAAAGGGCTTTTATTTATATTTTTTCCACAGTTACTAATTTTGATTCGAATTGTAAATCTTATCCATCCAAGAACACACAAAAAAATTCATTAAATTCGGTCAAGCCGTTTAGAAGTTCAGTGTACACACATGCACACGTACCTACTGAAGAATTATTTTTATTTATTTTATTTTATCTTACAATTCTTCGAGAGACCATCAGCTATCTATTAACAGCCAATTATAGGTCTCCGCTGATAGGCCATATCATCAGTTGCAACCTCTTTATATATTTTTCTTGGAAAATATTGCTTAGCTTAAAAGATTTTTCTTTCACCATAAAACTTGTACAAATTATAGTTTTGAAATGTCCAAAAAACGAGCATTGATATATAAAAATGTTCAGAATCGCATGCTTTGCTATCCCATTTTCTCAGTTAGCGACATCATGAGATGCTGTATTTGTATGGATCAGTAAGTAAATAAATAAAAAAAAGGTTTTTTGTTCTCTCAATTATCAAAATAAAATATCATAGTAGAAAGAAGATAAAAAGTAACAAAACATAACAACAAAAAAATAATGTTACATAACATAAAAAAACTTATTTTAAAATTATTGATCTAATATTTTACAAATATAAAATGGTGTGGTATTTTGGAAAGTTAAATCCAGTTTAAACCAGTCGATTCTTGACTATTGTCAACCCTTATACGTGTGGTCGGTAGTAGTTTTAGTACTTACGTCAGTTATATGAAAATGTTTCTCTTCAACGTATTCACAATTGAAAATGCAAAGTTAATAGCGAACCAGATTGTATTGTACGTACGTTAAAATGTTGGATATGTTAACAGGCACGTGAGTGAAATCGAAAATGTTTAAAGCAACTACTTGACCATCTATTCGAAAATGTGCGTCGCCCGAAACCGGTCGTAGTCTTAAATTAAATTAAATACTGTCACGGTAATTATGATCGAACTCATTACGATCGGAATATTTCATAATCATTCACGGTAGTTATGATCGAACGTGGATTTTTCCGCAGTTGTTCGAGGTAATATGATCGAACTTGGATAATCCCATAGTCATTCACGGCAAGGGCGTGCCTAGAACCTTCGCACTAGGCAAACCCTGAAAGAACTTGGGGAATGTCTAATTTTTTTGTTTTTTTAGCATCATTGTTCATTTGAGTGGCCATGAAAATATTTTAAAATCACATGCGAAAATAATATTTAAATTTGTGGCCCTGTCAAGCATCCTATCCACATACAGTTCAATTTGCAATAATTAAAAGAGACAAAAAATTATTACGTATTTTCTTAATATTCATAGGCAAGCCAAGATTTTCGGCTTCTATAAGCAATTCCGCTACTGATTCATGGTAGTTATGATCGAACTTGGATTATTCCGTAGTCATTCACGGTTGTTATGATCGAACTTGGATTATTCCGTAGTCATTCACGGTAGTTATGATCGAACTTGGATTATTCCGTAGTCATTCACGGTAGTAGTGATCGAACTTGGATTATTCCATAATCATTTACGGTAGTTATGATCGAACGTGGATTATTCCGTAGTCGTTCATGGTAATTATGATCGAACTTGGATTATCTCATAGTCATTCACGGTAGTAATGATCGAACTTGGATTATTGGATATATATGGATGGACTGACTTGAATTGGTTCTTAGAGGTTGAAAATGACCTAAATTCAGAGGGATTATTAATCGGTGTCACACATATTTGATGCAAAGGTTTTTTTTTTATTTTTAAAGGTTTTAAAGGTATACGTAACATACAGCAATAATAAATTGTCCTGCGGTTATATTATTATCCATGGCAATCGGGTCATTTGTTTATATGTGAATATGACATTTCGATATACCAAATTAAGCGTGCTCGGGACGCTACGAAAATTAATTAGTATTAGATTTTTTAAATTTTATTTCATTTCCGTTGTATTGCTTTTCGCGCGACTAAAATGTACCATATTTTTATTTCTTGTAAAAAAAACGTTTCAAAGGACTGTTAAGTGTCTAAATGAATTACATTTCAATTTAAAATATTATGAAACGAAACAATTAAGTGAGATATTATGCAACAAAGATAAGACTTTGTAATATTATGATGAAAGTAAATTTTAATTAATATCTTGTTTTCAACTTTGATAATTTAACATTGTCGAAATGGCTTATAGTCGATAAAAATAAAATCAGGTTGCTGTTCTCGGACTTGAATCCCGGTGGAATTAAAAGATGATTCACACTGATTTTGTTCAATGAAAAATGAGTCATTTTGCTATAAGTTGAATTATTAGATTAACAATTGATATTAAATCAATCAAAAAAATAAGGAGAAATCATTTTTTAATTGACTTATTCCACTACTCTTATGTAGGAATCTTACGAATCTCATATCTTTGACATTCGCGAATGCGAATAATAACGAAAAGAACAAAAATATACACATTGTTAGGCATTTATACTGATTTTTATTAAGTTGAATTTACGATCAAATTTCAATAATTAGTTCAATAATATTTTTGTATTTTATTTTACATTAATTGAAATTTTATAAACTTATATAAAATATGTTTATTGACTGCGACATTTATATATTTGTACTTGCCAAGTATTGTTGCTGTCGACTGCGGTTATAATATTTGGTAGGACCGCTCGTCGCCGTCGGTCTGCTGTTTTGTATTTACCTACCTATTGATTTATGTGTATTTATGTTTTTATATCTATGTATAACTTATTTTCTTTATCTTCTTTATAATTTTTGTACTTATATGTCTTCCACTTTGCTATATTTTCATTTTATATCGTTATCTGATGTTATTAACAAAATAATTTTGTCTATATTTTAATAGGTAGGTATACCCACAGACAGGCTTTGGCTTGTGAGATTTTTGTGTGCACGGTTCGTTGTTATGATAATATGTAAATGTGTATTGTGTACTAACCGTGCACCAAATCTTAAATAAATAATTAAACGTAAAATAAAATTATAATTTAAAAACAGTAACTTGGCTGCTTTTTCGCCAATACGAGACGATATTTAGCATTTTAGAAAATACTTTTTGTAGCCTCAACTGAATCATGTTGGGAGAGTTTGTTAAAAATGCCGCCTTGTTCTAGGTACTCATCGCGTATAGATGCGAGTTACGCCCTGCATGATAATTGCATTTACAAAACATTTGCATCGTCAGGTGCGAATGCGAATGTTGAGGCGAATATTCAAAATGATGCGAATAATTTGCATAGCATCCCTAGTGTAATGGTGTAAAGTAATATTGAAAATGAAAAATCAGGATGAATTTTGTCATTAGGTTTTGTTTTTTTTTTTTCATATATTAATTTCTAGCTTTTTAATATTGTTTTAATATATTATGGTTAACTTGTAATAAAAATAACTTATGCCTCAGACACAATATGTGCCTATTTAAAAAAAATCTCACCAAAACAATAAGAAATATTTGAATAAATACAAATATTAAACGAAGGATTGCAGAATCAATAAAAGAATTAATAAAAATTAATATTTTATGATTGTAAAAAGTTAAGTATATGAGATGCGAGAATGTCATGAAAGATTCAAGACACTGATCCAGGTGTCAGAATGGAAGACGATAACCAAGGATAGAGGTCGGTAGAGGCTGAAGTTAAAGAAGGTTGGGGTGCAAACTGCATTTTCGTTGAAAAAACAAATAATGATTTAATTTGATTATACATAAATAGAAAACAATTTAGTTTAAAAAAAATATTTTAAATTTAAAATGTTTTGTATTACCTCGATGGTCGGATGGTCGGATGGTCGGTTCTATAAAAACCCAATATTATGATTTCGTTACATTGTATAATAAAAAATTACATTAAAGTACCTTAAAGTAGAGAGTAAAATTAATTTCAGTCAGTAGGAAATGGCAAATTCTGGAAAATTTTATTTAATTGTATTTTTTCATTACATTAATTTTACACAAAACGTATTGTATTATTTTTTTTATATTTTATATTACATTACATTAAAATTATTTATGTTAATCTTATATTTAGCCACACTCGTGAAATGTACACATTTATATTTTTAAATAACACATAAATTTTATTTATTTCATTGTTAATTTCATTATAATATATTATAAAGGTAATTACAAGAAAACTGGAAAATATTTTGAGTGCACTTTGATAGGGTGTAGGTACGAAGGTACTTGTAGATATAGTTTATAAATACAGGGAAGTTTGTACTTTAATAAGTTGATGAAATAACGCACCTTTAATGTTCAACAGTTTTGTTAACATGTATAATGAAAAGTTATATATTATATACTTAACTTGTAACAAAAATACGTAGTAAATAATTAAACACATCAAACATTAATCTACTACTATTTGTAGTTCTACTCGTGGATAAGGAATATGTTTGTTTTATTATGTCTCTAAAAATATTCTTCTTGTAAATGCACTCGGTGAACAAGTCATCATTAGTTACATATAAAATGTACTAATACTTATTAATTATAACTATTGCACGATTATTTATTAGGTTGAATCTATTTTAAATAATAACTGTATTTAAGTAAAAACAATGTGTAAAATTTAACTAAATATTTTCTAGGGGCATTTCGTACGAAGACGGTCGAAGGTGTAAGTGATTTTTTTGACATACAAAAATCTAATATTATTACTCTTCATTCAAGGGGGCATATAAACCTAATAACCCTTATTTGAAATCAAATTTCTTACACATTTCTCTAGTGAATGTTATATATCATTTTAAAATTCAGCATATATTCCCTTAAAAATATTTAAAATATCGTTTGTAAAGCATTTTTTAATTACTGCATAACTATGTGTAGGAGAGAGATAAATCTTTTATATGCTTAAATAGCGCATAAAATCAAAGTGAATAACCAATATATTTTGTTTATTCTAAGTCAGGTTTGTTCTAAAAATGCAAAAAATCAACAAAATTGGGTTTCCGATAGTTTAATTCACGTATAAACCCTTTTTAACGCATGCGATAGTTATCCTTACTAACACGTTACTTGATAGTGCATTAGGCGGTTCTATATAATATTATATCATGTTTTCAGTCACTAGATTTCGCATGTAGACGATAAATATACCAGAATAAATTATAGTATAAAAAATGTTAACAAAACTATCGACATGTTGTTGTGCGTTACTATACATATAAAAACATCGAAAAGATAGTAATTGTGAAGTGGAAATTGGAAATTTAATTTATATATACACATATGAAAGGATGAATGAAGTGTTACAGGTAAAAGAGATGAAATTGTCTTAGAAGAACTCCGTGTGGAATGCGTTGCTGGTGCATGGGCCGTTGTCGTTGGGTGAATCCGGATGCTCTTCTGGTTCGACACCCTGAGTCCTAAGGTCATCGCGAACCTGTTGAAATAGAAAAAATAATTATTAGTTCAAAATTACATACTTCCGCTCTTTTCTACTTTCATCGTTTTCATGTGTCCCGTAAGAACCGGATAACCGAACATAAAACATGCAACAGTCATAT
Source organism: Molanna angustata (assembly GCA_963576475.1). Lineage (NCBI taxonomy): Eukaryota > Metazoa > Arthropoda > Insecta > Trichoptera > Molannidae > Molanna > Molanna angustata. The sequence continues at coordinate 8,536,805 of OY754966.1, read as the reverse complement.
ACAGCAATGAAGTTCGTCAACCATTCTGAGGTTGCTTTTTTGAAGCGTGTCTAAAGTCCGAATGCAAAGTCCTACCTAAATACTAAATTCTAAATATTAACCATGTTTTCATTTCACAGTCGTTCACTTAAGTAAGGACATCACATGGCTTCCTAACTGGAGGATGCTACGAAGTTTTGGTATGAGAAATGAATTGCAGAGACATATCTAAATACTAAGCGCATGCGCGTCGGCGTAAACTAACATTTACGAATTGTCAAAAAGTAAGGTTGATAGCGAGGAACCTTACGAGTGGTTTAATACTAAAATAAGAGATATTTTCGGTGGATGATGATTGTATCGGCTTCGTTAATATGTATGTACATACACATACATACATACCATCACGCCATGCCCCTTGCGGTGTAGGCAGAGAGAACCGAACGCCACATCTTTCTATCCAGACACACATCCACATTCATGCATCGTCTCATACATGTTCGTCTATTGCTCACACTTCTAACATTTCCGTCTTTCAAAATTAATACGTATTTGGTAATTTTGTCAAATCAAATACCAAACAGAGTATTCAGCGATCCATACGAGATGCCGAAAATGCACTGGAATTTCAGAAAAATCGCGACATCGAGCTGTCAGTGTGATCTTGGTTATATGTTTTACATGGTTACATATGTTACATGGTTACTTGGTTACATGGTTACATTATGAAAAAAAAACATTTCAAACCTCAGTCTAAACACTCTAAACCCATTGAAAACTATCTTTCTCTTTTCTTTATATACATTAATGTGCAATGCTACGCCATCGACCTTAAGTTTGGCGTAGTATTAAGTATTTAGTTAGTGATGACTCTGCAACGCAATTGCTAACTCAAGAATACTAAATACTCCAGTGAGGTTCGGAGTTAGTATTTAGGTACCTAGGACATTCGGGTCTAAGCATTGTCAAATTGTCGGATAATGTAAAATTTCCCAGGTAAAATAACATAAAATGCTTAATGTTCCACATTTTCAATTTCTCCAAACGAATTTGTTATTAAAAACAACAAGCGTTGAATAAGTACCGAGGCATTGCAATTTATGTGCGCCGCAGACAGAATTTATAGGCTGACGTGTTTCGTATCCTGACAAGGGTATCCTATACAATATAATATAATATGTATGTATGTACATTGTACCTACATAATATAATACAAGCCGCTCCTGCTAACTTGTTAACTTATTCTGTTCTTCTTCATGCATAATACAGTGGCTACTGATCACCGTTTCTTATTTCTTTAAGATAAACATCACTCTTATCAAACGTTTAAGATAAATTATTTGTAGTAGGCATACATAGTCTGTATACAAATATGAAGGCGTGAAGTAATTATTCCACAATGACACGACTTGTAAAATATTAAAATACTCTTAAATTCAGTATAAAAGTTCTTATTATTTTTCTTCTAGTGTCATGTCGTCCCTCTGCTGACTAACTGTCGCATCTGACATTTTTTCAGAATCGATGCGAAATATGTTGTACGCATGTTCTCACCAAAGTTCTCGACTGTATCACCTCCCGTTAACTTGGAATAGCTTTGTGATTTGTTGTCTATGAATTACTGAAAATAAAATCTCACTAATAGACCTATGTGCAAATACGATTCTAATATATATAATAATGATTCACATGTATAAGAATACAAATTAAATATTAAAATATATTTACACCGTGTCACCGGTTGCTGGGAGAGATTAAAATAAGCACGTGTAAAACACTTAAAAATGCTCTCCAGGGGGGCAAGTCTGGTTCAATCGGCGAAATCAAAACCACCGTGATTACCCATATTATGGATATAATTATTATATGGAGGTCTACAATATCTTTAGATGTCATAGAACTCCATACTATAATTATATCCATGATATGGGTAATCACTGGGGTTTTGATTTCACCGGTCGAACCAGACTTGCCCCCCTGAACAATTTGCATTTTGCAGATACGACTGTTAGTCAGGAGAGGGACGATGTCAGATCTCCCCAACGGTTACTATCACCTGAGATCACATCATATCTCCAGCGGCTCGAAACAGATCCTTCACATATTTTAATACATTATATTTTAAATACGGCATTAGATATGATACATACACTCTATTTAAATTTGATATATAAAACATGAATACAAATGACATATGTAATGCAAATAATACAGTATGCTTCGAAAGGTAGGTACCTATATCTTCGTATACTGGTTGAAGGCCACGAGGGCTTGTTTGTGCAGATTTTGCTGACTCTTGTGATGTGCACTCCCATATGTCTTTCCATCTTTTGAGGGGTTTTCCAGGAACCCTTCTTCCCTCTGAGTTTTCATGTAATTTTTTTCGTTTTAAAAATAATGAATCTGTCTTAAAACAACTATGTACATAATACATACTTATACATTCCCTAACCTAAGCATAGATGCTTGTACTGTAGGTGAACGAAATCGGTCGTGGTAGGATTTGAACTCGTGACCATTGGATCACTAACCCAGTGCGCTAACCGATCTGCCACCACCCATCTATATATGTAGGTATTTCATTTTTCTAATTAAAACTAATTGACTGTTTTAAAATATTATTTTTTTCAAATAGAGGTTCAAATGTTGCTATTTTATCGACACAAAGTGATTTCATTTCCTAACTAGAAAAACATATGAAAAACTGGTGAAGAACAAAAAGTATGCAAAGATTTTCATTAGCCACGGTACAATCGACTATACCATTACATGACATTATTTATCAACGTTTACTGGAGCTAGTGTTGAAAAATAATTGCTTTCTTGACATGCAACTTAATTATAAAACAAGTGAGTTGTGGTCAACACAAAACTCCCCACTACATAGTAAGTGTACATTTTTGTGTACAACCTTTTGAAAAGTTGACAATCTCTTAATGCATTTTTACGAAGAACATTTTAGAATTAAAAAATAAATTACGATTCTCAGAGGACAAAAGTTTTCGCAATATAGGTACTATACACACAAAAACATTGTCACAAATCTCATAGTATGCAATTTCTACATGATACCTGTAGAGAAATTGATCATAAAATTTGCAATACTAGCAAGATGAGCAGGTATGAGATAGTATATCAATGTTGATGGATGTGTCAAGAATGCAGTGTTCGGTTCTCACTGCATACCCCCCGAGGAAGATAGATGTGGAGAGTAAAATATACAATTGTCTATAAAGACACAAACAATATAAATTATGAAGTTGATCACTCAATTTTCCCATACAGAAGCTATTCTACTTCTGTTATATACATTTTTTACACAAATATGCAATTTATTTCACAATGATATAACGGACCATACATTTATTTTCTTTAAAAGATGACAATCCCCAAATGAATTTTCGAGTGTGTAATTTTACTGTAATAAAAGTTCAAACAATGTAAAAAAAATCTCTATTTTCCAGACCATGAGAGCATTTTGAATAATTTGACAGATGAAATCATACAGAAGAAATTAATGGATATTTATGAAAAACTAATCAGCAGGGCTACTGATGAAGTTGATTACAGTAAAATTAAGATAAGCTTCATATTTTAACAATCTTTGAGGTTAAATTAATTAAATAATATTATCAATTTACACAACAATTCGTGACAATTTCATGCTAAACGTAGATATCAACAAATTTTCATGATTAAATGTAGAGAAAGATTGGATTATGATCGAGTACTGATTTTTAATATTAAGGCAAGCTAAGAACGTATTAAGAATGTGTCATGAGTAGCCCCCCAGCTCTAAGTTTATGGACTTAATATGATATCAATATGAAGTAAATCGGACTTATAGTTTGGGCTGTAGAGAGGACACAAAAAAAAACAACGTAAATTATGAAATTATAGAGGAGAAATTAACGGTTGTCTATGGAAAACTAATCAGCTCTAGGTCTATGCACTTAACACATATGATGTAAATATGAAGTCGATCGGACTTATAGTTAAGGCGGTAGTGAAGACACAAAAAGGATACGGCGCGCGGCGTACGGCATATATACAAACACATCACGACAAAACTCATAGTGTGCACTCTCTACATGTTGCCCGTTGAGAAATTAATGTTAAAAATGTGTTTAAAAATTTTGAAATCATGCTTCTCCACTATTTGATAGTGTGGAGAGTAAAAATATTGAAAGGATATTCCGTGAACTAAAATGAAGTACATTTACGTAAGGAAGGTGTCAAGTATTTAATAGTGCGGGATAATAAAATCAATATCGTCACTTATAACTCGCTTCAAAGGGTAACAAAATATTAAGGTCTTAAACTTTCAGACATATAATTATATTTTCATGGATCATAGCCTCCAAGGAAGTTTGAAAGTCAGGAAGTAAACCTAGACCTTTACATAGACGATAATATTTTCGTGGTGTGGTTTGATACTTTAACATGTTTAGTTATTCTGGAGTTAAGTTAATTCCCTTTTCTTTGATAACAATATATTATAAGGGACCTACGTACCAACCTAATGTATGTATGAAATATTGAAAACAGGCTTTCGTCTGACGACCCGTCTATACAGGTAGCGTTTAAAACGCTTAAGAATCGCGCCGAGTTTAAATAAAATATTCTGAAGAATTATAACATTATTTTAATAGTTTTTGTTATAACAACCAGGACCATTGGAAATGTTCAAAAACAAACGTTTCTGTCAAGATAAACATACAACTGGGTGATTATTTGTATGAGATTTTACGCCGTGGCATAAGTACAACAGACATTTCTTTTTTTAAAAAAAGCCCAAAGCTTTAGAAAGTATAGAAAAGTATTAGCATACAAAGCAATTATAAGTACTTATAATGTTAAATTTTTGTTTCGGTCATGGGTTATCAAGTTTTTCTTTATTTTTCTATATATCTCAGGAACCTTAAATGATAGAATGCTGAATTTTTTTATGAATATAGACAAATATAATATGTACTTATCTCAATCTTGTTGAGATTGTGGAAACACAGATATATAAGTATTGTAATTTATACCAGCCAAATAAGAAGAATAAAATACTGTCAGTCAAAGCAACTCATTTGAATTTACGTAAAGACCATCCCCATAAGATGAAATTTTTTTAAAACTTCTCACATTTTTTTTTACTAAGAAAGTCTTTACTTTTGACAAATGTATGTGTTAAACTGCCTATACATATCTACAGATTTTACAAAAATATCGAAAAACACCGAAACACCCCAACTAGATCATTTAGTTTTATACAAAAAGAACATACATTATAGTAGAATAGCTCATTTTTTAAAAATAATTTTTGAAAAAATTAAATTTAGTAACTGAAAAATTGAATTGATTAATAAAATTTGTATGGCAGTATACACAATATCCGTGGGGACCCGATTCTAACATGCATTCATACCATCGAGATGTTTACATATTCGGGGTAGGAAAAAAAGATTGACCCCCACACTCTCTAATCTTGTTTTATATCAAACAGTTTGTATTGAAAATAAAATATTCAGCAATTTGGATTTAAACTATAAAGTTTGGTATGTATTCTTCAACTAAACTATCGCTATCGACAGTTAGATCTCATGTTTTACATGCAACTACCTTGTTGTAAATATTTTTTGGTAGGCCGCTAGATTTAAACATGTTTCTTGACATAATGAGTTTTGCTTTATTTTTTAACTTCTTTCTCATTGTTAAGTTATGGTTATTTTTTACAATGTAGTTCAATTAGTTCAATATATTTATTTATTTTTATTTGGGGTTGTGTTGTGTACTGCGACCTTAAATATTAGTTGCACTCCATACCATCGTGATTAGATAATCTTAAAATAGCTATGGTTTAACTTCTGGTTTGTTTTCAAGTAGGTACACATAAAAATACGTCACGCTATTATATTGGAGACGTTTTTAGCGTCATGGACGCGTCCTTCGAAAACTCCGTGTAGACTAACCCTTACTTAAATCGTTGTTTAATTCAATTCACCACATTTTAATTTAAGTAATAATTTAATTCGTCGACAAATAAGTTAACAGTTCCTTAAAACACAAAAGAGTAGTTTAGACTTTGTGAACAATAATGGAACCGTGGAACAAAACATAATTTGAATATTATCTACATACATAGATTGGATGCCATCCAAGGCAAAAATTCACGAGGAATTTATTTCACAAGAAAAGGCTTTTTATAATAATCACAATATAACTAGTTGCATGTAACGCATGAAACACAACTGTCGATAGGAAGTATGTGCAGTTGAAAAATACGTACCAAACTTTAAGCTGTTAAACCCAAATTATTGAATATTTTATATCATTTTCCAACAGTCGATTTGTTCAAGAGAATTTATTTCAAGTGTATTACTCTTAGTCTCGCGTGAGATTTATATGCAGTAGTGGATATTTTGCATGTTTTTTTTCTAACTTTGAAGTAAAAAAACACCAACTTCGCAGCGTACGTTATGTATATGGATAAGGCCAGAATTCGGAGCATAGCATTTAGGAACGAATTATAGATTCGTTCTCCAGCTTGAGAGTGATCCTGAGCACACGTTCTAAACCAAAATGGTATTAAAGAAAAAAAATAACTGATCTTGATCTCAAGACCGGTCTCGAAATATATTGTAGAGTTGAGATTGCTTCGAGACCGCTATCCCGCTGTCTTGAGCACGGTCTCAATGAGAGAGAAGGAGGTAACGCTTTACACTATAAAGAGACGCATATATACACGGACCAAATTCCTATTACTTACTATTTTGACGTTAACATTGTTAGCGTTACTAAAATGGATCGAGCACCTTATTTAGAACCATCCGGGAGTAATTTTCTTACAATCATTTATAAACTAATTATGCAAATTAAAATTTGTAAGATTTCATTAAATTTTCGGTACATCCAGTAGATATCATGTTGTATCATATTTTGAAATGGCTGCCTTTCCTAGATCTATTGTTTATCTGTCATAATATGGTATATGACAGATTAACGAAGAAATATTTATTTTCCTCTTCCAAATGAAATGAATAAATGTATAAATACATAAATCAATAAATAATTTTATAAAATCCTATAAGGATTAAGGATTATCCATATATAAACGAGTGGGTTGTGGCCAACACTAAACTCTCCACACTACAAATATTGACAATGAAATATTTTATTCATTCTAAATTTTACTACCAGGAATATAAATTTTCTAACGATAGTATATTTTCATGTTAAGATAGACAAACTATTAATGTAGTATGGTGTAGAATTCTAATGTTGTATGAAATATTTTAATAAAAGCAGATAAATTTTGTTTTAAAGGACGCGAAAGTATTTTCAAAATTTTGACACGTGATATCATATGAAGAAATTTTTTGTTATTTATGGAAAGCTAATCAGTTCTATGTTCAAGCTCTTTACATTATAACATGAAATCAAATTACTGAACTTTTCCATACATAGAAATTTATCTAATTACATTTTTATTCATACTAAATGTTACTACCAGGAATATAAATTTTCTTCCGATAGTATATTTTTATGTTAAGATAGACAAACTATTAATGCAGTATGGTGAGGAATGCTTATGTTGTATGAAATATTTAAAAAAAAGCAGATAAATTTTCTTTTAAAGAACGCGAGAGCATTTTCAAAATTTTGACACGTGATATCATATGAAGATTATTTTTGTTATTTATGGAAAGCTAATCAGTTCTATGTTCAAGCTCTTTACATTATAACATGAAATCAAATTACTGAACGTTTCCATACATAGAAATTTATCTAATTACATTTTTATTCATACTAAATGTTACTATCAGGAATATAAATTTTCTTCCGATAGTATATTTTTATGTTAAGATAGACAAACTATTAATGCAGTATAGTGAAGAATGCTTATTTTGTATGAAATATTTTTAAAAAAGCAGATAAATTTTGTTTCAAAGAGCGTTAGAGCATTTTGACAATGTTGACACGTGATATCATATGAAGAAATTTTATGATATCTATGAAAAGCTAATCAGTTCTAAGTTCAAGCTATTAATATTCTTATATCAATATGAAATCAATGAACTGAACATTGCCAAATATAAAAAAATTCTCTTGTTACATATAAGTTTCATACAAATATCCATTAAATAAAATATAATTTTTGAAACCGTTGAATATTTTTCTTTTAACATTGACCAACTTTGAATACAATTTTATGAAGATTCTTGGTGTTGTATAAATAGTTGAAACCAAATTAAAATATCTCTAATTTCCAGGTCGTGAGAGCATTTTTTCAGTTTTAATAGATGAAATCATAAAGAAACATTGGGAAAAAATGAACCGTTGTCTATGGAAAACTAATCAGCTCTAAGTTTATGGACTTAACACATGTGATATCAATATGAAGTCAATCGGACTTATAGTTTGGGCTGCAGAGAGGACACAAAAAAAAAACAACGTAAATGATGAATTCATAGAGAAGAAATCAAAAGTTGTCTATGGAAAACTAATCAGCTCTAGGTCTTTGCACTTTACACATATGATGTTAATATGAAGTTGATCGGACTTATAGTTTGGGCTGTAGAGAGGACACAAAAAAGATAAATGCTACGGCGTACGGCGTATACGCCATACACACAAACACATCACGACGAAACTCATAGTGTGCATTCTCTACATGATACCCATTGAGAAATTGATGTAAAAAAAAATACGCTTAAATTTTGCGAAATCATGACTCTCCCCTATTCCATAGTGTGGAGAGTAAAAAATGGTATATTAAATAAAAATGGTATAAACGTAAAATTTTTGTTTGAATAAATAAATAAAATGAATGAATTAATAGAGACGAAAGGGAATGAAGGGAATGTAGGGATGGAAGGGAATAAAAAGACGGAATCATAATTAGCGAATCTAGAAAAGAAAGTTAAATAATAAAAAGGAAACATACCGATCAACCATTTATATATATTTGGAGGTGAATAATTAAACAGGCAGGGCAACGTCTGCCGGGTATGACTAGTAATTATAAATTTACTTAAATCAATACATATTAATTTATGTAAATCGAATATTTTTTAAAAGTTGTATATACGCAAACATTGGATTTTTTTCCCTGTAAGGAGTCATTGATTTTTTTTTCACAATTTTTTTAACATCTCAATAGAGACGAAGTCGAAATAATATAGGAGAACCAGGAACTCACTCGAATATATGTTTCAAGAGCAGTCAAATAGTCGGGTATGCGGATGACCTCAACATTATTGGGAGATCAATTACAGCCATCAAGCAGGTCTTCGATCCTCTGGAGAATGCCGCTCGCGAAGTGGGGCTAAGCATAAACCATCACAAAACCAAGTTTATGATACAAAGTTTAAGCCCAAGAGGTAGTTGGACGTTCAAGGATGTCTACTCCTTTGAAAAATTGGACCAATTCACATACCTCGGCTCAACTGTAACAGCTCAGCTGCAAATATGTAAGACACATTTCTCTCTGCTGCAAGTCTGGCTGCAAGTTTAAGTCTGGAGACGTCCATGGGAAAACAAAATTGACGCTGTACAAGACAATTGTCAGAACGGTACTGGCGTATGGATGCCAGGCAATGACACTGTCAGTAAAAGCAGCTGAGTCCCTCGACACATTCGAGCGGAAGGTGCTTCGTCGAATCTGTGGTCCCGTGAGGGACGGCAATGAATGGCGAATTCGGCGCAATGATGAATTGTAAAGCATTTACCAGGCTCCTAGTATCTCAACCCATATGAGGCTCTCGAGATTGAGATGGGATGGACACGTGCATAGAATGCCAAACTCACGGGTACCCAAGAGGGTGATGATGGAGCATCCGGGAGGAAAGAGGAGGATAGGAAGACCAAGACTAAGATGGGAAGACGAAATCACCAAAGATGCGAACCAGCTTCTCCAAGTGACCGGATGGAGAACAATGGCTGAGGACAGGAATGGTTGGGGGCGAAAGTTGGAGGAGGCCAAAGCCCGATTTGGGCTGTAGTGCCATTGAAGTAGAAGACCAGGGTCTCAAGGTGTTTTCAACTAATTTCAAACCATCAGTTTCTCATTATTAAAATACATGTATAGAACTATGAATTTAAACGTTATTTAGTTTACAGAGTGGAAGTTTATAATGAAATTATTACAAGCATGACACAGATTAAATCCGCTTTATAACGTGGATTAATACTGTAACATACTTGTAATAATTTCATATATAGAATTTTCAACATTGCCTTGGTAAGGGAATTCAATAAGAAGACAATTGGTGAACGTGATCACGTAAACCAGCCGATGACAGGTCGTTTGTGCCGTAGGTGCCTTGAGTTCCTGTTTCTCCTATGATATTCCGACTTCGCCTCTATTGAGATGTTAAAAATTTGTCAAAAATATATTTGTGTATGTATCTAGGCAAAATGTTTTTGTTAAATTTTGACAAATGGATCAAATTAATGGGAAAGACGTTCAAGACTTTCGGGTCTGTCCTAGTAATTAGTAATTTATTACAACTTACCTCGCGTAACTACCCCAAAATTAAAATACCCAGCTCTAAATTTACATTACGACTGAGTGGCTTCATAACGATTGACTATGCCAGGGGGCGGCAACCTTTTGAGTCGGAAGAGTAAAAAATTACAAATGAAAAAAAATTTAAAGAGCCACAATTTTTTTTGTTAATTTTTATTATTAATTTTTTTTCGTTACAAAAATGTTTGTCAACAAAAAAAAAATATTTATTTTTCCATAATAAAATACATACAGGAACTTATAGTTGTTGATCATGTAATTTATAATTTATATTGTATAAATTAAAATAGTTGTTGGGAAGTACCATTTTTTTAGTTCCTCCAATAAATCTTTGTCTATCTTACTAGGAGTAATTCTTGTTTTAAGTAAGGACAATTTTATCACAATTTTAATAACAGGTCCACTCCAAGCTACATGATAAACTTTACTAAACAATGTAGCTTGTACAAAAATAAAAAAAAAACTTTAACATACATTTGAGCAACCAAATTCAATGGGAGCGTTGACTTTGCGTAGTTTTAGAAAGTTTGGATAAATTTGGCTCATAACTTGTTGTTTTAACATCCGACGACGACGTCGTTCGAGAGCTTCCGATGGACTGACGACTGTGAGGACGCGTGTCACGGGAGAGGGGTGGGTCGAAAAGTGAGTACAAGTGGCTGAGAGATAGAATCGGTGCCTATTCCTCGTTAATAGATTCAGAACGATTTTAAATGTTTTTTTTATACTTGTAATATTTTGATGTTGCGCCTTTCAACAGGCAATCTGAATAGCAAGGTACGAGATTGAACGAACAGGAGATCGGCAATCTTCGGGAGTATGGAGATTGATATAAAGGAATGTCTGGGGGTGGATTAATCCGGTATTGATCAATGACATAGTGCTCTCACGTTGTGGTTCATATTTATATACTAATATTGTACTTCACTCTTATATTGTCTATTTAAGTACTGTATTCATTAAGAAACTGTGTATAAAGTCAACGCGTGTGTTTATTTAACAATATATGTTATCAAAAGTAACAGATACCAAAAAATTAAATAGCCGCATGTGGCTCGCGAGTCGCAGGATGCCGACCCCTGGACTTGGCAATAGTACCTACCTATCAATTAATGAATTCATTAATAATTATTGCCTATCTGCCCACCTAGTAATAATCAATGGGGAACTTATTCCAAAGGAAATAGACAAGGTTGTCATTTGTTTATTTGTTTTTTGTTCAACAAATTAAAATACAAATGTTTTAATGTCGACGGAGGTTAATGAAATAAACATTGTACGGTCATATCTTTGACCAAGACTTTTGATTAAAAAAAATAAAAAATGTGGGCACAATATTCAAAGTTTTCTTCGCGTTGAAATGAAGAAAAAAAATTATTTCGCGTCAGTCTGTAGATTGTTTATATTCATACAGCCAATGTCAAACACGTTATGTTAAACGCAGTAATTTTATACAGAAAACAAATTCAAATAGAGAATAAACGTAACAGATGGTGAAACGATTTAAATGGTAGGTACCTACTTTAATAATTACATAAAGTTAATACAAAATTCTTCTTTTCTTTCTTTAAATACAAAATTATTCAATTTTATAAGAATATCAAATGAATCATGCTGAAAACATGCATTGTCATCAGTAATACACAATTTCTGAAAGTATTAGAGCTCTAACTGGTCGAAAATTTAGTCAAAAATCATTTGCGAAATTCTTATACGGACATACGAGTTAAAAAAAAACTACATATAAGACACAAAAATCTTAAGCATTTATCTTATATTTGTTCTCTTTTACCAGCTTTTACATTTTGAACGTAGCGCTCGGCTTTCGCTGCCTACTCCGTGATTGGTATGGCGATCTGAGATCAATTTCATTTATTTTTATTTAATTTATTTTATGTAGCTCCTCGGGCAACTAACAGGTACTATGTCAAATAATTATTTAACACGCACCCAATAACAAGTTGTCACATTCTGGAGACTTTCGAAATTACTCGTCTCACAGATCCAGACTGAAAACACAAATTTAAACTGTTTCCCCACCGGGAATCGAACCCGGGACCCTTGGACCAGCTGTCTGATACACAACCAACTGAGCCACGAAGGCCGACCAAAAAATCGACATTTAGCTGCAGCGAATCGACCACAGACACTCGAAATCGATTTACCGGATCGAGATTCGAGATTTTGTTGTAATAAGATTTTTCTACAGTAAGATTTTTCGAGAATTTCGTAGCTCCGATACTATTTTATCGAGTTTTCGAGGATTTCCGTGTCAAATTATATATATTAAGCGGTAGCAAACCTTTTCTACTTTCTGCATGACACGCAGCAAATTGAGGCCAGCGAGATTCTTCAGTTCCTGGACGCTCCACTGCCCACTGCGAAGCAACTCTGCAAACAGCTCGGGATATTTTGATACATCTTCCAAACCACGTGCTACCCTAAACAAACACAAAACAATCTAAAAACATCTAATAAAAAAACCTCAAAATTGCTCATTAATAAAGAGGTTATATAAAATATTAAAACGATTCTCGTATGTATATTTTATATTTGCGAACATTCTTAATGAACTACAAGCATTCACTGATTGAAGTGTCCATAGCGAGTAGACTATATATATGGTATGCTTGATGATCCTTGAGTTTCTCACACTAAAATTCTAGAACTACAAGCCTACTCATGGAGTCGATTTAAGTTGATTAAGATCAGTTTCAGAATTTAACAATCTTTGAGGTTAAATTAATTGAATAACAATAGATATTAATTTATACAACAAATAATTAATGCCTTAGGTGAATGTTAGGCGTCACGAAAAGACATAAGATTCGCAATGATTGTATTCGTGGTTACCTGAGCGTACGCGATCTCTCTGATAAGCTGATGGAAAATAGGCTGAGGTGGTTCGGAAATATTCGAAAAAAAAACGCCAGAAAACGTATACAACACTGCACTGGACTATCGAGTTTCCGGCAAAAGACCAAAAGAGCGTCCTAAAAGACGATGGATGAGCTTGGTAGCGGAGGATATGCGTACATATGTCTCTGAGGACGATGCTCAGGAAAGAGCGAAGTGGAGAAGCGCAATGGAGAAGCGAAGTGGAGAAGCGCATTCGAGAAGCGCAATGTAGAAGCGCAGTAAGGAGAGCTGACCCCACCACCTTGTGGGATAAAAGCTAAGTAGAAGAGAGTGTATGTGAAGACGAGATCAATTAAAATATACCTAACTAGCTTATAGAGAACCACTATTTTCGGGGTCACCAATTCTTAGTACCTGGGTTACCGAAGTCTCACATTTAAAACAATCAATATAATGATATTTATCGATTTGTAAAACAACGATAATTCAGTTTAGCTAACTTTTTAATTTAAGAGAAATTATTATTAGAAGCGTTACTTGAGACGAGACTTAAAAATGAAAGAGGAATATTTATTATTGAAAACACTACTAAAAATAAAATAAATATTGATATCAAAAAATAATCGATTAACAATATAAATTATATCAACAGAGTATAACAGATTATATCAACTATATTGGGGGCCGTATCCAGAACGAATGACGAACTGTTTTTCGCGCAGCTACACCCACTTTCAGTGCGCATGCGCGGGATATAAAAAAAAAGTGGTTTCTTAAAATATAGAGAATCAGTGGTTCTCTATAAGCTGAATGTTGTTTGATTTCAAGTGTCTATATCAGTCATAACAATTCGTTTTTTTTATTGAAAAATAATGAAAAAATATATGATACTCCAAAAAACAAAACAATGATTATGAGTCACGCCAAGTCAAATTTCTAGACTTATCGGCGTGTTCTCAAGACAATATATATGTATACTTTAAAAATAACAAACAACATTACAGTAAAAAGAGACATACAAATATCACAAAGATGATTCTCCCAAACAAACACACACTCCTTCCTATGTTACAAAAGTTATCTTTTTAAAATCATAAAAATAAATGAAATGAGAAAAAAAAAAATCGTTTGTGATCTTAATTATATATAAATCCACACCTCAATAGCCATTCCTTGACAAGCCTTTTTACATTATTTTTGCTTTGGCATTTCTTAATAGATGCCGGCATCATATTAAGCAATTTAGGTACATTATATTCTAACGTTCTCTTACCGTATTTATTATTATATTTTGGAACTACATATCCGTCGTTAAATTAAAATCTAGTGTAATGCGTGTGTTGCGGTCTGTTTTTATATTCGTACTTTAAAAACTGGTCAAGGATTGTTCTTTCCCAAGACAAGCCTTTGGCGGATAAAACATTCAATTTTTTAAAATAGAGTGAGATATTATTACGCGCCGCGGTACAAACATTTTTTTTAAATTTTGAATACATATTTCTTACCTATTAACACCATCGTAGTCTCCTCCTAAACCGATATGATCTGCTCCAACCATCCTCTTGATATAGTGAACATGTTCTGTAACAAAAAAGGAAAAGATTAAAAAATAACAGTTAAAAATACCTTTTTATAATAAAAAATAACTAAATACGTTTTTACGCATGTTCTAGCTATTACTATTTCATTTCTTACTCTGTGGAAAAAAAAATAGTACGCTGTATCGTTTTTCGTGAAACAGAAATCTGTTAATTTATTCGTTGCAGACGAGTCAACATGGCTGCCGTTTGTGTTGTGTTGACTTTGACGTTCGCAGTAAAGAGTATATAATACCTACGGATAGTTCGCAGTATATTTTTTCATTTGGCATCTCTCGACCAGAGAGCAATGTTTTAAAACAAAAACATAAAAGGGAGGTTCCAAATAAATCAAATCGTGTCCAATTCAAGTCAAATACCGGGTAGTCAAAATACAAAGTCAAACGAAGAAAACGAGAGAAAGATAAAACACTGTTGAGCAAAACGCGGAACAAGCGAAAACTAAAATGTTGCAATCTCTCACATAAATGGCATATTTATTTTTTTCGTTATTGCATCAAAAGGGGTAGCAAATAAAAGAGAATAATACTCGTGTAAAGCAATGTTTGGAGTAACCAGTATTTTGGATGCTGTTTTAAACGTTGAAAACCTCGTCGGTGTAAAGTTCAGACTAATCCCCAACATGGGTCGTTACACGACTTTCAGCTTATTGGAGCTTTTAAATGTGAAATCCACAATATCTAAGCACAGATAGAATGTAAAAATCAAATACCTTGCGTTCGAGGTTTATGTACGGGGATTTTTCAAAATATGTATAAGCTTTTCAAAAGCTGCCCAACCCAAGCCGATTGAATCCGATTGATTTCTGGGGTTCGATTAATTTTACTTTCTGTAAAATTTTATAATTTATAGCCATCTATCGTTAATGTATGTAAAAAAAGTTGATTTAAAAAAAATAGTATGTAAAAAACACGATACAGGTTCCTATTTAAATTCAACCATCTTGATGGAAAATGTGATGATTCTTTATATTGAAACTGATTAATTAATACACAGATTAGAGCAACACATAGATTTTATTGGTAGCACAAGAACAACAAGTTACATGCGGTTAACAGACGCTAGGTGGGATAACAGTCGTCTGTATTACCGACATTAGTATTACCATAATAAGTCATTGCATTTCAACACATTTAAATATTATAACTTTTTAATGTTGCAAAATATTTTATATTGGATCGAAAAAAATAATCCTTGATTGTCAAACTGTAGTTTTAATTATTTTTTTTCTATAAAATAAATAAATTTTTGGCCATCTATCGTAAATATTAATGAACACAATTGTTCTTAATATAATTGATAAGTTTCTGCAAAAAAATATGGAGTCATGACGCTTGGTTCTATCTGCTTATGATAGATGTCGCTGTTTAAATAGGTACAGATAATTTATTTGTAAAATATAAGATTATGCAAAATAGCATCTTACATAGTCCGGCAATGAGGTTCACCACCCATTCTGAATGCAGTACCATTTTAGGGGAGATGAGATTGGTGTGAGGGTGTACACGCATTTGTCGTGTTCCTTTTATAAGAAAATGCACACCTTTCGCTGATTAACTCACACTGATTGACATTTATTTTTATTTTATATTTACTAAGAACAGCAAACATTACGTGCCTACAAATATTAAAAGTAAATAAATAGAAATAAAAATATAATGTAACATGTACCTCTTACGTACGTAATATCAAAATAAGACAATCAAAAAGTGTGAATTTATTTATTGCAAATAATATTTTGTTACAAAAGGTATATAATATTTCTTATAATTAATACATTTATATTATAGGTACGTATTTCTCCACTGAAAGAGTAAATCTCGTGTTCAGCGGAGGAAGAGCGAAGCAATTATTTCAAGTCCATAATAGGTACATTAAAGATATTATATTAGATACATAATTGTTTAACATTGATTTGAGAATATAAAATTATTGTACACTTTTTAAAATTTTATAAAAGGTTTAATTTTTCTTATATCTAAAGAGAGTTTTTTATAACAGTTTATTCCTATGTAAGAATAGTGATGCTGCATGGTTGATTTTATTTTGGAACCTTAATTTGTTCCTCTGAGCGAGGACGGAAGCTTATTATATCTACATATATTATCGTTGTTATCAATAATATTTTTGTAAGTTTGAAATACTGCACTTCTTTTAAATATGTTATCCAGTATTAAAACTCCAAATTCTTTATATATAGTTGCTGTGTTGGGTAGTCTCTTGGTTATGTATATTGTTATAATGTCACGATGTTAGATATGTTTGTTTTTGAATGTCATATGTGAATCAAAAAATATATCTGATATGCCGTGATGATGGTATGAATGAATAAAAATATTTTTTTGATAAATAATAAAGCATTAAAAAAACTACTCCTCAAAGTGACGATGTAAACGTAAAACGACATCATTTTGTCAAAATCGGAGGGTCGAATCATGATCCCCAAGTGATAATCTAAATGATACGTCCTTACAGAGACAAAGAATGGAAGTGTAGGTACCTGTACTCCTGTTAACACCTGAACCCCGAGATCCAAACGATTTGAAGCCTTCACATCACCGGTCATCGATGGATACGTGTTAATCGTTCAATTTTATTTTATATCCGTGTTAAACCCCTTGTGTTCCATCCCCCACGCACACGTTTCCTTTCTGGACTCATCTTCCAACCATTATCTGACTGACACGCGTTTCCTCCCCAATATATAGGCACATAATATATGTTGTATGTAGGTACAAGCTTTACCTGACTTACTTTAAAACAACGTCGGGTATTTGAAATTAAATCGACCTGAGCGTGATGTCACATGTTTACTTTGATCCCAATCACGTTGGAAACGATCTCATTTTATGATTGGTTAAAAAATGTTAAAATGTTTTAGAATATAAGGATAATACGATGATACTCGGAGAAGATTAGGGTATCAAGAGAGAATTAAAGAAGAGAGAATTATAATTAGAAAAAGAGAGAATTAGAATTAGAGAACTCGTAAAAGAGAGAAAGACGAAGATGAGACAATAAGAAATAGAGAATTAGATAAAGAGAGAATTAGAGAAGAGAGAAAAGACAATCTCACTAAACATCTTCTAGAAAAGGCTAAAGCAAAAATATTTATCTGACAACACCTGATTACATCTTCCTCTCCTCTTCCTTTCCTTATCCTTTAGTTTTCCTATCATTGCTATGAATTGTTCTTATATGCTATCTTCTTTGTTTTTTTTTACTTTTCTTCTGCTATCTTTATTTATTTTGTAATGTGATTAACTTATTGCCATAGTACACATTATTTTGTATATTTAACATTTACTCTGGTTGGTTAGAAGAAATTGCCATTAGACATTAAGCCCGCCAGTGTACTAATATATGTACAAGAAGATTCAAGTAAATAAATAAGAATATAAAGAGGTGATCAGCCCCCCTAGACAACGTGTCATTTAGCTCAAGAAAAGAAACAACTAAAGATAACTCAATGTATGGAAGTGACAGTTGTCACGTGACTGGCAACTGTCACATCCATACATTGAGTTATCTTTTCTTGAGCTAAATGACACGTTGTCTAGGGGTGCTGGAAGGGATACGCATGTGAAAATAGCAAGATATTCTGTAATTATTAGTACCTATGCTAGTTTTTTATACTCGGCGCTGCTAGCGAAGGTAAATTTGAAGCATTAAACTAACTCATCTACTAAACAAGTCTCTCCCACCGTCCCTCCACTTTAGTGTGCTTAAATATAAACATAGTAAAATGAAGTGTTGGCCAGTTTGTTTCGTTATATTTTTTCATTGGATGCAAGTGTCCATGAAAATATTCATAAAGATTGACCCATAGGAAATGGTTTAAAATGTAAGTGAATACAAGCGTCGGAAAGAGTTTAGTGTTGGACAAAACCTAGTCGTCTCGTTCACTCGTTGTGTGAAAATTGACGAAAAAATAACAAAATAAAACATAAAAATATATATTTATATTTGTCGAAGACAGTCTCATTGCACTGACAAAGTGCAAAGTATTTATAGTTTGAATAAAAATCGTTTTCGATTGATATTCGGCGACAAAATAATTGCCATATATGTAAATGCATACATATTGCTAGTGTCCGACCGAAGGTCAGATTTTGGCCGAAACCGAAGCCGATCGTTCGGCCTTAGCCGTAACCTTCGTCCGAGGCCAAAGCCGAAGCCGATGGTTTGATTTTAGTAAAAAAATCGATTAAATAATAATTCTAATTCAAACCAACAAAACACAGTGCACAAACACAAATTATTAATAATGATTAATTATCACGTGCGTTCAGAACTACTCTTGTTTTGTTTCTGTCGACAGTCGGCACGCGACACACCCGCTACACATGTCATGTTCGCGCATGTTTTTACAAGTTTAACTGTTTTTAGCGGCTGACAAAAAGATTCGGCTTCGGCGAAAATTAGGGTTATTTTTGGCCAAAGCCGAAGGTGTTTTTTTGGCCGAAGGTGGCCGAAGCCGAAGCCAAACACTACATATTGCGTGTTAAAATATTATGGTGGGGATAAGAAGATAGTGAAGATATTAGAAAAATAAAGTCAATTAGGAAATTATATACAGAACTACGCTAATCCCTTGAAATGATTCTGAATCATTTAATGGGACTATATGGCATATAGCACTCTAAATAGGGTGAATTGCCATATAAAGCAGAAAAAAATGGGACTATATAAATATTTATTATTTTTTTGCAATTATCATCACCACAATTTGACTACATAACCGTTAGCTTCGAAACCGGCAACGAATTTTACAAATACACGTAGTTCTTTAACTCATTATTAAAATGATAACTAAAAATGACATTTATTTTTGAAAATATCCTTAATTTTTAATTTTTGCCGCATTTCTCAGTTCACTGATTTATACATGTTATGCGTGTAATTTTATAAATAGGTCGAGCTGGTGTAGAGAATTAATTTTAAAGAGAGAAAGTTGAATAATTTCACTTTGCCCTGTGTGAGGGAAAATAAACGAAGAGAAAAACGGAAGATATTAAATATATTTAAAAAAAAAATAACAATGCGCTACAATGATTTCGTTACACCGTCTAAACACGAAAATGAGTGTTTTTATTACCTACCTGCTTTAAAGCTTGCTTAAATATTAAATTAAACAATAATAATATTTATTTTGACTATTCATAATCCCCTCTATGGCTGTGTACTCTGAAAGTGAATTTAATGAATCGGCACGAAGAATCTAAATGTGGCTACATAGAAGGATGCTTCCTTAAAAAATCCAATGTTTGCGTATATGCAATTAAAAAAAAAATCGATTTACATACACATTGGTACAAGTAGGTAAACAAGCCAAAAATTAAATAATATTTCTGACGCAGTTCAGGGGTGACATCTGTGCGAGACACCGTCACCTTATTTATAAAGACTGTTGTTTTCATTGTTTACAAATAAACTAATTTCTCAATAGATGGCGTTACAAAAAAAGGTTTCTTCGTTACGTCATAGATGGCAATAGTATAATTTCTTATTTTCAAGTGAATTGTTACACATTATTCAAATATATAGAACATTCAAAAAATTACATTGAGAAAGGAATTCAATAATAAAGCATAATTGATGAACGTTGCGCAAGCGCATAAAGTGATCGCGTAAACCAGCCGATAACAGATCGTAAGCCCTGTAGGTGACTTGATTTCCTGGTTCTTCTATAATATCCCAACTTCGTCTCTATTGAGATGTTAAAAAGTTTGTCAATAAAAATATTGCTTATTATTATGAGTGCTGGACGTCCAATAATGGATGCACACAACATTACAAAATTACATTAGTTCGTGTTCAATCATACACGTAAGTTACATAAGTAAGAGTTACATGAATAAGAGAAAATTAGGTTGAGTAAAAAAAGGAAAAAAAATAGTTACATAAGTTAAGCAAAATAATAAAAATAAAGAAGAGTTGAAGTGAAGGATACCAAGGCTCAATTTGACTCTAGCGTAGTCGAAGAAAAAGCAATCGAATTAATAAAATGAATCAAATTGGAATTCCATTGAGAACTCTCAGTTTGAAAACTAAATTTTATATTTAGTAAAAACTTTTCGTAAACAAAATTTGTTTATTTCGTACATTCCGATCGGCAAATTGTATAATCCCCTGAATTCCCGTGAGTCTGGGCATTATTAATTACAAGGACGTGTATGATATTGAATTAAAACACGCTAATGATCGGGTTTCAATGAAGTATGTGGGTTCATACATAATATACATAGGTACATATGTAGCCACCATCTATACATTGTTATCCGAAAACTCTGTGATGTTTGTTTGGGCTTAGCGCGAGTTAAAGTTTAACCATTATGAACTGGGCGGAAGATTAATTACCAAAATTGGACTGTTTCAAATTAATACGCTAGTTATTATTATACATAATATCACACGGTTCCCGTATTCCTGTATACAAGACATGGCCAGGGAGAGATACGAGGGACTTTCTGAAACTTGACTTATGAATCATAGGTACCTACATGTTAATAATAAATATATTAAACCTAATGTGTGGATTTCAGATGTGGATAAACAAGCCATTATCATTCGCGTTAAATACGAAATTCAATTGCTCTTCTTTTGAAGTAAAGTTAACAAGACAAGGGAATAACTTAAGTTTTGATTCAAGAGGGCAATATAACGCTCAATATATGTAGTAGGTAAATGAAAACATGATATTATATTCAAACCGCCTAATGCACCATAAAGATACGTGTTAGTAAAGGTAACAATCGCGTGCGTTAAAAAGGTTTATACGTGATTTAAAGTATCGGAAACCCAACAATTGATGATTTCTTGCATTTTAAGAACTGACGACTTGAAATGAAAAAAAATTACGAATAATAATTAACATTATTGAAAAAACGCCGGATAAAAGGAAATATTTCATTTTTAATGGTAGTATATGCTAACTTTCAAAATTAATGTTACGAACATTCACTAGAGAAATGTTCAAAAATACTTAGCATATTTCAGAAATTTGATTTCAATTTGGGGTGTTAGGTTTATATAGATTATATCCCCTTAATGTATGGTCTGAAAACTATCACGCTAACTGCGAGGACCATACATAAGCTCAAATGCACTCAGAGATCCATGGAAAGGCAAATGATAGGCGTAAGTCTAAGAGACAAAATTAGAAATGAAGAAATCAGACGCCAGACAAAAGTTGTTGGTGTCATGGATCGAGTTGCAAAACTTAAATGGAAATGGGCGGGTCGGCCCCAGGGAAAAGGGGAATAGGCCGGCCCCAGAAAAGGTGGGCCGATGATATTGTCCCTGTCGCTGGAAGCGGATGGGTTCGAAAAGCCCAGAAAAAAGACGAGTGGAAGATTTTAGAAGAGGCCTACATCCAGCAGTGGAGAGATGGCTGAGAAAGAAGAAGAATGTCATCTACATCTATAGTTGCAACATAAAAAATGGTTTTAAGCATACTCGATCGACACACTAGCACCCTCCAATTCTATTGCATTCGAATATTGTTGCAAAACCGTGTGCACTGGGAGGAGGTGCCTTGAATTCAACACGAATTTTAAGTGCATTAGCGCAACAAACTAGTGCCTAATTCGAGGCAGTACTTGCCTCCTTATCAACATGGAAAGGTAAATACGCCGCCGGGAATACCTAGAGCAGATTGCAAGGACATGAAGTGTATCCCTTACATATTTATTTATTTTTTATTTAGGGACAAATACAGTTTTAAAATACTAAAAATGTATTAAAAATATTTTTAATATTTTTAATGAATAATTTTATAGCTGGATTTTGTTGGATTTGCAAAGGAAACACAGAATGGCGTGTCGGACACCTTTTTTATTAATTTTCATACAACCATTTTTTCAAAACAACTGAATAACAATATAAAATTACAGAGAGGCCAAAACGACAGTTCTAATTTTTAAAAACTGAATACATAAAAACGTATAGTCAAAATCGAATGTTATAAAACCATAGATAATCATACGAAATTTAACATACACCCGCCCGTTGACATAATAATGTCAAAATAGGAATCTCTTTTAAAATAATACAATTCAAAAATTAAATGAACAACATTTGTTTATTACATTTAATACATGAAGCAGATTTATAACTTCTTAAATGCATTAGAATTCTATCTATCCTACAAGAAAGACACAAATAATATTAAATACCGACATGTTTTAATATTAATATTAAATTAAAAATATTATTTTTACATATATTTGAAGAGAATCGCTGAAGATCGAGCGGGAGTGGTGGAAGAGATGCATCGCTTTGCTGCCAACCAATACCCAAGTTTGAAAACAAAGGAGAAGAAGGAAAAATAAATGGGAAAATCTTATACCTACAATATTGAATCTATTAATATAGGATTTTAAATCTATTTTTACTCCTCACTAACCCAAGGGGATGTAGTGGGGAGTTATGAATTCGATATTTTTAAGTTTTTTTTTATTGCAAATTATCAACAAGTATCATGCTAACATTGTATTCTGAAAGTTTCATCACAATGTATCTGTGTGTGTGTGCTGTGTACTATGTTCTATGTGCTGTGTGATATGTACGGCGTGTTTATTCTACTTTTTCTATTATAGACAAAAGTACTCATTCAATTACTATCATTTTTTTCAAATTTGTATATCCAATACTCGCTTAGACCCTATTAGATGTTAAAGGGAATCTGATCAGTGCTTCTCATTTTTTTAATTGATAAATATTTCAAACTGACCCCAAGATCAGGAAACTTTAAAATTTATATTTTTATTTAAAAAGACACATCACTTTCATAAAATAGCATTGAGGAAATGTCAAGTTTTCGTAACAAAATATTTAATACAAAAGTAACTACAAATTCATTTCATGAAAATCTTTTTTTTCCATACCCAATTTGAATAGGTACTAATTATCGAGAAAAAAATACTGATTCAATTTAATCAGTGCGCGCGCCTACATGTTGTGTTCTTACGACTTACCTATATAGAATAATAATATGTGTTCAATATCGACAGGTACACAGGATTGGTAAAGTAGCAAAACTACAAGGGGATAATCCGATATTACGATCTCTGATGTCCACGAATAAAGCGGAATATATTTCATTTAGGATAATTCACAGTCGACTAATACGAACAGCAGCTATAGCTCTATGTATAAGTCGATTCAATTTACCAAAACATCCTTTCATTTTCATCTACATTATATGAGAACATTCAAAATGATTCGTTACGGTTCGATAAGGTCAACCATATTATGAATAAGAAAATTGCAGGGCTACTCATGAAATTGATTAAAGTATGATTAATTTCAACTTCAGACTTTGGTAATCTTTGAGGTTAAATTAATTTAATCATTTTATTCCTCAATAACCCAAGAGGATGTAGTAGGGAGTTATGATTTCGAAATTATTGTATTCTGAAAGTTTCATCATAATGTACCTACATATCTGTGTGTGTGCTATGTGCTGAGTGCTGTGTGCTATGTACGGCGTTTTTATTTTACTTAATCGATTATAGACTAAAGTACTAATTCGATTCTTTTCAAATTTTGCAAATTTGTATATCTGATTCTCACTTAGACCCCACTAGATTTTGAAGGATATCTGAATAGTGCTTCTCATTTTTTTTCAATGTAAAATATTTCAAAGGGACCCCAAGCTCAGGTAACTTGAAATTTGATATTTCATTTTCAAATTGCTAAAGCGGCACTTCAATTTCATACAATGGCATCCAAGAATTATGAAGTTTTCGTAATAAGTTTAAGTCAAAAAAAAATTATAAAATGCGGATTTTTCTCCATACACAATTTGAATTCTAATTATCGAGATAAAAATACTGATTCAATTTTATCGGTGAAGGACCCGCCGATATGTTGTGAACATATCTACATACTTACCTACATAGAATAATAATATTTGTTACAATATCGATAAGTGATTGGTAAAGTAGCTAAACTACAAGGAGATAATCCGATATTATGATCTCTCATGTCCACGGATAAAGCTGAATACATTTCATACATCAGTGAAAGACCCGCCGATACTTATTTCATGAAAATGTTGAATATTTTCCATACAACATTTGAATGCTTTGTGGAGTGACTTGGTAGTGAGGGGTAGCGTTGGCCACAACCCACTCGTTGTGGATATGGTATTGATAAAATAGTATGTCTCCAGAGAAAATTATGTTTCTTGGAGAAAATTAGATAGTTTTCTCCAAGAAATGAGAAATGTTACTACACAACACCCAAGTAGGTAATGAGAGTAAGTACCTAGCTACCCATAGTTCTCGACACTCGGCAAATATCTTAAGTATGTTTTTGGTTTACCGCAAAGTTATCCATTTGAACTCCTATCTCGAGTTTACATATTGCACTATAAGGGACTATAATATTATTATATCTGTATACCAGAGGTAAACCACTAGTAGTTTTCGTCTCAATAAATGTTTATTTATTTATATAGGTAAGTCCAATATCTGAATTTTACGGGAGAGATATTGTGATTTATTGTACTTTTAAATTCTGACATTTTGTAAATGAATAGTCGTCAGTGTCATTTATATTTATTTATTTATTTGTATCTACGGCCAGACGCCTTTTACAACTATACACAAAAAAATTAAGCAGTTATAAAAAAAACAATAATTGTATGCAAAACAATAAAATTAAGGTTCACAGCAAAAAAGGCGTTAAAAAAGAAACAGAAAAATATCGAATATATGTAGTTCATTAAAAAAAAGAGGAAAAATTGTAAATGTAAATAAAGGGGTAAATGTAAATAATTGTAAAAGTAGCAGGGTGTAGGGCTCTAAGCAACGCGCTCTTGTCATTTAGTCTTGTACTAAATGTGCATACGTATTACCTAGTATTGTCACAGTAAAAAAGCGTCGGTATATATGTTTTGATAAAATGTAAAACACAAGGTAGATATAATTGTGGTTTACCATGTATGCGTGGTAAGGAATGATTTCAGGTTCACCTATTGTAAAAGCATTTCCCCTTAGTACATGTACGAAATAATATAATATTCATTAAGAAACACGAGCAAAACTGCAGCATATAAAAATACTGTCATAAAGAAGTTTATTGTTTATCGATGTATTAGAGATTTGGTCATATTTTTGAGATACATGATTGTATAATTCTTTTTTTTTTTGTGTGTAAATATCTCGATAAATTTGTTGTTTTTGTGTAGAACGGTGCTGCTCTCTCTAACACGAGTATTCAACTATATCGAGATGGGAGCTTCGATCGATCAATAAAAAAATGTTAAATAAGGTTTTTTTTATTGATTTTTTTTTCTTTTTTTTTCCCTTTTCTCTTTTGTCCCGTTTCTATCGGGGTACGCTTTGACCATGATCCTGGAATTGGCGAGTCTGGTTATTACATTGGAGCGATTGCCATCTGACCTTCATAACCCTTAGAAAGGGGAACCAGACAAATTGGATCATGGCCACACATAACTAGTGACATAAATCCGCACATAGATTTTTTAAAAATCCAGGGGTTGCGTGCCCCGCCCAGATCCGAACCGTCGACCTCACGCATGTGAGGCGACGACCTTACTGCTGGGCTATCACCGCTCGTTTTTTTTTTATTGATTGATAATTATAAAAAATAAAAACGAGAAAATAAATCAGTTAATTATTATATAACGAATTTTTAACATCTAAATAAGGACGAAGTTGGAATATTTTACACTGAATTTTTTTGTTAAAAGTATAAAAATTTCCCGTTAAAATTAACCAAACTGTAGTGACTAAAAAACGTTTGGTTTTGCGAAACTTAATGTTTTGTGTACATAACCAAACAGTAGAGTCATAAATAGATAAAAATAATGATAACAAAGGTTTGGCTAAAACACAGGTAGTAATAATATTTTTTACAGTGTAGGAGAACCAGAAACTCAAGCCACATACGTCATCACTTTATGCGCTTGCGCAATGTTCACCAATTATTTATTCCTTCTTGTTGAGTTCCCTATCAATCCAATATATTTTAATCATGAAAATCAGTTCGAATGAAAAAAAGCTGAAAAACTGTGTTTGATCATAAGCTGAAATAACCCAGGTGCCTTGATTTTCCTAAAAAAATGTCAAAAATATCATTAACTCTCGAAAGGATAAAAATCCATATGCAACCATATAATGGTATATCTGTTATGCGTACATATTAGCATACATAGATACATA
Organism: Molanna angustata; assembly: GCA_963576475.1. Lineage (NCBI taxonomy): Eukaryota > Metazoa > Arthropoda > Insecta > Trichoptera > Molannidae > Molanna > Molanna angustata. The sequence continues at coordinate 8,509,656 of OY754966.1, read as the reverse complement.
TTTGCATGATGATACATATTTCCTAAAGTTTACTAAACAGTTTGTGAGAAAGGAGATAAGAAGAAGGTATATAATTTGTGGGTTACAAACCTGCAACATCGGCCAGTGTAGCGTTGTCGTTGCACTTGACAAAATTCGGGTAGAAGTTTACCATGATAATGCCACCTGTGTCTCTCTGTGGAAACAAACAAAACATATACATTATATTACATGAGTATATTGTTACTTTTGCTCAGCATCACTACATGTTTTTGGGTGAATTTTTTTTCTCAATATTCACTGGATATGAGAAAAACAACTGACTATTAGCCTGGTATCTGAAAAAAAACTTAACTGATCGGAAAAAATCAATTTCAAAATTCCAGTTCGTGCAGAGGACGTAAACGTTACTAGTTTAAAAATAAATAGAAATAATATCAACAGTAAGAAACTTCTTTCTACATATACAAGCTTTCAAAGAGAAGTATGAGCTTAAATCTGACTTAAACAAATCTTCTTTTAGATCAATTGTTGTCATTTGACCTATTTGTGAAGGTAGACTATCTTGGGAGGAAGATGTCCAGCTGGCCTTCCTTCTCTTCGGCAATCTTTCGGGTAGTCTTTGCAATTTTGACAAAACACAATAATAATGTTAGAACACTCACGACAGACTTGATGATGTCGTCTGGTACATTCCTGTTGTGTGGACACAGAGCATACGCCGACGAGTGACTGAAGATGACCGGAGCCTTTGATAACTTGATGACAGCTCTGCTGGTGTTTGGACTGACATGGCTCAGATCTATCAGCATACCCAATCGGTTCATCTCTCGAACTACTTTCTGGAAAGGATCAATCAAATGCATACGCTGCTTTCATATCATCGACAATATTAACAAGACGAGTAATAGAGAACTTAGACAAAAAGATAAAATGAAACACAAATTCGCAAAATACAAAAATCACAAATTTGACAAGCAAATAAATCATTAAAGATTAATTGAACATTTAGAGAAGTCGAAACAAATAAATAGAACATGTTGTAGAGAAATCATTATAGATTAATTCGACATGTAGAGAAAATATGACAGATAAATTGAACATGTAGAGATATCTTGACAATGTCGAGAAATCATTTCAGATAAGTTTAACACAGAAAAATAATTATACATTTATATAAACGCCCTAAATGGGCTTTTACATACACAATTACAAATTATTAAAACATATGTTAATGAACCACGAAGCAAAATAAATACATACATAATAATAAATAGGTACATATAAAAAAATATCAAGAAAAAAAAATACATTTACAAAATATATAGGTAGTGACGAACCTACAATAAAAATATAATTAAAGAAAAACAAGCAAAGGATTAAGCAAAAACAAAAAATGAAAAGAAAAACCCAGAATTTATACAATCTTTAAAAGTCTCTCTTAAATTAAACAAATAATTACAGTTAAATTGAACATGTAAAGAAAATAAGACAGATAAATAGAATATTTAGAGAAATCATGACATATATTATATATTTGAAGTGTAGAGAAATCATAACATATAAATGGGACATGCACATAATCGTAGATATCATAAATGATAAATTAGACAAGAAGAGAAATAATAAACATAAAAATAAAAGCAATGATAGCGAATTCACATGAAATAATTATCGTTAAATTATAATATCTACATAGCATACGTTTTTAAAACATAAATATGATTTTATATTTTACGTTCTCTGACTAGAGCAGAAAAATAAAATCCATTAAAAGTATAAAATTAAACTCATAAAGAATTTCCCAGTTTTTTTAATTTTTGTGAACTACTTTTGTGGTACTAATCGATATTGAATAAATCTCAAATTTTCGTAGACGTTGGAGTATCGGAAGATATACATAATTTGAGTTTAAGATAATTCTACTTATTTCAGGCACTCTTAATACTAATCATTGTAATCCGGTGTCTCTTAAGAGCCGGATAATCGAAAATGCAACAAGTAAAATAGTTCGAACATAGTTCAGCAATGAGATTCACTACCCATTATTAATATAGGTACTGCATTTTAAGGTTGTTTTAAGTTGACGAGATTTGTGCGTGGGATACGCACGTAGTGTGCTTCCTTTTTATGAGGTAATGAAAACCTGCACCCCTATCGTTGGTGACCCCTCATTGTGGAATAAACCTTTATGGTATGTTGTATGAAAGGTAGCAATAAATGTACGTCGCTCATACTGGAGTGGTTAGGCCTAAAGTCCGGACCCGAAAACTAACTAACATACTAATCGAAATAAAAAAAAAACGCTGTATACTACCTACATGTAATGTCGCGTTTTCAATCAAGTTGAATGGAAGAATAAAGAGAGGGCGGAGAGGATGAAAGAGACAGCGCGCAATTACTTTCTGTCTAGACACTTATGCATATTATAATTTTCTTTGCTGTTCTACGTTCATAAAAGGTATAATTTCGTAGTGTTCTCATGTTCAGCATTTGTCACATATTTTCCCATTTATTTCTCCTTTGTCATACGTGTTCTGGAACCATTGTATCTTTATCTTTTTGATGTTGCTGCATTTATACCCATATTCATAGACAAATTATAAATATGCCTTGGATTTTCGATGGATATTGAAGGCGATATCGTTATTCAGATTAAATGTGACGTCATATACCTTGAGAATTCCTCAAGAATTTAGACGAAATGCTTATTTACATTTTGTTGTGCAGAGATAAATAAAACTATTCTGGGCATGCGCATTCTGCTACTTTAAAAGTCTTTACATTCCTTCATGTGTCAAATAATAAAACAAAAAGAGACGGGAGAACACTTTGACAGAAAGTGTCAGGAATACTTTGATTCTTTCTGTTGTATGTAATATTTAAATAATATATCACATTGCTTTCTGATTGGATACCTAAGCAACAAAATATTTCATAATATATTATAGAATATTCTATCAGTTGTCAAAAGTAACAGTTAAACAGATTATATTTGTATGATGAAAAATGCCATCATACCTTCAAGGCCCAAAGACTACACGATAAATATTGCAACTCCAGAATGTGGCAACTTGTTATTGGGTGCGTGTTAAATAATTATTTGACATAGCACGTGTTAGTTGCTCGAGAAGCTACATATTAAAATAAATAAAGCAATAAATTCTGGTAAGTCTGGCATATACTCGATCGAGTGTTGGTTTTGGTCTTTGTAATGCATATCCTGTTTTGACTTGAAATATGACAAAAACATCAATTTAAAATATAATATCGATGGTATTGATTTATTAATTTGTAATTTTACAAAAATAATATATTTAATGAAATGGTTGGGTAAGATATGGTTTGGCCACATGTAAAGAATGAATGAACATCGCCTAATGACCCTTTAAAATCAATAATTTTTAAGGTAGAGATCTTTTTACTCTCCACTAATCTGATACAGAGAATTTTTCCCTTGAAATCAGGATACAAATTTCTTGTAATTCATAATCCTTTTATATGATTTCTATAAGGGTAGATTGTTGGAATAGTGTGTTAAAATTATTTAATACGAGCGAAACTCGGCTGACGTGTACTTTTATGTAATCTGATATTTTTATTTTGTCCCTCCATTACCTCCCGTTCCATTAGTACCTCCCGTCCTTACATAACCTCTAGTTCCTTAAGTACCTCTCGTCCCATCAGTACCTACCGTCCCTGCATTACCTCCCGTCCCTTCAGTACTTTCCGTCCCATCAGTACCTCCCGTTTGCAGAGTTTTGCTTGTATTTTATAAATACTTTTTTTTACTATTTCCTCTTCATTTTATCAACAGATATCAGGGTATCATGCCAAGAGTGCATACTGTGAATTCATTATTTAACAGATAATATTATGTAATGAGTTAATCTCTCGTAAAACAAAAACCCTCATTTACAAAACTCTTCTTAGATCGGTCATGACATATGCATCAAAATGCTGGACATTGACCAAGAAGGACGAAAATGCGTTGTTGGTGTTCGAAAGGAAAATACTTCGCAAAATATTTGACCCTACCTGTGAAGGAGGATCTTGGAGGATCCGGTTTAACCATGAGCTAGAAATAATGTATGGCGAGCCAAACGTTGTCCAATACATCAAAATACAACGTCTACGTTGGCTCGGACGCGTTTGTAGAATGGAGGATAGCCGGGTCCCAAAGAAAGTATTGGACACCTGTCCTGAAGGAAGAAGAAGCAGAGGGAGACCTAGGATGAGATAGCTGGACGACATCGAGGGAAATATAAGAGCGATCGGAAACACAAATTGGAGGATACTTGCTGTCGGGATGGAGGCAGTTTCTTGAGGAGGCCAAGGCCCACACCGGGCTGTAGCGCCATTGCTGATGACGATGAATGTGTTAATTATTAAAAATGTTTAGAATAAGTTTTAATAAGAAATAGTATTTGAGTGTTAAATTAATGAATGAATCATTGAGAATTTCACCGTAGTATTATAATAAAAAATGTTTATCGAAAAATTCATAATTATACCTATATTATCACACTATGCCGATGTCCCCAAGAAGGTCGACAGTGGAAAATAGGACGCCAAATATTTATTTCTTGATATGCATATCTCGCTTCATCGTATTTCTTTTATACTAATTTTCATCTGTTGTCCAATCTTGTTTCGGTTCTTTTTCAAAATATCGTTTACATAGTTGAACCATGCTTCTCTTGGATGACAAGGATGGCATCTCGTTCCATTCTTAATCTAATGGCCCCCATTCACGATCGTGCCATCCTTCCAAATGGCTTGCCATCACTCCAAAATGCCCTCGTGAATGTCAAATCCCGCGCAGCCCAATTGGCCTGACACAACAAAATGGAATTCCAAACGATCGAAACTCTGTAGTACCGTGAAAACGGCGCGGCGCATCCTGTCGGCACGGCATGCTCGTGAATGCGAAAATACAACATTTTCTCTTTGTTTTTTTTATTTTTATATACAAACAAACCGCTAAATAGCAGTTGTATAAAACTCATCATCAGAATTATAACTCATTTTTACTTGAAAATTAAAAAAAATATATATAAGTAACATATTAATGCGAAAGCTACTAATTTTGATGGCTCGATGGCGCGATAGCGCGCCCGTGAGTGTGATGAATATTTTACAATGCTCCAAATGGAGCCGGTCTATATGGAACGACGCCGAATGGCACGATTGTGAACGGGATGCTTTAGAGTACCTACCCCAGAAAAAAGTAACTTATTTAAGTAGGTACATTTTTTCAGCAATATGTAACTACATACATATAGTTACGTTGTTTTTTTTGTTTTGACGTGGGATGGCGTTGAAAACTTTATGATTTATAGTCCTAATGGCCGAGATATTTCGTGTGGTCTTCCTCGCCGCGCAAACTTGAGACTTGATACACTCAACGCAACTTGAAAGTTTATCATTGTTGCTTGGATTTAAAATGATACGTTTACAAACAAGAGTGTGCCATAAATTTACTTGGAATATTGATTGTATGGATGAAGCTTTTTACCCCTCACTAACCCAAGGGGATATTGTGGGGAGTTATGTTTTCGCAATTTTTAAGGCTATTTTTTGAGACAATATCATTTATCAACTAATATCTTGCTGAGATTGTATTCTGAATGTTTCATCACAATGTATCTGTGTGTGCTGTATGCTATGTACTGTGTGCTGCGTGCTATGTGCTATGTACGGCGTGTTTATTTTACTTTATCAATTATAGACAAAAGTACTCATTTGATTCATTTCTAATTTACCAAATATTTATAATGTACCTATATCTAATACTCTATTAGACCAAATTAGATTTTGAAGGATATCTGAATTGTGCATCTCATTTTTTTAACTGTCAATTATATCAATGTGACCCCAAGGTCAGAAAACCTGAAATTTGAAAAAATCAAATTTCAAAAAAAGGCACATCACTTTCATAAAATGGCATTGAATAGTTATCAAGTTTTCATAATAAATAATTTAACAAATTTATTTCAAGACAATGCTGAAAATTTTCCATATGACAAATTTTCCATACAGACTTGTATCACAAATAGAGTAAAGCATATATCACAAATAGAGTAAAAATATAAAATTTGCTATTGTTAATGTAAGTTAATTTTGCGCAGGGCTAAGTTTCCTGCTAGTCAAATATGGATGTACAGTGAAGGGTTAAGCGTTGGCCACAACCCACTCTTTTTTTAATAAAATTAGTTTTTAAATACACAACTACACGATTCAACTTGATAACATGAAAAAGCCAATGCTCTCAATCAACTACATACGTAGTCCACTTATTCCTACTCACAAATCCTTCGTTTTTGAAATTGTTACTGAAACTGAGATTATTGAAATCATGATTTTCCATAACCACCAAATCCTTCGACTCCGATGGCCTCAATATTGAAATGACACGTCGGCTTTTGCCTTCAATTCTGTACATTATTATTCAAATTATTTACCACTAACTGACTGTTGGTATATTTCCTTCTGCATGGAAAATCGCACATGTCATACCCCTCCCTAAGGTTTTAACAGCTACTCAACTATCGACTATCGTTCAATTTTGATTTAACCAATATTATCTAAAGTTACTGAACGGATAGTATTCATCAATTCAATGCATGGCTATGTTCTAATTCTCTCCTTGATCCATTTCAATCTGGGGGGGAGGGGGCAAGACTGGCCAATAAGAGATATTAAAACCATCGTGATTACCCATATCATGGATATAATTATAATATGGAGTTCTATAACATCTAAGATACAACAGAACTCCATATAAGAATTATATCCATGATATAGATTTATCGTGAAGGTTTTGATTTCGCCGATTGACCAACTTACCCCCTGGTTTCAAAGCAGGCCATAGTACCACAACTGTACTGGTTAAGATTTCGGTTGACATTAGACGCGCAATGAACGATAAACAACTAACAATTCTCACACTAAAACAATACAATGCACTATTCGATTTCAGTAGCGCGTTCAGTTACGTTGATTTTGACATTCTTCTTGCTAAGTTGTCCTCACTAAGCTCAGCCAGTATTGGAGTGGTTCATTAGTTATCTTGGCAATCGTAAAAAATGCTTAAAGATAGCTAACTCTACATATGACTATGCCACCTTGCTATCTGGAGTTCCGCAAGGCGGAGTTTATTTTCCTCTTTTATTCTCCGTATTTATAAATTCTATCACTAATAATAACCTCAAATGTAAATATAATTGTTTTTACAGATTTAATTATATTTCCATTTTAATATCTCTGATATTAACAATAAAGTTCTTCTCATGAATGAAGATCTTAAATCATTCTCGCTTTGGTCATTGGTTTATGGTGTTCTTATTAATCCGACTAAGTCCCAGGCATTGCAACCGGTAGTCCTCGTCTGCTGTTATCTATAAGGATTTTACAACTCCCACTGCTGTATTTCAATAACCAATGCATTTCTTATACTATGGTTGTAAAAGATCTAGGAATCTTCATCGATGGTGAACTTTCGTGGCAAGAACAGGTATCGCATGTCATCATATCTATTTTATTTGTCTTACATTTACTTAATAAACTTAGAAATTTCTTTCCATTGCATTGTAAAATTACTCTAGCTCAATCACTTCTCCTTCCATTGCTAGATTATGCCGATGTATGCTATTTCAATGCAAATGAAATGCATCTCAATAAACTTGAACATCTTCAAAATATGTGCATAGATTCATCTTGGGTTTAAAAAATTTGATCATAATATATCATCTTACCACAATCTTATTCGTTGGCCCAAGATAAGTCAGCTGCACAATATACACATTTTGTTCCTTGCACAATATTCTCTCTAATCCAAATTTGCCACAGTGCCTTCAAAACAAATTAATTTATTTATCCAATCATGGGCTTCCACGACGATCTGTTGAACGTACGACACTATCTATTCCTGTGCGTAACACAGAATTTTTAAATTCGTCGTTCGAAGCACATTCAGCAAGACTATGGAATAGTCTAAATCCGGATATTGCGTCGTCTAGCTTACTTGGTATTTTCAAGAAAAACTTAAAGAATAAATATGTATCCCTTAACACCTGACACCATTTCCTCTCCTTGTTCTTTTTGTCATACTTTGTAATTTGGTTAGTTATAAGAAAATGCCTAATGGCAATAAGCCCTCCAGTGTACATTATATTTATTAATATTGTGTACTTAAAAGTATAAATAAAATAAAAATATTATTGTAAGCATTCCCAATATTGTATTGATTACTGGTTTTTTCGTCAAAAAATAAAACAACTTTAACAAAAGATTTTCGTCAAACTCGTTTAAAGTAATACATAGTTAAACATAAACACGCATTCAACCCTAAGTAGGTATATTTAATTTGATATGAAGTGTTTGTTAAAGAAGATAACGAACCATTCCGAGTTTAAGATGTTATTTCACAAATATAAATGTACCTGCGCGGCATGGCCATAAAAAAGTTTTTCGTTTAATTTTATGTCGAGCTTTTATTTGTAAAGTTAAAAAAATCCGCGACCCGGCAATTACAGGAGTCCTTTGCTGTTTTTTTTTGCAGAACGGGCTGTTTATACATCTTGGAAAGCTTCTTTGCGACTCGTTAGTGGGATTTTTCCATTACGGGCGATTCCATTGATTATTTATTCTCCGTCACAGTAGGTTTAATGGTTTTGCGATGTCTTTAAACGAAAATAAATAGAATCGAATGGACTTTTAAAACCCGAAAATACCCCAAAGATTTGTTCTTCCGCCACCGCTAATGGGGGCTGATAACGGACTCATAACTATGAAAGAGCAAAACTATTATTAATACTATAATATTTATGTTGGTATTTGGCAGATTGGCTGCTGAACTATTCAGTCAATTCTATCTTAATGAGTATTTATTGGTTGGTAGCAGAATGGCTAGCGCACTGGATACGTAATAATAAAAATAAACACTTAATTGCACCCTGCGCAAGTGGCGATTTTACTGTCGTAAGGCAATTTGTTCCAACTAACCAGTATTTCCAGCCCAGAGAAGCAATATTTGCGTGAGAAATGAATTTAAATCAATTTCTCCTCTGCTGGGATTCGAACCCAGGTTCCCCGCAGGAACGCCCTCACAGAAACCGAACGGCTTACCAACTGTGCCACGGCGGTCGGCACAGTTGGTAATTAAGTATTAAGTAATCCAAAATTCGCGAGTTTTGATCAAATCATTTTTTCATAAATATTAATCTTTTGTAAATTAGCCAAAATAAATAAAAAAAATTTTAAAACCAATGAGACCGGAGTGATTTTTCCGCGCTTTGTCTTCACAACAAAAATAGTCGCCTTTATCTTTTAAGTTTCTTTGTATAAATAAGATAAAAAGACGCATCGGATGATATTAGACCGATATATGTAGAAGGAAACTACCTTATTTACAGAGCGAGTATAGAAAATTGGAAATACAGTGGTTTCCCAAATTATTAGACTCGCTGAAAAATAGCTATAAAATTTTGAATAAAAATTATGGGAAGTCCATATGCAGTAAATAAGTTTTAACGAGTGATAAAAGTTTATCTTTATTTTAATATAAATTATGATTTTCTATAATTTTATATTATTTATGACTTTTTATGGCATTTGGGAGTAATTTTTCATTTTCGTCGTGATTTTTGTGAAAAATGTCAGGAACAAAGTGACTACCTGAAGTAGACACCAAAATTATTTCAGCAATAATAATACAAATAATGTTTTTCTACTCCATATTGTGTTTTTATTTGCTATTTTCATTTAGATTTTTTGATTTTGTTACGATTGTTATTATTATTTCTTTATCTTGTTGTTCATTTTGTTTTATTAATATTTTTTTTCTGAATAATATGTTTGTGTAATATTTTGTATATACTTTATAATAATAAAATGTAATAGGTCAGTATGCAAATTATACGGGTAGTTGCTTTGGAGCATAATATGTTTTGTGAAACAGTTATATTAAATATACTTTCTTTATAAAATTATGTTATAAATGAATTAATAAAAACAAATAACAAATCTACATGGCTTTTTTATGTGAATTTTTCCCTAAGATTGTTATCATACTTATATTTTTTTAGCGAGTCTAATAATATAGCCATCCACTGTAGACGGTGTGAGTGTATATTATGTCCTGATAACATTATCTCCGTTGTTGGACGAATCGATACTCAAGATTAAATCTACTCGTCTACATCATCTTATGTACATATGTAGATATTACTGAATTTCTCAACACATTTTTGCCATAAGCTATTGTAAGGAAACGAGAATACCTATTTCTAACCATCTATCTTTGCAGCACCACTTTTGGTGAACATTCTTCGCTTCAATTACTTCCACGAATCGTCTGGTACGTGATCCTTTGTTATTTTGAGCAGAAGAAAAAGAATATTCATAGACATGTCTTCTAACCTTTTCAATAGTGAACTCGTCCATTTCTCGTCAAATATATTCCCCTTTAAACAAATAATTTTGATATAATGATCGAGACAGGATTATAATTTGGAAAATAACGACCAAATTTTCGAAAATAACTTAATTAATAAAATGTAAATCCTATCTGATGACAATTGTAAGCTTGACAAAAAAGATGTTTATAAATATTAATTAATGTAAAAAAAAACATTTGTATAATATGTAGATATCAAGATTCAAACAGGAACATTTAGACAAAATTTTAATTAATGAAAAATATTATTCATTATTGTTAAAAACGAATTTGTACAATATGAATTCACTATGAAAAACTTTAAATATCTACTGTGCAAATACGCATATAAGTTTCGAGAGAGCACTCCTCCCATCGACATCAGTTACACCATAATAACTGATTATTACAGGTTCACACGGGTATGTTCCCAGTGAAGCGGGTGGCGGTCGCAAATAAAAAAAATAAACAACTGTATTCTTATACATAAATAAATAAATTAAATAAATAAAAATAGATTATTATATTTTTCATTTTTTTTTCGGGTTCATTATTATATTTTATATTATAATAAATCTGTACATGGAAAACGTTGCTCTAAAAATATAAAATGTTTTAAAATAACTCATTGACATGCCCCAATGTATCACCGGGACATTCCTTATTTATTGGTAGGTGTTATTACTACACAAATTGATCAAATTTGCAGTCCGATGCATGTGGTGGTACATATTTCACATAATAATGCGTACTTTTGACAGTGTTAAATTTATATCTATATATTAAACAATAATCAAAACCAATAAACAAAGATCAAATTTCGTCAAAGTTTCGCAATGAACAATTAATTATAAAATAATAAGATTATATTTATTTTCTTAATGTGCGAATTATACAACGATATTATTTATTTTTGGAATAAAAATAAATATTTATACTTACGCTAGCAATAACATTTTACTAATAACATCAGACTCGCAAAAACTAGATTTAGATATAGGTAGTACATATTGTAAAAACAAACAAGAAAACATATTAAATTATAAAACAAAATATGTAAACATGAAAATGAAATATCAACAAACAACAATTTTGAGAAAATATCGCTATTTTGGTATACGTAGGTACATAATTACATATTTTAAATTAACGCTATGACATAAACAGTTTACCATATTTTACAGTAACAGTTTTAATTGTTGACAATTTTAAGTTAATTTTTTGTTAAACGCTATATTGAATCCTGCAACAAATAACAAAATAAATCATGCGATATATAATCACAAATAAAACAAAAATACTTAATAGAGTAAGGGCAAATCCAAATATACAGTAAATTAAATATTATTATGTTTAAAATATTATTTTTTAAGGTACACTTGGTCCTTATACAATCGTTTTTTTATGCGATTATAGGTACATCGCTAACTTGCTTAATCTGGTTCTATTTCATATCGATGGCATTTTTTCTACTCTCAAGTAATTTGTGTCATGTCAATATTTTACTTACGAAATCAAATTCGATACGACACTAGCATTATGTAGAACCGTAATACATTAAATAATATATTTATTTTAGTATAAGCGATTGAGACAGAATTAAGGTAATAGAACTCCGTAGTAAACATCGATAGGTATGCATAGATTGTGCTGTACAAAAATATTTCTTTTTATCGGAGGATCGCTTTGCCTTGTAAGGGTATTATCAATTTATACTAAATTATTATTATTGTAGCATCCTAAGACACTTCATTTTATCAAAACATTTCGGTGAATTGAACGCAAGTTCATTTGATCCGAATACTGACATTATAAATCAGATTGTATCCTGATGCACACAAATTAGAGAGTGTAGGTACTGACAGAAACTATGTGTTGATGTTCGAACTTCGTCTAAACATTTCGCTATTGCAAAATTTATTATTCGATTTCAGTGTTCGCATTGCAACATAATTGTTACGGAATTTCACAATATCAGATATTTCACTTCAAATTGTGAAAGTTGGTAATATTGATCCAACACATTGAACAACAATAATTACACAATTCACACATTTGTGACATGAAACGGTCGATTGATTCCGCGTTTTATTGAAATTTCAGCATAATATTCGCACATATTATTAATTCCGCACAAAGTAAATATATGTAGGTATGTTTAATTGTGTTATTGAAATAATATTATAAAATACAAGTTTACCTCGCCGAACGGACTCAGCGTGTTGACGTTTGGTTTGTCCCCAGAAGAATCGGCCCTGAAACAAAAAAAATAAAATATACATTAGTACCTACTCCGATCTAATGAATCCCTGATTGCAATTTCCTCTCCTATAATCCTCCTTTACGTGATTTTTTTTCAATGTAATTAAAAAAATAAAATTCTTGAAAAGGTGAGTCGAAACCTACACGTACTCGGAGATTAATTAAAATTTTCATGGATTTTTTTAAATGCAGATTATCACCTAGAATAATATTTTATTTTATTTTTATTTTTTATTTTATTTTACTTCCGGGAAATTTACAGTATAATAACATTTTTTATATAGATGCATTATACTAGTTGCATGTAACACATGAGATCCATAGATAGCGATATTATGTATAGTTGAAGAATAAGTACCAAAATATAAACCCATAAATCCTAATTATTGAATATTTTAAGATTTTGTTTTCTATAAAACACATGTAGGTATGAATGTCAAGATAGGATAGTATGGAGGTCAGTCCTTTTTTCCTACCCGGAATATGAAAACAGCATGATAGTATGTATGTATGTTTAGATATAATGTATCAAACTATTAAGTCTTCTTAGATATTGTGTATAGGCGATTGCCATACAAATTGTATGAAGCGATATCGTCACTAAATTCAATTTTTATAAAAATTGTTAAAAAAAAATTGAGATGTACTACTATAATGTTAATATTTTTTTATATAAAATTAAATAATCTAGTTGGCGTCTTTCGGCTTTTTTCGATATTTTAAAAAACTTTGGAAATATAGGCAGTGAAACACATAAATTTATCATAAAAAAAATTTATCATAAAATTTTTTTTTTTCTTAATAAATTTTTTTTGATAATCTCTGGAATTGATTTGAAAAATTGGATTAGAGATTTTTTATTTGTCTATATTCATACTAATTTACAGCTTTCTAGCTTTTATCGTTAATGAGATATATGGAAAAATAAAGTGAAAATTCAAAAGTTGATAACCCCTGACTGAAACAAAAATTCAAAATTATAAGTATTAAAGTTTTGTAGACCTATTACTGTTTATATATTCTGAAATTTTCGGCTCTGTAAATTGAGCGGGTCAAAAGTTATAAGGGGGGGACGGACACACAGACAGGCACACAGACACACACACACACAGACACACGAAATGTTCTACTCCAAATTCTGAATAAATCCGTACATGGAACATATATGCTGCGAAGCCTCTAAATTGGTGTTTTTTGACTTCAAAGTTGGAAAAGCCGTGGAAAAGTCGAGTTTGCGGTCACTTTGAAATATTTGACAGTTAAAAATTTGAGAAGCACTGGAAATCTAATGGGATCTAAGTGAGCATTAGATTTACAAATTTGCAAAATTTGAAAATAATCGATTTAGTATTTAAGTCTATGATCGATAAAGTAAAATAAACACGCCGTATATAGAACACAGCACATAGCACATAGCACATAGCACATAGCACATAGCACATAGCACATAGCACATAGCACATAGCACATAGTACACAGCACATATCACACACACACACACACACACACACACACACACAGATACATTGTGACGAATCTTTCAGAATACAATCTCAGCATGACACTAGTTGATAATACGCTTAAAACACGTGAAATCATGACTCTCCACTATTCCATAGTGTGGAGGGTAAAAATATTATATTATATTCTTAAATGTAATAATAATAATAATTGTAAAATATAAATTGGTTATCGTGAACTGAGTAAATAACGCAAGAAAAGTTTTAGAAGTAAACGCAATGAAAGTATATAGTCGAGTAGGTATTTGTATAATTCGAAGTAAGGGATGGCTGTATGGTTTGTTGTTAACGGATAATATTCGAAAATCGTTATGGATGTTTTGGGAAAGTAGTGACAAATTTAGCATAAAGTCCCCATCTGGTGTGTGTGTGTGTTAAGCACAACATTAGGATATCGGTCAAAGTTCTAGATTCCTGATAATACGACTGGACTTAATCTGTTACATCGCCTTCTTGCCAGCATTCCCCCATCCTATCCCAACCTATCCTCTACTCCCTGACTCTCCTACAACTAGGAACTACTTGTTCCCACAATAACCCACAACCTTTCTATACCCTCCCCATTCCACGGCATCGATACCCCCCATCTCGACCAACAGATATTAAAACAGAGGCACAGATTATCAATGGTGTTTTGTGCTTACATTCTGGGACTGAATAGTCAAATTTAATTTTATTTTTATATTTATTTCTTTCTATTTCTAATCAACATGACATTTTACACAAAGAGGTTTGACAACAATAAAGTAATATAAAAAAAATATATATTTGAGACAGAGACAATGGAAAGGTACACATACACATCCAGACTATTGACACTCTCTTGCGCTTTGCAGTCAATAAGAGATTTTGCTCTCCGATATGCTAGGGATAATCCCTGTGTTATATTGGGCGCAGTCTTTGGTTTTGTAAGTTAAACAACATTATTTTAAAGTGGATTCAGCACAATTGATCATACACTTCCTAACATACATACACAGGCACTCTCCTTACACACGTAATATACTGTACCATATAACATACACACACACACAGCACACACACACACACACACATACAGTAAACAAACAGCAAGTCATATGAAATGAGAAAAAAGTTATTGTGGTGGATTTGATTCAATGATCCAAAAGGTTATTTCCCTTTTGAACCTTTGGTAGTTATTGATATTTTTAATAGAATCTGGGATGGTATTGTAAACTCTGGGATTTCATTAATTTTCATTTTGATATTAATGAAATACTTGAAAAAAGAGATTTAAATTAGCATGGATTATTTTGCCTTTGTTTATTAATAATAATTTGTTTTGTTTATAATCAATGACGACTCCGAGTGCTCTGCTTGGGAGCCCATGGAGGATAAACCAACACTATACTATACCTACTATTTCAATTTAGACATGATGTAATTAGAGAGCCAAAATTAAGTATTCCACCATTAAGTTCAAGATAATCACAATAACAACAGGTCAACAACTCACTCACACACATAATTAGGTATGGGTAGGATAGGAGATTAGGAAGGTAAGAGGGAGGAAGAGTAAAAGCGTATCACATTCCGTATTAAAATATTTAAATTTAATTCTGCAAAGTAAACACCATCAGTGTTGAAAAATAAAAAGTACGAATCAAATTTAATTTGTCGACCGAAAATACTTAATGGAACTCAATTTAATATTAATGTTGATGCTTAAACATAAAATAAGCACTTTTCAAATGTGTTTATTTTGTAATTATTTTGAACCTAATTTAAAATTAAATCTATAGGAATTATTAAGTACTAGCTGACCCAACAAACTTTGTCCTACCCGAACGTTGGATTACTTATAAGCTGGTTCAGCAAACAAAAAATAACCACACACCATCACGGCATATCCTACAATTTGGGGTTACCAGCTACAGGTGTGCGGGTGTGCATTAACTTATAAAAAGAAGCACTACATTTGAGTGTATACCCACACATGTTATTTTGCCTGTTGTATTTTCGATTACCAGGCTCTTAAGGGACACAGAAAATGATATAAGAATAAAATCATCAAAATCGACCCAGACGTTTAGGAGTTCAGTGACATACAGGAAATAAACAAGATGTGAATAACTACAGGCCTATATCAAAGCTTTCAATTTTTAGCAAATTAATGGAAAAAATTGTCGTTGATCAGCTCGTACCTGAAATTAAAACTTTTATTATCCCTAACCAACACGGCTTTTTCTCTGGTAGGTCAGTGGATTCTAACTTATTGCAGTACAGTGATTTTATCATCGACTCAATGGGAGATGGAGACGCCATCTATACAGACTTCCACAAGGTTTTTGACAAGATTAACCATGGCATTTTATTACACAAACTGGAACAATATGGCATTCATGGTGATTTGTTGAGGTGGTTGTCCTCGTATGTGATGAACAGATCACAAGCGGTAGCTATAAATAATATCCACTCAAAATTAAGATCTTGCACATCAGGGGTACCACAGGGCTCACATCTTGGTCCAATTCTTTTTATACTTTATGTAAATGACATATCAACTTGTTTCCAATCATCATAATTCTTAGTCTATGCGGATAACATAAAAATCTTTAAAAAAATACGTATTACCTAATGCTGACGTAGTTGCGTTGCAAGCGGATATAGATCGTCTGTATGAATATTGTAAGGTTAATAAATTGTTTTTAAACACTAAAAAATGCAACTCCATATCGTTTACCCGTTCTAGAAATCCCTTACTCACAAATTATTATATCGACAGTGAGAAATTAGAAAGAAAAACCGAAATCAAAGACCTTGGAGTGATACTTGACAGTAAACTGACTTTTATTTCCCATATCGACAAGATTATCGGTAATGCTTATAAAAAATTAAATTTTATCTTACGGGTATGTAAGCCCTTTAAGAAAACTACCACTTTGAAAACCCTGTACGGCTCATATGTGTGCAGTTGCGTTGAGTTTGCTTCAGCCGTTTGGAATCCTCAATACATAACACACATAGACAGAATCGAAAACATTCAAAACAAATTTTTAAAACATCTTGACTACAGGAAGCGACAACATCACAATGACCTGCCTCTTTCCCGATTACACCACAAGTTAATGTCCTTGGAAAACAGACGAACTGTTTTTGACATGACATTCCTGCACAAAATTATGAACAGTATTACTGACACCGATGCACTTCTTGCGAAAATTCCCTTCAACATACCGACGAGACAAACTAGAAAAAAATATACATTCAGACTTCCCATCTGTGGAACAAATTATGCACAGCACTCTTTTATATACAGAGCATGCAGAAATTATGATTCTTTCTTCTATGACATTGATCTCTTCAACTCATCGCATAGAAGATTTGAACTATCCATTTTGGCCACGTTCACTCATCGCTCTGAGTGATCTTACGCATGCTTTCCATATCGCCCCATTTCCTTTCAATTTCCATTTCCTACAGCAAATAATATTTTTTTTTTTTTATAAAAAAAATGAATATCTCCTTGTTAAACAAGTACATATACATCTTCCTACGTTCCCTAAAATAAGCATGAATGCTTGTGCTATAGGTGAACGAAATCGGTCGAGGCAGGATTCGAACTCGCGACCACTGGATTACTAGCCCAGCGCGCTAACCGATTATGCTACTGATTGTTTTCTTTTCTCAATTCATGTTTTGTTAACCAGTAATACTCATCAAACATTTTTGGCTTATTTGTTGTATTAATGTCTGCTTGTCCTATGTACTAAATTGGCTGTATGTTTGTCTTCAATAAATATACAAAAAATACACACATACAGAAAAATTATACTATTTGAACAATTTCAGGCTCAAATATTTTTTTCCAACTCTGAATATAAACCATCCAATGACCCCCACAAACACACACATACACTCGCTAAATTTCATCATAATCGGTTCAGCCGTTTAGGCAGTGACATACACACGTACAGAAGAATTATATAAAGATATAAGCACCATCATTCGTCCTGATGAAAAATCGGTGTTTTTAAACCGACCCTATCAAATAACTCATTATATTGTGCACCGAAAAAAAACTGATTATTAAAATGTTGACCGGTTTAAATTGGAAATATAATTAAAAGTAAACCACCTTTTGATTCTACATGAATTTTCTTACGTGCGATAGGCCTATTTCGCTTTGTTAGTGCATTTACTAGCTTACGACTATTTTGACAATTTCGACTTGTATTTATAGATTAATTATGTAGGAGGAGCTTGCAGGTTCTTGTGATTGGTCATTTAAAACTATTGATATTATACAATGCAAAAATTAAATATATTTTCTTTACTTTGGTTGGTTGAGACAATTTATTTATTGAACACAACAAATACGATTATAGTTTTTGACTCGTTATGGGTATGTTCATTGAGACAAGTCAATCTCTTCCAGAACCTTGGCAGAGTGAGAGTGGAAGTGACTAGATGCAAAAAGAACCAGCTGAATTGGTAAAAATGAGCTGCGGTTGAGGAGAGGAGTAGGACGATGCTCATCTGCTCATGTGGCCACAGATCCAGATGACGTATATTATAGAAGACATTAAATGACCAAACGACAAGGCGATATACGTCGCCGACTTCTGGAGTCAGGACCCTAAAAGTTAGTAAGTAATCTCCCCCAGGAACCAATACAACCAACGTTCCTTATATTTATGAAGATATGATGGGTTCTTTTCACAATAGTGATACAAAAAAGTAAAACTTTAATATAGAGATCTCCAAAGATGGTGATTCATTCAATTATAGCGAAACATTTAACTTGTTTGTTTTATTTTGCGAAAAAAATTGACCCTTGATATTTTTGGAGATTCATGATTGATTGTCTGTCAATAAATTAAGTGAATATAAATTGAAAAACCGCGATTTACCTACATTCTATATAGGTAATCATACATTATAGTAACGATTCTGCTCTTGTATTTGTATGTCTAAACTTTGATACAATCATGAAACTAACTAGGTATTTCAAATGGGAATTTGAAAACTCTCTCAACGGTCTACAAACTATCATATCAATATGTCATTATTGAGGTATATTTTTATTGCATTTTAACATACCTTTTTTCACCAAGTTATAACGAATTACAACGTTGAAGCTATTATGTTAGAATTTTGACAAATATTGTACAATTAATTCGATGACAGACTGTAGTATACTGACATTTTTTTTTGCATGTACCAGATTCACCTATTGAATATTTGTATGAAAACATATATTTTTTAAATATAATTATAATCGTCTTTATATTGAGCGTGATTTTTTTCAGCCCAGGTAAATATGCGTCATTAAAAATAGCTGCCCAACTAGGTACACCTGTTCCAGTGTACATATTATAATAATATTTCACAGGAGAAAGAGAGATATAGTTTGTATTTATATTTTTAAAGGTAACTTTACTTTTTTACACAGATTAGAAAGATGAATTACAGTCATCATGATATGAATATACATGTTGTGTATGTAGGTATGTATACACGTAGTGTTTAACACTAGAAATTTTATTAGAAATATGTCTATATAAATTAATTACCTTTTTTTCTAATGGCTTGGTGCTTTGTGTAGTCAAATAAATATTATATAGAAATAAGTAAAAATAGATAGTTAGATTATGGTTAGCAAGGCAGAAATTAGCAAGGACTGTAAGGAAATGAGAGGAGGAAAGTAAAAAGATTTAAAGAACTAATATTTATAGCTGTGTTCATGAACACATCAATGAAACCGAAAGTTATTACAAGTCATCTTGTATGTTTTGAGAAAATCTGGTTAGCTGGTAGCTTTGGCCTTAAAGAGAGCGCAGTGGACAGATGTGTCTGGAGGAGTTTTGTTTTGATCAACAATGGCTCATGAGGTAGGTAATGAAGAATACGACGGACGAAGATAAAGAACTATGCTTAAAATTGTTAATTTATTTCTATACATTAGTTCTAAGACAAGATGTTAATCTGTTATTAAGCAACACTACATTTTCGTTGACAATATAACTCATTTTATTTAAATTAAAACGTTATTATGCAACTTGCAACTATGCGTGGTTTACAGTTTCCAAATCATTGTACAAAAGGATTTGATTACGGTTTTAGAATCTATAATATCCACCTATACTATCTATTATCATCCATCTAGACTAGACCATATCAAAACAGTTAGGAAAAGTTAGCCCCTAGTTTACGAGTTGACATTTTCCATCGAAATTAATACGGGAGCCGTTTATGGGGCAACTGAAAAGTTTTGCACTGAAACCTGGGTGGAAAATTGAGGTCACAATTATATTTTACTTACGTATATGTACAGCTTCACGTTATAATGGTTAGTAATCTTTAATGGATACATTATCACATCGTAAGTTTAACTTGCTCGAATACTTAAAATTACTACCGTACCACATGTAACTACTAAAAAAACGAAACATAGAACTATCGTTCTTATGACAGATTGTCAAGAATGATTTCAATCATTTGTCACAATAATTATAATAGTCTATTTATTTTATTATGCAAATGATAAAAAAAAATCAGAAAATGTTGCGGATTTATTGCACGTATGTAATTTTTACCAGTGAACCGCAATAGTAAATATAACAAATATTACATTACAATGAAGAATAAAAATAATACAAAATTTAATATAAAAAACACAGTTTAAAAATAATAACGATAATGTGGAAAAATAGGAACAGGATGTGATGTGAAGGGATGAAGGAATAAGAAATTATAGGTACGTGGATAAGAAGCTTCTTGAAAACCATTGAGTTAGGAGCTTCTCTTATACCATTGAGTAATTGGTTCCACTTCTCTTATACAACGAGTAAGTGTAGGATAATATGTTGTGTATTGGTATTGAGAGTGTAGTGTGGTTTTGAGAGCGTAAATTTAGGCCGTGAGAGGAAAGATGGGCGAATTTCTCCTTGCATATTTGTGTTACAATTATATACTTGTGTGTACTTATGATTTCATGGTACCTATAATGGTTCGTAATCTTTTCTGGATAACGGATAAATAATAACATCGCAAATTTAACTGACTCAAATACTCAAAATTACTAACCTAACAAACTGTTAAGAATAATACTTTTTATGTACAAAAACGATTTGGTTATATTATGTACCTATAATTTAGTGTCAGGAAAATTTACCGAGTGGATAATTTACCGTGTAGACAGTTTAAAGAGAGGATAATTGACCTTGTGAACATTTGACCCTGGGCACAATGGGACAGCATTGACAGATATTTAAAAATTAAAAGATTGTATCACATTGCTTTAATTTTTTGTATAAATATGTGTATTCGAAATAAATTATCTTTTGTACACGTCTATGTGTGTAAATACATGAAACAGAACATTATTTTCTGAGTTTAATGTGTAGTACATTTTGAAACGATTCTATTTATAACAACTCGATCTTAGTTTAAAAGAAAGTTAATTGTAATAGATGAAATTGTCAAAAACGATTGTATATAAAAATTAAAATATGACTCAGGAGGGTACGGTTTATTCCGAAACCGGTCGCCAATTCAATTTCAATAACGAGGTATATGTAGATAAAGTAATAAAATATAATATTGTATATAAAAAAAGTTATAATGTGCCACAATGTTACTAATGCGATATTTGAGAATAGTAAAAATATAATTCCTGGAAATCCTGGAAAAAAACCACATAGGCCTAACGCTAGAAAGAAGAAAATATTTAAAAAAAATCTTTTGTTATTTTGTATAAATCACATTAACTCTGGAAAAGAGATCACATACACATGTCAATCATAATACAGAAAAAAATATTTTATTTTTGTTATTTTGTGTGTAAATAAATTTGATACTGGAAAACAGATCATATATAATATTATATTATCAAATATTTTTATTATTGCATATGCGCAAACATTGGATTTTTTTCCCTGTCGGGAGTCAAAAGGTATTTTTTAACAGATTTTTAATTATCTCAATAGAGACGAAGTTGGAATATTTACTGTAGAAGAACCGGGAAATCAAGGCGCCTACAGGGCTTACGACCTATCATCGGCTGGTTTACGTGATCACTTTATGCGCTTGCGCAACGTTCACCAATTATGCCTTTTTAATGATATCCTTATCAATTCAATTTTGAAAGTTCTATATATTGTAATACTGAAATTCTTTTCGCTTGAAAATAAGGAATTTTTACTACAGCCATCTTTGTTTGAAATTATGAACAACATTCTTATTATTTTTATTTATTTTTGTTGTAACGCCATCTATTGAGAGAATGTTTTTTTTGTAAATAATGAGAGCAACAATTCTTATACTATATTATCACACGAAAAAGAAGAAAATAATAATAAAATATTTTGTTTTTTGTGTGAATCACATTGAAGGAATAAGTGTATTGTTCGATTATTTAACATATTTTTTGCTAGATGAATTTCACCAAACATCTGAATTAAATCAGACGACAAAAAAGAACTAAGATGTGGTTTTAAATTGATAGCAGAGGGAAAGGAGGTTTCTTTGTTGTGGAAGAAGGCGAAACAATAAAATCAAATTTTTGCCGACTTTGTACAACAAAGCCCCAAATGCTGGAATGTGTTTTTAAAGGGATTTGGGAAACAGAACGAAGGGTCTGGACGGGGAAACAATGTGTTAAGAAAGGGAAGGAATTATTCATACGATATTATTTGTCACAAATTATAGTGAACACTTTGTCTTCTTGCTTCCTACCTGACTGCCAGACTGCCTGCTTTATAAAGAATTCCCTCCAACCGTCTTTTGTGTCAGATATAATTTGAAAAATTACTTTCGCTTTAAAAACCACCAATTAATCTTGTATACGCGAAAACAACGTGTTGCGGGTAATTTTATAACTAAATTAATAACTCACATATCATAATATAATGTCTATCTGGGAATATGTCTATATGGGAAGTATGTCTATCTGACGAGTATGTCTATCTGGGAAGTGTATGTTCAAACGGAATGGACGGCCTGATAAAAATATTGAAAGAAGAGTTATAGCAGTAAATAGAGTGAATGGAGCACTTTATTCTTTGAATGATCGCAATAATAATATATCAAAGGATAACAAAGTTGCCATTCATAACGCAATCGTAGTGCCAACCCAGACGAATGCAAGTAAAACCTGGACGTGGCAGAAGTCGCACGAAAGCTGAATTAATGTATTTGAAATGAGATCGCTTAGAAGAATTTGTAACAGAAAAATGTATGACAGAGTACGAAATGAAGGTACAAGGAAAGAATAAAAGATGTAGTTGATAAGACTGAAAGTTAACACATTGGGATGGTTTGGCCACGTGGGAAGAATGAATGAAGAACGCGTGGCGAAGAAAATATACGAAACATGAACGGAATAAGAGGGCGAACGATTTTCTGAAGGATGGAAATGTTAGAAGCGTGAACAACAGACGAACGTGTTTAAGACGATGTATGAATGTTGACGAGGCGATGAATGTGTGTTAAGATAGAAAAATGTTACGTTCGGTTTTCTCTGCCTACCCGTAAGGGATGCTATTGATGTATGTATTATTCTTTATCCTTTTGACTGAGGATGGCGGCTCAATTGAAAAAATCACTATATAATATTATGTCTACATGCAGAATTGTCGTGGACAGATCGAAGGTTTTCGGCAAATGAAGATCCTATAGTGAGTTAAACAAGGCAATTTTTGGTTTCCCATTGCTATAATTTCCTAGGTTCTTCTGTCTCTCATTTTTTAGCTTCAAATCACGGACTTAACATGTAGCATTCATTTACTTTAAAACAATATTTTATCATTTATGGCCTTTTATTTTTATTGTGTTACTTTGAAAACTTTAACTTATATACATTGTGAATACTGTAAGGGTGCAGATAAACGTTGACTTAATACATCATCGACAAACGATTGTTTTTTACTTTGTGGTATCATTTTGAAATAATTAAATGAAATAAAACACAACTTTGTGTACACCGCTACAATTATAATTTTTATTCAAATGAATAAAAAATCCCTCTACATGTTACGAGAACAAAGTTCCCTTCCTCAGGAGGATACAAAGTATCACTTTGTATCCTCCTGAGGAAGGGAACTTTGTTCTCGTAACATGTAGAGGGATTTTTTATTCATTTGAATAAAAATTATAATTGTAGTGGTGTACACAAACGTTGACTTAATATATTGCTATTATTTATACACACATTTATATTCAGTAACTGCTTGTATTCATTAATGAATAAATAGATGGCGTTTCATTTTTGTAACGTTAGGTTTATTCGTTATTTCATAGATGGCGATAGTAAAAATGTGTTATTTTTGAACGAATTGTATCCCATTATTGCAATATAACTGTCAAAAATTATATTGATAAGGGAACTCAATAAGAAGGCATAATTGGTGAACGTTGCGCAAGCGCATAAAGTGGTCACATGAACCAGCCGATGACAGGTCGTAAGCCCTGTAGGTGCCTTGAGTTCCTGGTGTTTCTATAATTTTCCAACTTCGTTTCTGTTGAAATATTGAAAAAAAATATGTCAAAAATACTCCTCACGGGAAAAATCTCATGTTTGAGGACTACTTATATGGAAATTTTAATATATTCGATTTACATTATTTTAATAACCCTCATATTTCTGACATTTGAAAATTCTGACATTGTTTCACATTAAAATTCCTTTTATTTTCGAATATTTTTATAGTTAGAAGCGTAATATACGTATTTGTGGAATACCTTGATGAAGTATTTAATCATATGATTACATTTCCTCCCATACATTAATAAACAAGTTCATATGCATAAAATGGACTATACATACATATGAATTGGTTTTAATATAGTGTTATCATATTGTATAATATTCAGAATAATAAATTTGCTCATTTTAAATCGAACATATTTATAGTTGCATATACGCAAACATTGGGTTGTATTTCTTTGTCGGGAGTCAATGATATTTTAGAGTAAATTTTAACGTCTCAATAGAGACGAAGTTGGAATACTATAGGAGAACCAGGAGCTCAAGGCACCTATGGTTCACCTTTAATATTCCAACTTCGTTTCTATTGAGATGTTAAAAATTTTTCAATATAATATTGATCATTCATGCCTTTTATTTTATTTAAAGTACGCAAAAAATGGCTGGACATTCTGGATACATGTGATACAACATAGTCACGCCGAGTATTGATTTGATTACATGTGTTTATTAATTTTTTATTTATTTTATTTAACAAAGGACAGCACACAGTAGATGCATACAATTATTTAAAGAAAATAAGCAAAAATACAAATAATACATTTACCTACTTACATACCTCTTACGTACTATACCTACTATCAAAAGAATACAGTAAAAAAGTGTGAATTAGTGTGGGTGCGCGAATGAGAGAGTAACAATATTTATGTATGTGTGCGTGTGAAAAAGAGATAAAGAAAGAGTGTGAGTGAGTGGGTGTGTCTGTCTAAGTGTACATGAGAGACGAACATATATTGACAGATTCATAAGTTGAGAAGAAAAAGAATATATACATATATTGCTGAGGGTGGTTGGGAAAAATAATATTAATAAATACCTATGTAGGTGTTTATTGTTATAATGTCACGATGTTACATGTCGGAGCCTTTTTCGGAAGCTTTGTCTTGTCCGGCGAGTAGATGTATTAAATTTAATATTGGTTAGAATTTCATTGAATTATATATTTCCATTTAGTATGCTTTGAAGGAACATAAGATGGGTCGATGGCAGAGCGGTTAGCGCGCTGGGTTAGTAATCCAGTGGTCGCAAGTTCGAATCCTGCCTCGACCGATTTCGTTCACCTATAGCACAAGCATTTATTTGCTTATTTTAGGGAACGTAGGAAGATGTATATGTACTTGTTTAACAAGGACATATTCATTTTTTTATAAAAAAAAAAAAATAAAAAAAAAAAAAATAAATAAATAAGGTTTGAAATAGTGCGTCGCGTGGATAAATAATTAAGTATAGTAGGTTGGTTAGTATTGTTGCATTGGTTTTTCGAATATTTGATGAATTTATTCTAAATTATAGTCAATAAAATGTAATGTAATAATGTAATAAAAAACAAAGATTAATAAATGAGTTAAAAATATAAATTCAACTCAACAAAGATGTCTTCGACTCTTTTATTTCATCTAAAAAATATTTGCCAAATATTACATTCAAGTTATTTTCCATAATGTATGTATTATGTATATAGTTAAAATTTAGGAATATCAAAAATATGACATCTTATTTTCAAATACATGTATATAATTATAGGTTTGTACCAATATTATATTAAGGTGCTCAATGACCAGAAAAACTCCAGGATTTCAGTAAAAGAATAAAAATTAGGTAAGGTTGATTAAGTCAATATGAAAGAAACTCATTTGGAGATTCCTGAGAAATATTTACCTACCTACACAAATGTCTTTCCCACGTAGACTACATTTCTCAAAACAAAGGACTAGGAAATAAATATTAGATAAGTAGGTACCTATATCGTGAATTTAGTTAGTATAACGTTTGTAAATATCATCAGAAGCTCGACAGAATCTCTTCCATTCTTGCCATTCTGAAGCCTTGGTTTTCCAGTTTCTGATTTGCAGAATAAATACATCAGCGCTGACAGAGTTCATCCATCGCAGCATGGATTTTCCTGGTCTTCTGCGTTCTTGGTTGTGAATGCATTTTACTGGGTTGTCGTCGTCCATTTACATATGTGACCAGCCCATTTAAAGCGTCCCACCTCGATGGAACTGGTCACATCGGGCTCACCATATTAAATTTGTCATAGTTCTCTGTTCTAACGACGGCGCCAACCATCATTATCTTTCACGGGACCGAAGACTGTTCTGAAGATTCTTCTCTAGAATCCCTCTAGAGCAGTGATTCCTAGCCTTCTTTATGATACTCCCTACCGTAGTCTTTTCAATATTAATATGCCCCACCGGCCTCCTTTTTATCATCATTTTGCATTTTTGAAGGTTGTCCTTTTATATCTACAAGCATTGGTTGCGTCAACCAAACTGGAAAATTCATTTAATTTAAATCAGCAAATCGTTCTTAAGGGGGGGACTGCTGCCAACGTACCTATTTTTCAATTTGATATACCATCATTATTTCCCATCAAATCGTTTTGAAAAAAATAATTTAGATAGCTTGGATATTAATAAACAAAAATATACCTTAACTTTTTGATAATGTTCTGTATAAATTCTTGTAGAAAAATAATGGCATACCCCGATTTTTAACGTTTATCATATATTTTTAATAAACTATAAGGCGTAGAGTAATATATATTTTTTTAAATTAAAGAAGACAAAAATATCTAGAAAAATATGATGTGACGTTGCATTAATGCTCCAGGTTTAGTAAATAAACCTAAAAAACATTTATTTTCCATTCAGCGTAATAAAAGTTTTTTTGGTTTATTTACTTAACCTGATGCGTTAATGCAACATCATATCATATTTTTCCAGGTATTTTGTTCTTCTTTAATTTATAAAAAAAAAATATTTCACTATACCTTATATTTTTTTAGAAATTTAAGATAAATGTCAAAAATCGGGGTATGCTTATTATTTTCCTACAAGAATATATACAGAACATAATCAAAAAGTTAAGGTATATTTCTCTTTATTAATATCCAAACTAACTAGGTTATTTTTTTTTCAAAATGATTCGTTTAGTAATAATGATGGTATATCAAATTGAAAAAATAGGAACGTTGGCAGCAGTCACCCTCGTAAATCAGTAAAAAATTTTGCAGGTGGCCCAAAATAACAAGTATAGCAATATCAGTCACTTCACATAATCAAATGAAGTAGCTGTCAAAATTCGATAGTTACGTAGGTATTGCAGGCATGCAAAAATGACGGTCGATGAAATTGTTGCATGCACGTATGTAGGTATATTGAATAAGCATAGTATACTATAAATTTATATGCGGAAAAGATGATAATTACTGACGTGAGCCTTCGTTTTTATATACTGGTTTCAAAAGCATACTGTATCCGAGTTTTAGAAATAAAATATTGGTATGTCTTTTGACTAAGTTTGATCCAAACTTTGATCTGATTACACTTATAATGAAATGTTATGCACTTATCAAAATCTATGCGTTTCGATATGCTTATCATTGTCTTAAGTACTAAAAATAGTTTACAAATACGGCTCTTAGCCGCTTAGAACTAACCACTTGATAGCGTAATGTTTAAAATATATTTTGAGTATGTGAAATATGCTATATTTTGTAGTGCTTTATTCATAAAACATCATTTCTGAGTGTATTAAAATAGTTTATTGGTTATGCATGAGACATCCAAGCTAAAACAAATTCAAATCAAAAGCTCAAAGAGAATCTCAACTTACAATCTCGTTATTTCAGTCTTTACAGGCAGATTAATTTAAAATGTTAAATATATCACATATTATGTGATAGATATTTTATGATTTAATACACAATATGTCCTATTCTGATTCGTCTAAATTTATCTGTCTTAATTTTAGTACATGAAAAATGTCAAAAAGTTGACTGAATTTATACGGGACTCACTACGTCACACCACACGGATAAAATCCTTTTATCCACGGTCGCCTGTTGGTTACAGACGTTTTCGTACTCTGAAACGAATCAGAATAGGACATATTATGAACATTTTGTTTAAAAAAAAACATATTCAATTGTTCCGATTTTGCATATGTAGATTAGAATATATTGCCTAAATTTAATTAACTGAGTTCAGGAGCCCTTCTGACATGTCCATATTATTATGATGACATGTCCAAAATATTGTTTTGGACATGTCAGAAGGGCTCCTGAACTCAGTTAATTAAATTGAAGTAATATATTCTTATCTACATATGCAAAATCCGAACAATTGAATATGTTTTTTTTAATATTAACAGATTCGCGACAGAGGATTTCAAAATAATAGATGCATTTTGATTTTGTGTGAGCGCCGGGCCCCAAAAATCCTTAAACGGAGACCATGGGGAAATAGAACAGGCATCGTGAGCCCCCAAAAAAAACAAAGACAAAAGTGGAATAACAGGAAAGAGGCCTATTCCAGCAGTGGAAGGAAGAAGGCTGACAAATAATAATAAGAAGAATGGACAATAAGTTGTCTTTTGACTTTAGAACCAGAATTCCATTTTGAGAAATCTTTATTCTTGAATATATTTTAAATGGGATTCTCAGGTTCGCAAAATTCTCCGTTTACATCACACCTTTAAGAAATGAATTCAATAGCGATTATTCAAAAATATCAATCATAGATATGTCCTTGTAACAAGTAAATAAACATCCAAATACATTCCCTAAATTAAGCATTTGCTATATGTGATATAGTTGAACGAAATCGGTCGAGGCAAGATTCGAACTCGCGGCCACTGCCATTAGTAACCCAGCTCTAACCGCTCAGCCAACACCCATTATTATTGATAGGTACTTAGAAATTCATTTGATCGGATTATTTAAAGCAATTTAAATTACTACGATATGATAAATTTTCTATGAAAATTTATCCTAACGGAAATTATTATTATTTGTTGAGGAGAAATTTTCCTCGTTGGATTCATTGTGATAATGTATATTCAGGAATTCACTAGGATGGGAATTAATAGACGAAATACCGACAAACCAATATACCTATTTTACATATATTGGTACACCTATTGTATAGACAGATCGCATTCGGTCAGATAGGACTTGATCTCAAAACTAAAATGGATAATTCAATAGATTTAATAATATTCGAATGATACAATCAAATTTCAAAGGCGCTCTTGCTTGGTTGTCGGCTCAAAGCTGCTTTCACAACGAACGCCGAGTGCACTCAGTGACGCTCTAAGCTGTTCAGAATGACCGAAAACGGAAGCTCTAAAGACACTTTGTCGCGTTCATATTTAACGTTAAGTGTACGCTCCAAACGCTCTGTATAATCGTTGGGTGAAAAACGCTCTGACAGTTATAGTATCTGTTGACTTCTATTTTTTTTATCGTATGACATAGTGAATTTACAATACTTACAAAAAAAATAAAATTAACAAATACACAATTAAATATAACAAAATATGATCATAAATTCAGATCGAGGGCCCCGAGCCAGTCCACAAATTCAGGCGTCTGCTCGCAAATATCCGTCTTTGGGCCTTCATATGCACGGACGCTGCATTCCTCCAATATATTATGTTGCATTGTTTGATAGGGATGGCCGCAATCACATTGATGCAATGCCCCACTTTGCCATGAGGTAGTTACAGCGTCCATGTCCAGTGCGGATTCTATTTAGACAGATCCATAGCCTTCTTGGCAGATCGAAACTTAGAGGTATCGTCGTTGGAGTACCCATGTACCCATTAACATCCAGGTTGGAGTTCTCCCAGTCATTGTTCCAAGTCTCATTTAGGCTAAAGCCCTCTCCAACGAGGTCATTTCCGAGTTTTGCTGCTGGATTCCTTGCAGAAAGTCTTTGCTGCCCCTAAGACGGGACATCTTTGTGGATTGGTAAAGTGCTATTGTCACTAATTCTCTTCCACAGGTTAAACAGGAAGAATCTTCTTCTTGTGTCTTATCTTCTTCTTCTTCTTGACATCTTTTGCACTTTGTTGCACTTGACACTAAATTAATGTACAATGAACATTTTGATAATATAATCTCGAAGGCTTCTAGCATGTTGGGTTTCATCCTCAGATTATCTAAATCTTTTCGCAATCTTAATACATTAATCTTATTATATTATACATATGTTAGACCCCACCTCGAATTTGCCTCCGAAATATGGAATCCTATCCACGTGACTAAGTCACACCGATTGGAAAGAGTGCAGCATACATTTTTAAATTACCTCAACTTTCGTTCATACCACAGATTTGCATCTAAATCAGATATTTTAACAGCCTTCAACATTGAGACATTGGAACTTAGACGTACCGTTACTGACCAAATGACATTATACAAAATTCTAAATTTCGTAATTGACTCACCCGACATATTAAAATTAATTCTTTTTCATGTCCCGATGCGAAGTGGCAGACGTAACACCCTATTCTACACAGACCGAGCGCGTACCACTACAGGGCAGAACGCATTCATTGTGCGGGCTTGCAATAGTTACAACAATAACTTTGCAGGCCTGGGCATGTTTGATTGTACCCAATCGGCATACAGAAGTCGGTTGATTAATGTTTTGCAAGTGAATGATAATTGATTAAATAAGTATATTTACGCATTCCTCCTCACCCATCCTTATCATCCACATCCTTCCCACATTTCATTACTTTTTCAATACTTTTTCTGGTATATTTTTTTTTTACTGTTTTTTTTAGTACTTACTACTTGATATTTTATTTATTTTTTTTTATTTTCTAGTCATTTTTTTTTCTCTTTTGAACTTGTTACTTATATACATTTGTGAACATGTTACTTATATACACTTGTGATGAGTATGTAATTGGTCTCATTTTTGTACATCTTTTCTTTTATATCATTTT
Source organism: Molanna angustata (assembly GCA_963576475.1). NCBI lineage: Eukaryota > Metazoa > Arthropoda > Insecta > Trichoptera > Molannidae > Molanna > Molanna angustata. The sequence continues at coordinate 8,477,987 of OY754966.1, read as the reverse complement.
CAATATGACTGTATACTTATCCAAGTAAATAAATAAATAAATAAATAAATAAATAAATCTATTTGATCTGTGATATGAAGACTTTTGTTTGTTTCTGTGGTGTCTATTATGTTGATATGCGGGGAAAAAGCGAGTTAGGCGTGAAATAGGCCATAGCAGTTCCCTACAACTTAAGGGCAGAGCAGTGAAACATAATATTGAAAATGACAAAATCGATTTCTCCATATGTCAAAAGAGTATTATGCGGTTTTTGAGCTTGACAAATGCATTTAATAATATCGAAATTCAATTCTGTTTCAGCTATAAATGGAAAATTACGAATTACGTTTGGATTACCATCATTCGTCTTCGTATATCTATATATAGGCCTATATGTATGTATAAAAGTTGTTACTTATAGCCTTTATCTGATGTGTTAACACATAAGTGAACATCAAGTCGACTAAACACGGCACGATACATTAACTACATCGATTAGATTATTATTTACTACATTTTTGAGTTTGTGTGCCAATTTTAACGGTGTGTTGAGCACTGACTACCACGTGTTTTTGTCGCTAAACACGCTGTCATTGCTATATGTATGGTGCATAATATCAACAAGTTGCATGTAACACATGAGATCCAACTGTCGATAGCGATAGTATGTATAGTTGAAGAATAAGTACCAAACTATAAACCCATAAATACAAATTATTTAATATTTTAAGATATTTGATTTTCTATACAACACATGTACCTAGGTATGTATGTCAAGATAGGATAGTATGGAGGTCAGTCCTTTGATCCTACCCAGAATGTGGAAACAGCATGATGGTATGTATGTATGTTTGGAGATTAGTATCAAATCATTAAGTCTTCTTAGATATTGTGAGTAGGCTACTTCCATACAAATTGTATGAAACAATGTCGTCACTAAATTCAATTTTTATAAAAATTCTTGAAAAAAATTTGCAAATTGCTAATACAAATGCAATATTTTTTATAGAAAATTAAATTTTCTAGTTGGGGTGTTTCGGATTTTTTCGATATTTAAAAAAAATGGAAATATTATATGCAGTTAAACTCATAAATTTATCATAAAAAAAATATTTTTCTTAATAAAAAATGTTTGAGAAATCCTAGAATTAAAAAAAAAAAACTCATTTGAGATTTTATATTTGTCTATGTTTATACCAATTTTCAGCGTTCTATCTTTTACGGTTTATGAGATATATGGAAAAATAAATCAAAACTTCAGAAGTTGATAACCCCTGACTGAAACAAAAATTTACGATTCTGAGTATAAAAGTTTTGTTGGATTTTAATTTTTTATATATTTTAAAATTTTGGGCTCTGTAAATTAAGCGGATCAAAAGTTATAAGGGGGGACACACACAGACACACACACACACACACAAAACTCACATTAAATGTTCTACTCCGAATTCTGAGAAAATCCATGCATGAGAACATATATGCTGCGAGGCATCTTGTTGGTGCTATTAGCATGCAAAAAGTCCACTACACCATACAAAATTTTCCTTCGTACACGCATCTTGGCTTAATAATGTCGATTCATTAAGAGAATTGAATTCTCATGAACGAATCGACAGTTGGATTATATTTATTTATGGATACATACAGGTATGTATGTACATAGGTTCTTAACGAAAATTTGTATTCGGAATATTATTTGAATGTCAAGAGTAAGTCGATTCATTATTTAAAAAAAATATCTTACAATTTTATTTATTTCAGTTTATTTTTATTTTCCTCCGGAATACCGCCCGAACGACGGAAGGATAGTTGACACCCACAATTCTAAAGCAGGATCCAAAAACAACAGGAAATTGTTCTAACTGAAGCAGAAAAAGATCGTGTTTTTATCTTTGTGGTAGGTATATTTTAACAAAAATTAACTATATTTTTAAATTTGTTTCAACAGAATTTCATTGTTGAGGAAGGAACGGTTAGTTCCGAAATTCAATCGACAGATGGTGTAAACAAACTTAAAAATATAGTTAATAATAATAAAGAACACTTCCTTGCACCTTGCGCAAGTGGCGAGTTAAATGCCGTATGGTATTTTTTTCCAACTAACCAGTGTTTCCAGCCCAGAGAAGCAACATTAGCGTGAGAAATGAATTTAAATAAATTTCTCCTCTGCTGGGAATCGAACCCAGGACGCCCGCACAGAAACTGAACGGCTTACCAACTGTACCACTGCGGTCGGCGGTCGGTCGGTAGTTAATTATTTCAAACTCTATATAATAATTCAAACGTTTATAAACACCTCATGAAAATGTCGAATCGCTACAACGATATTCACTATAAAACGTTAGTATTTTTATAAATTAAAATATTTATAAAAATAAATGAAAACACATACATAGTAAGTTATAATCCACAAATGAGTAAGTTGAATGAGCCTAAGCGCTTTCGCCGAACACAGCCGGCATCCTCAGAGGCAGAATTTGATTTCGGCATCTGAGGATGCCGGCTGTGTTCGGCGAAATCGCTAAGGTTCATTACATCAAGTCTTACACATTTGTGGATTAAAACTATGTGTTTTTATTCATTTTTAAATATATTTTAATTTATAATTATGAACCTGGACTGTGCTCACGAAAAAACTTTGAAATCATAAATATTTTGAATCAGTAGCGCTAAGTTACTTACGCTTGAACTGAATAGATGAGTGTACCATACCTATATTAGTACAATATGACAATCTGGCTCTTTTTTACAGCATTCACTGTGACTAATAAATTAATAAATGATATTCATATTGATAAATGTCGTTGCTTTTCATCGTAACATCAATGTGAAAGCAACCAGAATATGCATCAAGTGACAGTGCATTCTAATCATAATTAAAATGGTCATCACAATATTAAAATGATGATATGATCATCACAACTAGTTTATAAGTTGAGTACTGTGAATAGTATCTCGACAATTTTCGACAAGTCCTGGGAAACCGGCACTAAATAATCTTTAATTAATACCACGACTGCTAATTGGGTGAGCAGGTAGGGACTAACGCTATTAACTTATATGTAAAATATAAGTTAATGGCGTTAACTTATATTTTCGCTTTGCTAAATTTTCATTAAATTTTATATCGTTATCTGATGTTATTAACAAAATATTTTTGTTTATATTTTAATAGGTAAATATACCCACAGACAGGCTTAGCAGGTAGGGTAAGCAGGTAGGGACTAACGCCATTAACTTACATATATGTAAAACTAAATAACTATGTTACCATCTTATGGTTTAGATTGATTTGCACCAATCTCTATCTATCTATATTTTACATTATCCAACTGACGATTCGTTCATGAGAATGTATTTCTCTGAATGAATCGACATTATTAAGCCAAGATGCGTGTACGAAGGAAAATTTTGTATGGCGTAATGGACTTTTTGTATGCTAATAACACCAACTAGAGGCCTCGCAGCATATATGTTCCCATACATGGATTTAATCAGAATTTGGAGTAGAACATTTTATGTGAGTTTTGTGTGTGTGTGTGTGTGTGTGTGTCCTTATAACTTTTAATCTGTTCAATTTACAGAGCCCAAATTTTCAGAATATATAGACAGTTATAGGCCTACAAAACTTTTATACTCAGAATTGTGAATTTTTGTTTCAGTCAGGGGTTATCAACTTTTGAAATTTTGATTTATTTTTCCATATATCTCAGAAACCGTAAAAGCTAGAACGCTGAAAATTGGTATAAACATAGACAAAATCTCAAAATGATTTTTTTTTTAATTTCAGGGTTTCTCAAACATTTTTTATTAGGAAAATTTTTTTTTTTTTTACTTTTTTGAGATATTGTGGTGAATTGGTGTTGTTAATTAAATTATACAGTAGAGAAAGTAAATGAATGTTACGACGTTGAAGTATCTCGAGCCAGTGAAGAAGATTTCGAAGTGCGGTAGGTGCAGTGTCTAGTTTTGTATTATGTTTTGTTGAGGGTGGAAATTTCACAGTGAGTTTAGAGCCGTTGATTTAAGATTAAGCATCAATTGAACACAACTTGTAACACAAATTAAATACGAGAATTAATAGGTTATGAACTGAGAAATAATGTGTTTTTTGTGTGAAGGAGAGGACTTGTTCAAGGATTAATGGGAGTGGGATAAAAAACATCTCACTGGTACTTATATTTGAAGTGTTTGTTAATATTGAATGTAAAGTAATAAAGCATTGAATACATACCACGGTGTGTTGCAGGTGTGGGTCAGTGTCAAGTAACGCACTCCTAGTTCATAGTACATTCTAAGGACCCCCAAAGAATTCCCTATGCTGTGACCTCCTTCGACTCCAATCAATGATGCAATCTTTCTTGGTCGAGCGCTGTGTGAGCTCAGTATATCTGAAACAAACAGTAAAATCAGATTATTATTTTTAAGCAAAGAAGTAGGCTTTAAAGGCAAAGAATCTTCAGAGAATGGACCAAAACAAAATAGTGGACAAAAACTTTCCTACGATGACGCGTCGGGTGGCATATTTACCTTTCCGTGTTGATTAGGAGGCAAGTATTGCCAAGAATTAGGCACTAGTTTGTTGCGCTAATGCACTTAAAAACATGTGTTGAATTCAAGGCACGTGTCCTCCAAATGGCCACGGTTTAACAACGCAAACTGTTCCTGTTAATACGTGTTCAATTGAAGGCAATTAATATTATTGAATATGGAACATATACATATAGCCATGAAGTTCGCGCGCTATTTCATTTCGCTCGTACTTCGTCTGTCACATTTGTATTTTGTTCACATATTACTCGTATATGGTAGTAATCAGTAATTTTGTTAAAGTCTTTTAGTAATATGGAACTTAAATTGGACAATTTTTAAATTGTAAATTATGAAGGAGACAAGGATAATTACCAACGTAAAATTCGATGCTCTATATCTTGTGAAGGTTATTACGACGCAAAGTGTGAATACTTTGAAAAATTCATGACTACCAATCTCATACAAATAATTGTCAACGTATTTTTATGATATTATGTAGATTTGTGTAAATTAATCTATTGAAACAAAAACAATCATACACAAAAAAATGCCTCTAACACAGCCATGTAACGCTCAATCAATAACGCATGGTAAACTTTATAAACCTGTGTGCGATTGAAAGACGCGTGCCTTGAATTGAACACGTTTTAGCAGGAACAGTTTGCGTTGCTAAACCGTGTGCATTTGGAGGACACGTGCCTTGAATTCAACACGATTTTTTAAGTGCATTACCGCAACAAACTAGTGCCTGTTTCGAGGCAGTACTTGCCTCCTAATCAACACGGAAAAGTAAATATCTACGCCGTCGGGTGGATCTGATATGGAAAGACGAAGAAAGATGTTTAGGATTTTCCAAAACACATATTATAGCATTTACTTTGAACCTACACATTGTAAACTTTGCGACTTTTGAATATATGTAAATATGTACATAATATTGGACCATATTTTCTCAAACAGATGGCATTATTTTACAACGGCCACCATAAAATGTTTATTATGACAATAACAAAAGTCAAGTATTCTCTCTCTCTTTTCAATTTCATTCAGAAAACAGAAAATGTAAATCGCACGAAAAGAAGTTCTTTATAAAAATAATCAGCTCTAAGCTTGCTTTACACATCATATTTTAAGCTAAGATTGAGCTGTAGTTGACACTATTAACATAATACTCATTGAGAATTTTATGGTATAAAATAAATGCAAAAAATCCGAAAATAAAATCTCATTGAAGTAGAGTTAAAAAGTAAAATATTCAAAGTTAAATAATATTTTTTGAAAAACTTTTAACTTATAAACAGAGATGATGTTGGAATATTATAGGAGAACCAGGAACTCAAGGCACCTACAGGGCTTACGACCTGTCACTGGCCGTTTTTGTGATTTTGTGATCACTTTATGCGCTTGCGCAACGTTCACCAATTGTGTGTTCTTATTGAGTTCCCTTATCAATGCAATTTTTGAAAGTTCTATTTATTTTAATAATGTGAAAAAAATCATTTGAAAATAAGCTGTTTTTACCATCGCCATCTATGAAGTAACGAAGAAACCTTTTTGTAACGTCATCTATTGAGAAGTTGGTTTTTTGTAAATAATTCCAGCTTCGTCTCTATTGAGATGTTAAAAATTTGTTAAAAAATATCATTGACTCCCGATAGGGAAAAAATCGTTTGGGTATATTTAAAAAAAAATATTCGATAAAATATGATACTTTATGATATATTGCACGAAAAGCATAGCAATTGATTTTTGATCGTATACCGACAATTTCATAAATATCGTTACAGGACATTGAGCTTTTCAAGATCATTTTCTTCTTATTCAGGTGCCGTCTCTTCCACGAAGGTCGGCGACTATCTGGGTCATCTTCACATTATTCACGGTGGCTATAAACAGTGACTTAGTGCCTTCTCTGAAACTCTATCTCAGGTTACAGAGCCTGAAATTCTTCGCCATCCAGGGCTACATTCACAACGAACGCCGAGTGCACTTAATGACGTTCAAAGCTGTTCATAATGACCGGAAACAGACGAGTCGAAAGGCGAGTGTACGCACCAAACGCTCGGTAAAATTGTCGGTTGAAAAATGCTCTGACAGTTACAATGTTTATTTTGAAGTTTAACAATCTTCCCGAATGCCTTAAAAAATAAATTCATTTCCATTGTTCAAAAAACAACTTAAAATTTTTATACTCACCTGACATGATTTAAATTAATTTGTGATTTATTTTGTTTTTTTTTCTTATTATATGTTAAAAATATTTTTATTGTGTGGTCACCCTGGCATTTATATCCATGTACCTTGCATTAATTGTACCAGTTGGGTGTGCCTATTTTTGCTGTGGAATATTATTATTGTTACAATAATGATTTAAGGTACCCAACTGCGTACAGTAAATATAGTATTTTTGTGTGGTGGGTGCATGGATATGGATGTAATGTATAAATATAATATTGTAAATCGCCAACCTCGAAACAGGCTTAGTCCTAGTGAGGTTGGGATAGTATTTATAAATGATTGTATAAGTGTCGAGATGATATAAATAAATAAATATATGTTGACTTCTATTTTATCTGTGGAATGATGACTTCTATTTATTTCTGTGGTATCTAATATTTCAGTTGACATTATATTATAATGACAAAATGCATTCACATAGAGGATAATTTATAAAAATATCATTCAAAAATTTCCAATAAAAGGTCAGAGATCATTATTTACTCCACTGCCCAATTGTTGTCTTTCGATGAAAATCTAACATAAAAAGAAACATGTATGATTAATGACTTTTGATAGGTATTTAAAACGCCCGATGCATTGTTCTGGTCCGATCGGTGAAATCTAAACCCTAGTGATTACCCATATCATGATTATAATAATCATTTGGAGTTCTATGACATCTAAAGATATTATAGAACTCCATATTATAATAATTATATCCATGATATGGGTATTAGTGAGGGTTTTGATTTCGCCGGTTGAACCAGACTTGCTCCCCTGATTGAAACGCCAATCGAAAGCGGTTCAGTGAGATTGGTGTGAATAACGCCATAATCTGCAACTTCAGGTACATCTGACGTCGAGCGTTGTATCTGAACACAGCCCAGGTCCTCATCTCCCTTGTATCCTTCCATGGATTACAAGCTGCTGGAGTTGGTACTTTTTTCCTCTCATTATATTTTGAAGATATATCAGATAAATGATCCGTATTATCTGTCTGTGTTAAGACACGGAACTATGTGTGTTTTTAGGTATGTAAGATCGGTCATTATGTTTTCCTCTTCACACGTAATCATAAAAGCAAGATGTGTTGTATAGAATAGGAAATAAAAAGGAATTTAAGTCCACGCCATTTTGTAATTAACACGCAACTCATTCATTAATATCCGTTTTCCACATTTTGATGAACAAAAGTGCAATACTATCATTTCATCTTGGTATCGATTTATACTATTAGTATGCTATAAGTATTTATACTATATGTATTTAAATGAGTCAGTGGCAGAGGGAATAATGCCCTGAATTACTAATTCAGTAGAAAAGACACTAGTCTGAATCCTGCCTTGATTGTTTTCTTCATTACTATTTGCTTATTTTATGGAACGAATGAGGATATAGGGAGAAGGTTATTAATACGCAATTATATTGATTATGATTAATTCATTTTATATAATATTTATAAGAAGGATTATTGCGTCTTCAAAAGGTAAAATTAAACTCATCTCTCTACAAACAATTGGGTGCAACTGATAATTCACGCAATAAAAGATTGTACTCACTCTGATGTATATTTATTTTGAACTATGTTTTACATAGTGTTTGTTAAATTATTTAATTCACACGTAAATAGAATGTGGAGGAAAGTACTAGATACGTCTAGGCACGGCGACTGAAGAAATGAGAGTGAGAGTAGGAGGGGATCATTGTTTATACGTTCAGCTTGAGTTGATAGCCATGACGAGCCAGTAGTGATGTGGGGACATCCTAGGGATGGTCCACCACAAGGATGTATTTGTTCGTGTTTCAAATAAACAATTATAATATCCTTACAGAACCATCCTGAAATTTTTTCTATTGGAACAGTAACGACTAGAGCAAAATTTAAAATCGTCATACCAAAGAAAAATACAACTGCAGCACAGAAATTACTGTCATATAGGGGAATATTATTTTACAATGACCTGCCCACTTCCATTAGAGAAATAAAAATACAACTGCAGCACAGAAATTACTGTCATATAGGGGAATATTATTTTACAATGACCTGCCCACTTCCTTTAGAGAAATAAAAATACAACTGCAGCACAGAAATTACTGTCATATAGGGGAATATTATTTTACAATGACCTGCCCACTTCCATTAGAGAAATAAAAATACAACTGCAGCACAGAAATTACTGTCATATAGGGGAATATTATTTTACAATGACCTGCCCACTTCCATTAGAGAAATAAAAGATCTAAATAAATTTAAAATAGCATTAAAAGGGCATATTTTTGGCAATACATAATCCTATATGTTGAATTTTTCTTTCTGTATGTAATTACGATACTCCTCTCTCGAACACGAGTTTTTAACTCTATTGAGAGAGTATCAATACGGTAATTTTTGTCATATATTGTAACTTAGTCAAAATATTGTGTAATACTCTTATAAAATAAATAAATAAACAAAAAAAAAATTATGTCGAGGTAGTAGTAGAGATGAATATATAACTCTGTTTTTCAATATACATATATTATATTCACAGTATAATATATTATAATAATAATAAATTAGGATGATTTTTATAGCGCCGTTTTTGTGATAACCTCACCTCAAGGGCGCTTTGAATATATTACAGGTTTTTGTAAGACTCGCGGAAGAAGTGAGTTTTTAGGTGTTTCCTGAATAGTGCTAAGTTGTCGATTAGCCTCAGTTTGGGTGGTAGTTTATTCCACGAGGCTGGTCCAGCCACAGCAAAAGCACGATCACCGAAGGTTGAAGTGTTGACTCTATTTATTTCATTCAACTTGCCAATCACGGATGTGGTGGCTGATCGAAGTGTTTGTTGTCGCTCGTTACCGGTGAGAGGGATGCAGAAGTCTGAAAGATACGTGGGAGCCATGCCATGGATCGCTTTGAAAGTCAACAAACATAATTTGTACTCGATTCTCTCTGGCACTTTTAGCCAGTGAAGATTATATATTATAATAATAATAAATTAGGATGATTTTTATAGCATAATTACAATATACACGACAATATGGACAATGTACAATATGTGAATACTTTGACAGCCGTAAGAATAGCACGCACACTTCCACATACATATATCACAATAATAATTAATAATAATAATAAATAAAAACTTTTTTTTTAGAAATTGCCATTAGGCAATAAGCCTGCCAGTGTACTAATTATATGTACAAGAAGAATTAAATTAAATAAATAAACAAATAAAACAACGTGGCCAGTCAACCACCATATTAAATTCAATCAGTTACAGGAATAATTAACAAGAGAATACATAATAAAAACGAGTGGGTTGTGGCCAACACTAAACTCTCCACACCACAAATATTGACAATGAAATATTTTATTCATTCTAAATTTTACTACCAGGAATATAAATTTTCTAACGATAGTATATTTTCATGTTAAGATAGACAAACTATTAATGCCGTATAGGGAAGAATGCTTATGTTGTATGAAATATTTTAAAAAAAGCAGATAAATTTTGTTCTAAAGAACGCGAGAGCATTTTCCAAATTTTGACAGGTGATATCATATGAAGAATTTTTTTGTTATTTATGGAAAGCTAATCAGTTCTATGTTCAAGCTCTTTACATTATAACATGAAATCAAATTACTGAACGTTTCCATACATAGAAATTTATCTAATTACATTTTTATTCATACTAAATGTTACTATCAGGAATATAAATTTTCTTCCGATAGTATATTTTTATGTTAAGATAGGCAAACTATTAATGCAGTATAGTGAAGAATGCTTATGTTGTATGAAATATTTTTAAAAAAGCAGATAAATTTTGTTTTAAAGAACGCAAGAGTATTTTCCAAATTTTGACAGGTGATATCATATGAAGAATTTTTTTGTTATTTATGGAAAGCTAATTAGTTCTATGTTCAAGCTCTTTACATTATAACATGAAATCAAATTACTGAACGTTTCCATACATAGAAATTTATCTAATTACATTTTTATTCATACTAAATGTTACTATCAGGAATATAAATTTTCTTCCGATAGTATATTTTTATGTTAAGATAGACAAACTATTAATGCAGTATAGTGAATAATGCTTATGTTGTATGAAATATTTTTAAAAAAGCAGATAAATTTTGTTCTAAAGAACGCGAGAGCATTTTCCAAATTTTGACAGGTGATATCATATGAAGATTTTTTTTGTTATTTATGGAAAGCTAATCAGTTCTATGTTCAAGCTCTTTACATTATAACATGAAATCAAATTACTGAACTTTTCCATACATAGAAATTTATCTAATTACATTTTTATTCATACTAAATGTTACTATCAGGAATGTAAATTTTCTTCCGATAGTATATTTTTATGTTAAGATAAACAAACTATTAATGCAGTATAGTGAAGAATGCTTATGTTGTATGAAATATTTTAAAAAAAGCAGATAAATTTTGTTCTAAAGAACGCGAGAGCATTTTCCAAATTTTGACAGGTGATATCATATGAAGATTTTTTTTGTTATTTATGGAAAGCTAATCAGTTCTATGTTCAAGCTCTTTACATTATAACATGAAATCAAATTACTGAACTTTTCCATACATAGAAATTTATCTAATTACATTTTTATTCATACTACATGTTACTATCAGGAATGTAAATTTTCTTCCGATAGTATATTTTTATGTTAAGATAAACAAACTATTAATGCAGTATAGTGAAGAATGCTTATGTTGTATGAAATATTTTAAAAAAAGCAGATAAATTTTGTTCTAAAGAACGCGAGAGCATTTTCCAAATTTTGACAGGTGATATCATATGAAGATTTTTTTTGTTATTTATGGAAAGCTAATCAGTTCTATGTTCAAGCTCTTTACATTATAACATGAAATCAAATTACAGAACTTTTCCATACATAAAAATTTATCTAATTACATTTTTATTCATACTAAATGTTACTATCAGGAATGTAAATTTTCTTCCGATAGTATATTTTTATGTTAAGATAAACAAACTATTAATGCAGTATAGTGAAGAATGCTTATGTTGTATGAAATATTTTAAAAAAAGCAGATAAATTTTGTTCTAAAGAACGCGAGAGCATTTTCCAAATTTTGACAGGTGATATCATATGAAGATTTTTTTTGTTATTTATGGAAAGCTAATCAGTTCTATGTTCAAGCTCTTTACATTATAACATGAAATCAAATAACTGAACGTTTTCCATACATAGAAATTTATCTAATTACATTTTTATTCATACTAAATGTTACTATCAGGAATATAAATTTTCTTCCGTTAGTATATTTTTATGTTAAGATAGACAAACTATTAATGCAGTATAGGGAAGAATGCTTATGTTGTATGAAATATTTTTAAAAAAGCAGATAAATTTTGATTTAAAGAACGCGAGAGCATTTTCAAAATTTTGACACGTGATATCATATGAAGATTTTTTTGTTATTTATGGAAAGCTAATCAGTTCTATGTTCAAGCTCTTTACATTATAACATGAAATCAAATTACTGAACGTTTCCATACATAGAAATTTATCTAATTACATTTTTATTCATACTAAATGTTACTATCAGGAATATAAATTTTCTTCCGATAGTATATTTTTATGTTAAGATAGACAAACTATTAATGCAGTATAGGGAAGAATGCTTATGTTGTATGAAATATTTTAAAAAAAGCAGATAAATTTTGTTCTAAAGAACGCGAGAGCATTTTCCAAATTTTGACAGGTGATATCATATGAAGATTTTTTTTTGTTATTTATGGAAAGCTAATCAGTTTTATGTTCAAGCTCTTTACATTATAACATGAAATCAAATAACTGAACGTTTCCATACATAGAAATTTATCTAATTACATTTTTATTCATACTAAATGTTACTATCAGGAATATAAATTTTCTTCCGTTAGAATATTTTTATGTTAAGATAGACAAACTATTAATGCAGTATAGGGAAGAATGCTTATGTTGTATGAAATATTTAAAAAAAAGCAGATAAATTTTGTTCTAAAGAACGCGAGAGCATTTTCCAAATTTTGACAGGTGATATCATATGAAGAATTTTTTTGTTATTTATGGAAAGCTAATCAGTTCTATGTTCAAGCTCTTTACATTATAACATGAAATCAAATTACTGAACGTTTCCATACATAGAAATTTATCTAATTACATTTTTATTCATACTAAATGTTACTATCAGGAATATAAATTTTCTTCCGATAGTATATTTTTATGTTAAGATAGACAAACTATTAATGCAGTATAGTGAAGAATGCTTATGTTGTATGAAATATTTTTAAAAAAGCAGATTAATTTTGTTCTAAAGAACGCGAGAGCATTTTCCAAATTTTGACAGGTGATATCATATGAAGATTTTTTTTGTTATTTATGGAAAGCTTATCAGTTCTATGTTCAAGCTCTTTACATTATAACATGAAATCAAATTACTGAACTTTTCCATACATAGAAATTTATCTAATTACATTTTTATTCATACTAAATGTTACTATCAGGAATGTAAATTTTCTTCCGATAGTATATTTTTATGTTAAGATAAACAAACTATTAATACAGTATAGTGAAGAATGCTTATGTTGTATGAAATATTTTAAAAAAAGCAGATAAATTTTGTTCTAAAGAACGCGAGAGCATTTTCCAAATTTTGACAGGTGATATCATATGAAGATTTTTTTTGTTATTTATGGAAAGCTAATCAGTTCTATGTTCAAGCTCTTTACATTATAACATGAAATCAAATTACTGAACTTTTCCATACATAGAAATTTATCTAATTACATTTTTATTCATACTAAATGTTACTATCAGGAATGTAAATTTTCTTCCGATAGTATATTTTTATGTTAAGATAAACAAACTATTAATGCAGTATAGTGAAGAATGCTTATGTTGTATGAAATATTTTAAAAAAAGCAGATAAATTTTGTTCTAAAGAACGCGAGAGCATTTTCCAAATTTTGACAGGTGATATCATATGAAGATTTTTTTTGTTATTTATGGAAAGCTAATCAGTTCTATGTTCAAGCTCTTTACATTATAACATGAAATCAAATTACAGAACTTTTCCATACATAGAAATTTATCTAATTACATTTTTATTCATACTAAATGTTACTATCAGGAATGTAAATTTTCTTCCGATAGTATATTTTTATGTTAAGATAAACAAACTATTAATGCAGTATAGTGAAGAATGCTTATGTTGTATGAAATATTTTAAAAAAAGCAGATAAATTTTGTTCTAAAGAACGCGAGAGCATTTTCCAAATTTTGACAGGTGATATCATATGAAGATTTTTTTTGTTATTTATGGAAAGCTAATCAGTTCTATGTTCAAGCTCTTTACATTATAACATGAAATCAAATAACTGAACGTTTTCCATACATAGAAATTTATCTAATTACATTTTTATTCATACTAAATGTTACTATCAGGAATATAAATTTTCTTCCGTTAGTATATTTTTATGTTAAGATAGACAAACTATTAATGCAGTATAGGGAAGAATGCTTATGTTGTATGAAATATTTTTAAAAAAGCAGATAAATTTTGATTTAAAGAACGCGAGAGCATTTTCAAAATTTTGACAGGTGATATCATATGAAGATTTTTTTTGTTATTTATGGAAAGCTAATCAGTTCTATGTTCAAGCTCTTTACATTATAACATGAAATCAAATTACTGAACTTTTCCATACATAGAAATTTATCTAATTACATTTTTATTCATACTAAATGTTACTATCAGGAATATAAATTTTCTTCCGATAGTATATTTTTATGTTAAGATAGACAAACTATTAATGCAGTATAGGGAAGAATGCTTTTGTTGTATGAAATATTTTAAAAAAAGCAGATAAATTTTGTTCTAAAGAACGCGAGAGCATTTTCCAAATTTTGACAGGTGATATCATATGAAGATTTTTTTTGTTATTTATGGAAAGCTAATCAGTTCTATGTTCAAGCTCTTTACATTATAACATGAAATCAAATTACTGAACTTTTCCATACATAGAAATTTATCTAATTACATTTTTATTCATACTAAATGTTACTATCAGGAATGTAAATTTTCTTCCGATAGTATATTTTTATGTTAAGATAAACAAACTATTAATGCAGTATAGTGAAGAATGCTTATGTTGTATGAAATATTTTAAAAAAAGCAGATAAATTTTGTTCTAAAGAACGCGAGAGCATTTTCCAAATTTTGACACGTGATATCATATGAAGATTTTTTTGTTATTTATGGAAAGCTAATCAGTTCTATGTTCAAGCTCTTTACATTATAACATGAAATCAAATTACTGAACGTTTCCATACATAGAAATTTATCTAATTACATTTTTATTCATACTAAATGTTACTATCAGGAATATAAATTTTCTTCCGATAGTATATTTTTATGTTAAGATAGACAAACTATTAATGCAGTATAGGGAAGAATGCTTATGTTGTATGAAATATTTTTAAATAAGCAGATAAATTTTGATTTAAAGAACGCGAGAGCATTTTCCAAATTTTGACAGGTGATATCATATGAAGATTTTTTTTGTTATTTATGGAAAGCTAATCAGTTCTATGTTCAAGCTCTTTACATTATAACATGAAATCAAATTACTGAACTTTTCCATACATAGAAATTTATCTAATTACATTTTTATTCATACTAAATGTTACTATCAGGAATATAAATTTTCTTCCGATAGTATATTTTTATGTTAAGATAGACAAACTATTAATGGAGTATAGGGAAGAATGCTTATGTTGTATGAAATATTTTAAAAAAAGCAGATAAATTTTGTTTTAAAGAACGCGAGAGCATTTTCCAAATTTTGACAGGTGATATCATATGAAGATTTTTTTTGTTATTTATGGAAAGCTAATCAGTTCTATGTTCAAGCTCTTTACATTATAACATGAAATCAAATTACTGAACTTTTCTATACATTGAAATTTATCTAATTACATTTTTATTCATACTAAATGTTACTATCAGGAATATAAATTTTCTTCCGATAGTATATTTTTATGTTAAGATAGACAAACTATTAATGGAGTATAGGGAAGAATGCTTATGTTTTATGAAATATTTTAAAAAAAGCAGATAAATTTTGTTCTAAAGAACGCGAGAGCATTTTCCAAATTTTGACAGGTGATATCATATGAAGATTTTTTTTTGTTATTTATGGAAAGCTAATCAGTTCTTTGTTCAAGCTCTTTACATTATAACATGAAATCAAATTACTGAACGTTTCCATAAATAGAAATTTATCTAATTACATTTTTATTCATACTAAATGTTACTAACAGGAATATAAATTTTCTTCCGATAGTATATTTTTATGTTAAGATAGACAAACTATTAATGCAGTATAGTGAAGACTGCTTATGTTGTATGAAATATTTTAAAAAAAGCAGATAAATTTTGTTTCAAAGAGCGTTAGAGCATTTTGACAATGTTGACACGTGATATCATATGAAGAAATTTTATGATATCTATGAAAAGCTAATCAGTTCTAAGTTCAAGCTATTAATATTCTTATATCAATATGAAATCAATGAACTGAACATTGCCAAATATAAAAAAATTCTCTTGTTACATATAAGTTTCATACAAATATCCATTAAATAAAATATAATTTTTGAAACCGTTGAATATTTTTCTTTTAACATTGACCAACTTTGAATACAATTTTATGAAGATTCTTGGTGTTGTATAAATAGTTGAAACCAAATTAAAATATCTCTAATTTCCAGGTCGTGAGAGCATTTTTTCAGTTTTAATAGATGAAATCATAAAGAAACATTGGGAAAAAATGAACCGTTGTCTATGGAAAACTAATCAGCTCTAAGTTTATGGACTTAACACATGTGATATCAATATGAAGTCAATCGGACTTATAGTTTGGGCTGCAGAGAGGACACAAAAAAAAAACAACGTAAATGATGAATTCATAGAGAAGAAATCAAAAGTTGTCTATGGAAAACTAATCAGCTCTAGGTCTTTGCACTTTACACATATGATGTTAATATGAAGTCGATCAGACTTATAGTTTGGGCTGTAGAGAGGACACAAAAAAGATAAATGCTACGGCGTACGGCGTACGGCGTACGGCGTACGGCGTACGGCGTACAGCGTATACGCCATACACACAAACACATCACGACGAAACTCATAGTGTGCATTCTCTACATGATACCCATTGAGAAATTGATGTAAAAAAAATACGCTTAAATTTTGCGAAATCATGACTCTCCCCTATTCCATAGTGTGGAGAGTAAAAAATAAAAAATAATAATACACCAGATAGAGACACTGTGTTTGTTGTATGGGGGAAACGAGGGGGACAAAGGGAAAAAGACGTGAGTATTGAGTATTGAGTATGTACTTATGTGGATTAAAAGTGTGACTTCAAACGTTTTTTGAATGGTATCAAAGTAGGGGCATCTCTGATACTCTCCGGCAATTGATTCCACATCCGAGCTGCATGTACATACTGTGAACGAGTAAGTATATTAAGTAGATGTGTGTTGTATTGGTATTGAAAGTGTGCTATTGTATTGGGACCGTAAGTAAAGACCGTGTTCTTTAAATAATTCTTTAAAATAAAAATACATCTTACTGATTTTGTGTTATATGCATTTTTTTATGTGCCCTCCTCGAAGACTTCCCTGTCCTGCGATCCTCTGTTACCACAGGATGATCTTCCTGAGTTTCTGAACTTAAGCTGACTCTAGTGTGTCCCATCATTCCATTTTTATTTCAGGTCATTAAAATTTGTCACTATATGGGTGGTGGGTTTGTAATCCAGTGGTCGCGATGACCGATTTCGTTCACCTATAGCACAAGCATTTATTGTTAATTTAGGGAACGTATGAGGATGTATATGTCCTTGTTACTTCTTCTTGTGTCATATAAAGTTTCCCCGACGTTGACGACCACCATAGAGAATGCCTCCCAGTCCTGTGCAGTGCGAAACAGCTCCTCCATAGTTCTTATACCGGTCCGTTCGCGGATGTTTCGCAGCCAGGAAAGCAGCTTTCTTCCGAACCCTCTACCACCCTCAATAAGGACATATTCATCATTTAAAAAATATATATATTTTGTGATACATATATACGCTACCTACCTATTTCATATGTTTACAGTTCGTTACTGGTAGAAACACATCATGTATAGGTAAGTAAAGAACGTAAATGGATATTATTTTCGATGGCAAAACGTATTGTGGAAACTTTGTACTAGTTTGAATTAAGGTCGTAATATAAATAATAATAATAATATTATATTATCAGGGCAAGGAAAATTTATGTTCCCAGGGGAAGTTAATGTATGTACCCTATACCATCCCTTACTATATAGATAAGGGGATGTTTTAATATAACAAATTATGAAGAAACCATAGGGGATATATTATAGGGCCTATTGAGGTCGCCATAACTGCTCGTGTCGTGTGATAAAAACGCGATTGTTTTTTAACCTACAAATTTGTCTGTGATAAAAAAAACTAATGAAATATTATGTGTTGTATCAGATTTGTACGAATTTATCATCACATATGCGAACCAATATGTCCATATTAAATTTATTACAGATAAAGAATCGTTTGCCGTCAATTTGTTTATATCGTAGGTATCCTTAAATATTTAGTTCACATTTCAACAAGGGCAACTGATAACATCGAGATGTTCTGACCTTTAAAATCTACTACTGGATCTTCATTTACCGAAGCCCTTCCTACATGCGAAGATCGTCCTACACGAATCGAGAGATTGAGTGTAACCGCCATACATGACCAAGGGGAAGAAATGATTCATTACTGCTTCATGCAAAACACATAAAATAATTTAAGTGATTGTGTCATCTTAATCCATACGAATATTAAGAAAATACTCTTATTGGTTTATTTTATTTTATTTTATTTTATTTTATTTTATTTTATTTTATTTTATTTTATTTTATTTTATTTTATTTTATTTTATTTTATTTTATTTTATTTTATTTTATTTTATTTTATTTTATTTTATTTTATTTTATTTTATTTTATTTTATTTTATTTTATTTTATTTTATTTTATTTTATTTTATTTTTTTTTATTTTATTTTATTTTATTTTATTTTATTTTATTTTATTTTATTTTATTTTATTTTATTTTATTTTATTTTATTTTATTTTATTATATTTTATTTTATTTTATTTTATTTTATTTTATTTTATTTTATTTTATTTTATTTTATTTTATTTTATTTTATTTTATTTTATTTTATTTTATTTTATTTTATTTTATTTTATTTTATTTTATTTTATTTTAATTTTATTTTATTTTATTTTATTTTATTTTATTTTATTTTATTTTATTTTATTTTATTTTATTTTATTTTATTTTATTTTATTTTATTTTATTTTATTTTATTTTATTTTATTTTATTTTATTTTATTTTATTTTATTTTATTTTATTTTATTTTATTTTATTTTATTTTATTTTATTTTATTTTATTTTATTTTATTTTATTTTATTTTATTTTATTTTATTTTATTTTATTTTTTATTGAATATATCTTTGTTAAACAAGTAGGTACATATACATCTTCTACTTCAAATTCTGAATTCATCCATATAAACATACATAATATATGCTACGAACCCTCTCAGCTTGTGTTTTTGGCATGCAAAAAGTCCACTACACCATACAATATGTTCCTTCATACACGTGTCTTGGCTTTAAACTGCCTATTCATTCATAGAATTACATTCTCTTGAACGAATCGACAGTTGGAATATAACATCGATTGAACTGAATAGTGGACGAAAAAAAAGGTTTTTGTTGAAAAAAATGTGATTGTTTTCTGCCTGTCATCATTAAAATGAATATCAAAGTAGCTTAACAATTTTCAGATGATATCCGAATTCAGAATTCAATGTCAAAGAATATTTATATGATTACAATAGTTAAAGTATATAAAATCTCCACCATTATTAAATGACAGTGAAGAGTAAAAATAAACACCGAACAAAAGGTCATAAAAATATTTATATAGACAATAACAGTTTTATTTCATAGACGCATTATTAATAACAAAACATTACATACGCAGTTGTCGAAAAATAACAATAAAAGTATTAATTAAATGTTCCGAGAAGGGGAAATTTGATTAGCTTTCTAACAAGAGATGGAGATATTAATATATTTTTTGCTGAAATATCCAAATAGATAGCGGAGACTGGGGTATCCATATTAAGTCAACATTGATGAAATAAATGAAAATGAAGAAGTTTTTGTTAAATTAAGACGAACATACATTAGTAAATTGCCTAAATTAAGCATTAATATGAAAGCATCTTTAGGATCTTAATATACTATCATCATCGTCATAAGCTCGACAGCCCTGGGTGGGCCTTGGCTGAGGCTTTTGTTTATTATTAAAGTGATTAACTTGTATAGGTGGGACAATAAACTGATTGGTCTATAATTCTCCAGCTTCCTGTGGTTCCTTTTTTGTATGTAAGCAATATGACTTCGTGATTACGTGTATGCGTTATTACTGCGTTATTATGGGGTATGTTTTCTTCATTCAATCACTTATTCAGAAGTATTCAGAAGTCACCACTGCTTGTTGAAGAATATCTCCTCCTTGTATGGTGCTTACGATAGTAATGAAATCAGGGCCTTTTTTATTCTTCGTATGTGACATAGCATGTTGTACTTCCTCAATACTAATTTCTGGAATGTCTTCAGATTCTACATCTGTTATTCTTCTTATGATATCATTTTCATCTTTTCCAGCTTTCGCAGAAGTATATAGTTTTTCAAACAAATATTGTGATATTTCTATTGGTACATAAAAAGTTAGACACATTCATTTATATTTTGCATTCAAACCGTTATACAGTAGATTTTGAGTATTATATTTTATGTACAGTACTTTCGAGTACCTTTACTTTCATTATTTTACTATACTACATACATATTTGTGTTTGTTGATAATTATATTTTTGTTTCGATAAAAAAATGGTTACTCTAATAGAATGTTATTGAAAGACTAGTTTCAGAAAAGTGGTACAAGTACAAGGTTATGTTTATGTAAGAAAAATAATATCATACAGTTTAATTTCTTACTCGGGAAAGGCGATTTCTTACAAAATTGCTTAATGTTTTCTTACTAGGTAGGTATGTAGTTTTCATTAATATTTTACTCCCAACGTTCATTAGTCACATAATCTCGGGAGATATCAAGACATTCTTGAACAATATTATAATATCGGGTTGTTCGGAAACCCATTTAGTTTTTTTTTAACATGGTTACGATGGGAAAACCAGCTATTGAGATTTGGATCAATACTGCTCTTCCGAAAAAGCGCACTACGTGGCGTTGGGGAGGGTTTGCAATCTGCTCAAGAAAATATTAATTCGGATCACAAAAACACCCAAGTTGTAGGAAGTTGGAAACATAGAATTCGGAAGATCGTTAAACGTCAGGCTTCTGTATTTATTAATGAGTTTATAAAAGAGTCAGATTATGGCCGAAGCGGATTTTCGGCCCCAGCCCCTAACCGAAGGTTTCACTTTTTAAAGAATAATTGTATAAAAATATAAAAAAATGCAAGATGTGGTGGAACAATATATTATTATTTAAAGCGAATATTTTTATAGTTGCGTATAATATTGGATTTTTTCCCTGTTGGGAGTAAATAGTATTTTATGACCATTTTTAACATCTCAATCGATAGGAAGATGAAACATTATTAGAAAATCAGGAACTCAAGGCACCTACAGGGCTTACGACCTGTCATCGGCTGGTTTTCGTGCTCACTTTATGCGCTTGCGCAATGTTCACCATGTATGCCTTCTTATTGAGTTCCCTTATCAATGTAATTTTTTGAATATTCTATATATTTGAATAATGTGTAACAATTCACTTGAAAATAAGGAATTATACTATTGCCATCTATGAAGTAACGAAGAAACCTTTTTCGTAACGCCATCTATTGAAAAATTAGTTTATTTGTAATAAAATTGTGTATTTTGTATTGTTTTTTTAAATAAATAAATAAAAATATCACACTGAAAATTGTGTTGTTTTAGTTTTAATGAAATAAAATTCAAGAAATCTTGCTCAATTTGATCTTGTATAATTCAAGCCTAAAATTACTTATGGTGAATGTCTCGTGCATCAAAAAGGATTCCAACGTGATTTAAAAAAAATGATTCAGACATAAAAAAGGAAATTTCTCACGTTTATTTAGGGGAAGTTAAACTAAATTTTGAAAATGGTGTAAAGAACATTCATTAAGTGTGAGATTGGCTGAAATAAATATAAATAGGTACCTACATATGTCCTCTGTTGCTGAAAGACTAAATGACTTTCCGAACATCCTGTTTTATTCTTAATAGACGACGCGTTCTCAATTCTTTTTCCTCTTCTTTCTTTGGGGGAGATTTTTCGCTCAAATAAATTTTATTGATAAATTATCAAAGGTCATATATATTATCGAATTTTTTTTTCAGATATTGAGATGTTTTCAGTATATTTGTGCCATTTAAGCAAAAATACATGCCTCATTATAACTACTACGGAAGACTTCACTTAAGTAAGGTTCATTATGGATAGCTGAATACAAGAATAATATTACTTAAATATGAATTTAATAACTTAAAAAAAGAAGTATCTTTATATTAATACGTTAAGCGAAAACACTTTTTTAAGAAAACTGTGCACACAAGGGAATTTCAGATTTGGCTTTGTTAAAGTTTATATGGAGAAAAAGTACAGAAAGTTAATATTTAAATAAATCTAATATTAATATTTGCCTAAGTTTGATTCTTGTTTTTTTGGTAAAATATGTTCTGTTTCTACTTTTTGAATAGGTATTCTTTGATTATTGTTTTTTTTTCACTTGATGTACATTTTTATGTAGGTATCTATTTTTAATGTTATTTCTAATTTTGTTATATGTATGCTATTTTTTATTTAGCATGCTCTTTTTAGTATGTTTTGTTAGTTGGTATTCATTGTATAAAGTATCATTATTTCAAAATGCTTTAGCCCCGGCACAGGTTTTTTACCTAGTGGGGCATTGCAGTTACGAATATTATTGTCAATTATGTATGTATATGTATGAATAAATAAATAAATTTATAAAATTATTAAAGTGTTATGAATACAATAAAGTAAATAAAAATTATATTTCATGTCAAACCATTGATTATTTTCCTGTGAAAGAGATGGGAAGCCTTACTTTAATATATCCGCGTAGTATATGTAAGTTACTGTGACCAAAATATTAAAATAACCGATGTAGTCACACTGCAATAGTTATAATTATGCACCCCTTCTCTTTCAGGATCGTAATTTACGTTTGAACTGTCAATGTTGTAACTACGACGCAGTTGTTTAAATTCATATTCCAGAAGATGTCAAAAAAATACATATCTGAATACCTTTTGTGTAACAATATGAATGGTACTCAATGGTTCATCGCGGTGGGAAAAAAAATAGAACGTGCTCTATTTTTCAACGCGTTTTATATCGTTTTTCGTATAACAGAAATCTGTAAAATTATTCGTTGCCGACGAGTCAACATGGCTGCCGTTTGTGTTGTGTTGACTTTGAAGTTCGCGGTATTGTTTTTTCATTTGGCATCTCTCGACCAGAGAGCAATGTTTTAAAACATAATCAAAAAAAGTGAGGGTCCAAAAAAATCAAATCGTGTCCAATTCAATTCGAATGCCGAGAAGTCAAAATTCAAAGACAAACGAAGAAAACGAGAGAAAGATAAAACACTGTTGAACGAAACGCGGAACAAGCGAAAACTAAAATGTTGCTATTTTTCACATAAAAGGCACATTTAATTTTTTCGTAATTACAATAATAGACGTCGCAAATAAAAAAAGAAAATAATACTCGTGGAAAGGTGTATTTTGGGTGCTGTTTTAAGCGTTGATAACCGGACCGCGTTGAAAATCTCGTCCGTGTAAAGTGCGCTTATGAATGGTCAATACTGTCCTTTTAAAATAGGTATGTACTTACATATAAATAAGCAAAATATTTAACTTATATAGAATATGTGTAATTGAGATAGTCTGACTTGGAAAACACTCTAAAATCATCTAATAACAACGAATCATGTCTAAATTGTATGGAATAAAATTAATATTCGAATCATAAATTAAATATAATATATTATATCGCAGTGGCAACTTATGTACGTAAATTAATATATTAGTAAATAATCCTACTTAGTTAATTATCATATGCTAAATATATATATACAATTGAAACACAATTTGTATACACAAAACAGAGTAAAGGTACCTAGTGAGATATTGCTATACCCCTATGTGATATCAACTAACTAGGAAGAAAAACGACCATCTTAATTTAGAATAATAACTTACATTATGAATATAAGTTAAATGATGGTCCGAGAGATTGTCAATTTTTGTTTTTATATTTTCTTTCTTATTGAAAATAGATATGAAAAAGGTAAGTCACCAACCAGTGCGTATCCTCTTTTTAGGTGAAAATTGCAGATTTTAACATTATTTCAATATACCTAATTAAATTGTAGTTGTATGTTATTTGTTTCTTATGTTACTTATCTTTATGTTTACTTGTATGAAGTTGTATGTTATTTGTCTATCCGTCCGTTACAGAAATATGTAAATAAAAAGAAAAATATATTTGTTTACAGAAATCTTCTCGGTTGTGCGCTGAACAAATCACAAAGTGATGGATAAAAGCACAAAAAAGACTTACAAAGATAAAAAATTTAATGATCATATAATTAAATAAAATAATTTTAATTATTTTTTTTTCAATTTATTTTTTATTTCAGCATTTTTTACATATACAAAGGGGATGCGCACTGGTAAACGGAATCACTCCCATGTTGATATATCTCTTAGACTAGGTATATTATTTATAATCGACAAAATTATTTTTCCTTTTACATAACGATCGTTTTATCCAGTTAACATCATATGGACAGATGATGTATAGAATTGTCAAATATTTATATAGGTACCTAGTACCTATAATACTCTTTAGCCTGCAGTAAATGAGACTGCTTTATGTTGACTAATTTGGTCAACATTTTGCTACGAGCATTCAGTAATCATTTGGCCGTCTGCGTGATACGTTCCCCAAATAGGGTATTTTTTAACTGCTTGCAAAATTATTTACGGAATAGTTAGCAAAATTACTTGCTAAATTATAGCAGAGTCATACATATTATATTGACACGAGCCGGCCAAAAAAACGGCTTCACTTTTCAGCGAGATATTGTATGGGAATGAGTATTCTATACTTTTATTATTATTCTATGCCTATAACATGTACGTGCTGAGTGAAAATTATGTACGTGCGTTCATGTATGGGGTGTGGATGATAATTCAATCGTCCAATCATTCCATACATTATATATATATATATATATATATATATATATATATATATATATATATATATATATATATATATATATATATATATATATATATATATATATATATATATATATATATATATATATATATATATATATATATATATATATATATATATATATATATATATATATATATATATATATATATATATATATATATATATATATATATATATATATATATATGTTCATAAATGCATGAAACCAGTGGGCTTCTAGCCTGTTTTTCATGCTTATATAAATAAATAAATAAATAAATAACCTATAAAATTTTCTATACGTGTATATGTCACTGAAATACTAAACGGCTAGACTTCGATTGAATTTTTTTGTGTGTGTTTGAGTAGGTCCCTATATGATTAAGATTCACAATTCGAATAAAAATTTGTAACAGTGAAAATAAGCAATATAAAAAAAGACCTAAAAAATGTGCGCCTTGTATTATGCAAATGTTTAAACTTATGAGATATCCCTGTAATGAAATGCGAAACAGGAGTTTCATTAATATCTAGATAGTTTGGTACTGGATCTAATTTGGTACTGGAAGAAGTATAATTTATTTTATACTTCTTCCAATCTTTTAAATGTATGTTATCAGAAAAGGATTCCAAACCACTGATATAAATTCTAGTACACTCCTAACATACGCATAATACAGAGTCATAAGTGTTGTTTCTAATTTGAAGGGCTTAGAGATTCTCAAAAACATATGTATGAAAATTTAAACATATTTATTATTTTTTCCCAATTTTCCGACATACGCACAATTATGAACATTTGGTCTCAAGTGGTCTAAATTACATTTTAGATACAATTTTAATGTAAAAGCTAACCTTTTACAGAAGATAGCACACGAAAATGAAATTTAATTCTTAGACAACTTGCATACAGGCGGTTTTGTTTATAGAGTATTATCTTAAATACTTGTACCGTGATACAGTGATTGTAGAGAGAATATAACAGTGGAACCCCTATATTCGTCATAAATCAATTAATTAATATTTCCCGAATTTCAGACAGATTTTCTAAGAAAAATTAATAGAAATCTTACTAACTCCTTTGTAACCAGAATATTCACAAGACGAATTGCTAATAAATTTAAAGTTATGAAACCTGAAAAGAATCAATCATTGTAAAAGGAGACTCATAATCAATAAAAAATGATCATATTTACCAGGAAAATTAGTAATAAGACGTTTCATACTCGTACCAAAACCAAAGTTATTTATAAACAATAAAAAAAGCTATTTAAGTAGAATTTCATTTGAATTAAAAAAAAATAATGATAACTCAAAAGAAATACATAAAAGGATATCATGGCTGAAGAATCATAGGCAGTTCGGTATTCCTTAGGTGGAGTCCCTCATAAAGCACACTTTACGCGGACGGGGTATAGGTTTTTAACGGGTTTTTAACGCGGTGGGTATAAAATAAAACTTTTTTTCAACGCGTTTGTATCGTTTTTCGTAAAACAGAAATCTGTAAAATTATTCGTTACCGACGAGTCAACATGGCTGTTGTTTTTTTTTGTGTTAACTTTGACTTTCGCGGCATCTTTTATTTTATTTGGTATATCTCGACCATAGAGCAATGTTTTTAACAAAACGAGTGGGTTGTGGCCAACACTAAACTCTCCACACCACAAATATTGACAATGAAATATTTTATTCATTCTAAATTTTACTACCAAGAATATAAATTTTCTAACGATAGTATATTTTCATGTTAAGATAGACAAACTATTAATGCAGTATGGTGAAGAATTCTAATGTTGTATGAAATATTTTAATAAAAGCAGATAAATTTTGTTTTAAAGGACGTTAGAGCATTTTGACAATTTTGACACGTAATATCATATGAAGAAATTTTTGTTATTTATGAAAAGCTAATCAGTTCGATGTTCAAGCTCTTTACATTATAACATGAAATCAAATTACTGAACTTTTCCATACATAAGAAATTTATCTTATTATATACATTTTTATTCATACTAAATTTTACTACCAGGAAAATAAATTTTCTATCGACAGTATATTTTTATGTTAAGATAGACAAACTATTATTGCAGTATGGTGTAGAATGCTTATGTTGTATGAAATATTTTAATAAAAGCAGATAAATTTTGTTTTAAAGGACGCGAAAGCATTTTCCAAATTTTGACAGGTGATATCATATGAAGAAATTTTTTGTTATTTATGGAAAGCTAATCAGTTCTATGTTCAAGCTCTTTACATTATAACATGAAATCAAATTACTGAACTTTTCCATACATAGAAATTTATCTAATTACATTTTTATTCATAATAAATGTTACTACCAGGAATATAAATTTTCTTCCGATAGTATATTTTTATGTTAAGATAGACAAACTATTAATGCAGTATAGTGAAGAATGCTTATGTTGTATGAAATATTTTAAAAAAAGCAGATAAATTTTGTTTTAAAGAACGCGAGAGCATTTTTCAAATTTTGACAGGTGATATCATATGAAGAATTTTTTTGTTATTTATGGAAAGCTAATCAGTTCTATGTTCAAGCTCTTTACATTATATCATGAAATCAAATTACTACACGTTTCCATACATAGAAATTTATCTAATTACATTTTTATTCATACTAAATGTTACTATCAGGAATATAAAATTTCTTCCGATAGTATATTTTTATGTTAAGATAAACAAACTATTAATACAGTATAGTGAAGAATGCTTATGTTGTATGAAATATTTTAAAAAAAGCAGATAAATTTTGTTTTAAAGAACGCGAGAGCATTTTCAAAATTTTGATACGTGATATTATATGAAGATTTTTTTTGTTATTTATGGAAAACTAATCAGTTCTATGTTCAAGCTCTTTACATTATAACATGAAATCAAATTACTGAACTTTTCCATACATAGAAATTTATCTAATTACATTATTATTCATACTAAATGTTACTATCAGGAATATAAATTTTCTTCCGATAGTATATTTTTATGATAAGATAGACAAACTTTTAATGCAGTATGGTGTAGAATGCTTATGTTGTATGAAATATTTTAAAAAAAGCAGATAAATTTTGTTCTAAAGAACGCGAGAGCATTTTCCAAATTTTGACAGGTGATATCATATGAAGATTTTTTTTGTTATTTATGGAAAGCTAATCAGTTCTATGTTCAAGCTCTTTACATTATAACATGAAATCAAATTACTGAACTTTTCCATACATAGAAATTTATCTAATTACATTTTTATTCATACTAAATGTTACTACCAGGAATATAAATTTTCTTCCGATAGTATATTTTTATGTTAAGATAGACAAACTATTAATGCAGTATAGTGAAGAATGCTTATGTTGTATGAAATATTTTTAAAAAAGCAGATAAATTTTGTTTTAAAGAACGCGAGAGCATTTTTCAAATATTGACAGGTGATATCATATGAAGAATTTTTTTGTTATTTATGGAAAGCTAATCAGTTCTATGTTCAAGCTCTTTACATTATATCATGAAATCAAATTACTACACGTTTCCATACATAGAAATTTATCTAATTACATTTTTATTCATACTAAATGTTACTATCAGGAATATAATTTTTCTTCCGATAGTATATTTTTATGTTAAGATAAACTAACTATTAATGCAGTATAGTGAAGAATGCTTATGTTGTATGAAATATTTTAAAAAAAGCAGATAAATTTTGTTTTAAAGAACGCGAGAGCATTTTCAAAATTTTGACACGTGATATTATATGAAGATTTTTTTTGTTATTTATGGAAAACTAATCAGTTCTATGTTCAAGCTCTTTACATTATAACATGAAATCAAATTACTGAACTTTTCCATACATAGAAATTTATCTAATTACATTATTATTCATACTAAATGTTACTATCAGGAATATAAATTTTCTTCCGATAGTATATTTTTATGATAAGATAGACAAACTTTTAATGCAGTATGGTGTAGAATGCTTATGTTGTATGAAATATTTTAAAAAAAGCAGATAAATTTTGTTCTAAAGAACGCGAGAGCATTTTCCAAATTTTGACAGGTGATATCATATGAAGATTTTTTTTGTTATTTATGGAAAGCTAATCAGTTCTATGTTCAAGCTCTTTACATTATAACATGAAATCAAATTACTGAACTTTTCCATACATAGAAATTTATCTAATTACATTTTTATTCATACTAAATGTTACTACCAGGAATATAAATTTTCTTCCGATAGTATATTTTTATGTTAAGATAAACAAAATAT
The DNA here is from genome assembly GCA_963576475.1 of Molanna angustata. Taxonomy (NCBI): domain Eukaryota; kingdom Metazoa; phylum Arthropoda; class Insecta; order Trichoptera; family Molannidae; genus Molanna; species Molanna angustata. Next base: position 8,448,530 of record OY754966.1, on the reverse strand, counting down.
TAATGCAGTATAGTGAAGAATGCTTATGTTGTATGAAATATTTTAAAAAAAGCAGATAAATTTTGTTTTAAAGAACGCGAGAGCATTTTCAAAATTTTGACACGTGATATTATATGAAGATTTTTTTTGTTATTTATGGAAAGCTAATCAGTTCTATGTTCAAGCTCTTTACATTATAACATGAAATCAAATTACTGAACTTTTCCATACATAGAAATTTATCTAATTACATTTTTATTCATAATAAATGTTACTACCAGGAATATAAATTTTCTTCCGATAGTATATTTTTATGTTAAGATAGACAAACTATTAATGCAGTATAGTGAAGAATGCTTATGTTGTATGAAATATTTTAAAAAAAGCAGATAAATTTTGTTTTAAAGAACGCGAGAGCATTTTTCAAATTTTGACAGGTGATATCATATGAAGAATTTTTTTGTTATTTATGGAAAGCTAATCAGTTCTATGTTCAAGCTCTTTACATTATATCATGAAATCAAATTACTACACGTTTCCATACATAGAAATTTATCTAATTACATTTTTATTCATACTAAATGTTACTATCAGGAATATAAATTTTCTTCCGATAGTATATTTTTATGTTAAGATAAACAAACTATTAATGCAGTATAGTGAAGAATGCTTATGTTGTATGAAATATTTTAAAAAAAGCAGATAAATTTTGTTTTAAAGAACGCGAGAGCATTTTCAAAATTTTGACACGTGATATTATATGAAGATTTTTTTTGTTATTTATGGAAAACTAATCAGTTCTATGTTCAAGCTCTTTACATTATAACATGAAATCAAATTACTGAACTTTTCCATACATAGAAATTTATCTAATTACATTATTATTCATACTAAATGTTACTATCAGGAATATAAATTTTCTTCCGATAGTATATTTTTATGATAAGATAGACAAACTTTTAATGCAGTATGGTGTAGAATGCTTATGTTGTATGAAATATTTTAAAAAAAGCAGATAAATTTTGTTCTAAAGAACGCGAGAGCATTTTCCAAATTTTGACAGGTGATATCATATGAAGATTTTTTTTGTTATTTATGGAAAGCTAATCAGTTCTATGTTCAAGCTCTTTACATTATAACATGAAATCAAATTACTGAACTTTTCCATACATAGAAATTTATCTAATTACATTTTTATTCATACTAAATGTTACTACCAGGAATATAAATTTTCTTCCGATAGTATATTTTTATGTTAAGATAAACAAAATATTAATGCAGTATAGTGAAGAATGCTTATGTTGTATGAAATATTTTAAAAAAAGCAGATAAATTTTGTTTTAAAGAACGCGAGAGCATTTTCAAAATTTTGACACGTGATATTATATGAAGATTTTTTTTGTTATTTATGGAAAGCTAATCAGTTCTATGTTCAAGCTCTTTACATTATAACATGAAATCAAATTACTGAACTTTTCCATACATAGAAATTTATCTAATTACATTTTTATTCATAATAAATGTTACTACCAGGAATATAAATTTTCTTCCGATAGTATATTTTTATGTTAAGATAGACAAACTATTAATGCAGTATAGTGAAGAATGCTTATGTTGTATGAAATATTTTAAAAAAAGCAGATAAATTTTGTTTTAAAGAACGCGAGAGCATTTTTCAAATTTTGACAGGTGATATCATATGAAGAATTTTTTTGTTATTTATGGAAAGCTAATCAGTTCTATGTTCAAGCTCTTTACATTATATCATGAAATCAAATTACTACACGTTTCCATACATAGAAATTTATCTAATTACATTTTTATTCATACTAAATGTTACTATCAGGAATATAAATTTTCTTCCGATAGTATATTTTTATGTTAAGATAAACAAACTATTAATGCAGTATAGTGAAGAATGCTTATGTTGTATGAAATATTTTAAAAAAAGCAGATAAATTTTGTTTTAAAGAACGCGAGAGCATTTTCAAAATTTTGACACGTGATATTATATGAAGATTTTTTTTGTTATTTATGGAAAACTAATCAGTTCTATGTTCAAGCTCTTTACATTATAACATGAAATCAAATTACTGAACTTTTCCATACATAGAAATTTATCTAATTACATTATTATTCATACTAAATGTTACTATCAGGAATATAAATTTTCTTCCGATAGTATATTTTTATGATAAGATAGACAAACTTTTAATGCAGTATGGTGTAGAATGCTTATGTTGTATGAAATATTTTAAAAAAAGCAGATAAATTTTGTTCTAAAGAACGCGAGAGCATTTTCCAAATTTTGACAGGTGATATCATATGAAGATTTTTTTTGTTATTTATGGAAAGCTAATCAGTTCTATGTTCAAGCTCTTTACATTATAACATGAAATCAAATTACTGAACTTTTCCATACATAGAAATTTATCTAATTACATTTTTATTCATACTAAATGTTACTACCAGGAATATAAATTTTCTTCCGATAGTATATTTTTATGTTAAGATAAACAAAATATTAATGCAGTATAGTGAAGAATGCTTATGTTGTATGAAATATTTTAAAAAAAGCAGATAAATTTTGTTTTAAAGAACGCGAGAGCATTTTCAAAATTTTGACACGTGATATTATATGAAGATTTTTTTTGTTATTTATGGAAAGCTAATCAGTTCTATGTTCAAGCTCTTTACATTATAACATGAAATCAAATTACTGAACTTTTCCATACATAGAAATTTATCTAATTACATTTTTATTCATAATAAATGTTACTACCAGGAATATAAATTTTCTTCCGATAGTATATTTTTATGTTAAGATAGACAAACTATTAATGCAGTATAGTGAAGAATGCTTATGTTGTATGAAATATTTTAAAAAAAGCAGATAAATTTTGTTTTAAAGAACGCGAGAGCATTTTTCAAATTTTGACAGGTGATATCATATGAAGAATTTTTTTGTTATTTATGGAAAGCTAATCAGTTCTATGTTCAAGCTCTTTACATTATATCATGAAATCAAATTACTACACGTTTCCATACATAGAAATTTATCTAATTACATTTTTATTCATACTAAATGTTACTATCAGGAATATAAATTTTCTTCCGATAGTATATTTTTATGTTAAGATAAACAAACTATTAATGCAGTATAGTGAAGAATGCTTATGTTGTATGAAATATTTTAAAAAAAGCAGATAAATTTTGTTCTAAAGAACGCGAGAGCATTTTCCAAATTTTGACAGGTGATATCATATGAAGATTTTTTTTGTTATTTATGGAAAGCTAATCAGTTCTATGTTCAAGCTCTTTACATTATAACATGAAATCAAATTACTGAACTTTTCCATACATAGAAATTTATCTAATTACATTTTTATTCATACTAAATGTTACTACCAGGAATATAAATTTTCTTCCGATAGTATATTTTTATGTTAAGATAGACAAACTATTAATGCAGTATAGTGAAGAATGCTTATGTTGTATGAAATATTTTTAAAAAAGCAGATAAATTTTGTTTTAAAGAACGCGAGAGCATTTTTCAAATATTGACAGGTGATATCATATGAAGAATTTTTTTGTTATTTATGGAAAGCTAATCAGTTCTATGTTCAAGCTCTTTACATTATATCATGAAATCAAATTACTACACGTTTCCATACATAGAAATTTATCTAATTACATTTTTATTCATACTAAATGTTACTATCAGGAATATAAATTTTCTTCCGATAGTATATTTTTATGTTAAGATAGACAAACTATTAATGCAGTATAGTGAAGAATGCTTATGTTGTATGAAATATTTTAAAAAAAGCAGATAAATTTTGTTTTAAAGAACGCGAGAGCATTTTTCAAATTTTGACAGGTGATATCATATGAAGAATTTTTTTGTTATTTATGGAAAGCTAATCAGTTCTATGTTCAAGCTCTTTACATTATATCATGAAATCAAATTACTACACGTTTCCATACATAGAAATTTATCTAATTACATTTTTATTCATACTAAATGTTACTATCAGGAATATAAATTTTCTTCCGATAGTATATTTTTATGTTAAGATAGACAAACTATTAATGCAGTATAGTGAAGAATGCTTATGTTGTATGAAATATTTTAAAAAAAGCAGATAAATTTTGTTTTAAAGAACGCGAGAGCATTTTCAAAATTTTGACACGTGATATTATATGAAGATTTTTTTTGTTATTTATGGAAAACTAATCAGTTCTATGTTCAAGCTCTTTACATTATAACATGAAATCAAATTACTGAACTTTTCCATACATAGAAATTTATCTAATTACATTATTATTCATACTAAATGTTACTATCAGGAATATAAATTTTCTTCCGATAGTATATTTTTATGATAAGATAGACAAACTTTTAATGCAGTATGGTGTAGAATGCTTATGTTGTATGAAATATTTTAAAAAAAGCAGATAAATTTTGTTCTAAAGAACGCGAGAGCATTTTCCAAATTTTGACAGGTGATATCATATGAAGATTTTTTTTGTTATTTATGGAAAGCTAATCAGTTCTATGTTCAAGCTCTTTACATTATAACATGAAATCAAATTACTGAACTTTTCCATACATAGAAATTTATCTAATTACATTTTTATTCATACTAAATGTTACTACCAGGAATATAAATTTTCTTCCGATAGTATATTTTTATGTTAAGATAGACAAACTATTAATGCAGTATAGTGAAGAATGCTTATGTTGTATGAAATATTTTAAAAAAAGCAGATAAATTTTGTTTTAAAGAACGCGAGAGCATTTTTCAAATTTTGACAGGTGATATCATATGAAGAATTTTTTTGTTATTTATGGAAAGCTAATCAGTTCTATGTTCAAGCTCTTTACATTATATCATGAAATCAAATTACTACACGTTTCCATACATAGAAATTTATCTAATTACATTTTTATTCATACTAAATGTTACTATCAGGAATATAAATTTTCTTCCGATAGTATATTTTTATGTTAAGATAAACAAACTATTAATGCAGTTTAGTGAAGAATGCTTATGTTGTATGAAATATTTTAAAAAAAGCAGATAAATTTTGTTTTAAAGAACGCGAGAGCATTTTCAAAATTTTGACACGTGATATTATATGAAGATTTTTTTTGTTATTTATGGAAAGCTAATCAGTTCTATGTTCAAGCTCTTTACATTATAACATGAAATCAAATTACTGAACTTTTCCATACATAGAAATTTATCTAATTACATTATTATTCATACTAAATGTTACTATCAGGAATATAAATTTTCTTCCGATAGTATATTTTTATGATAAGATAGACAAACTTTTAATGCAGTATGGTGTAGAATGCTTATGTTGTATGAAATATTTTAAAAAAAGCAGATAAATTTTGTTCTAAAGAACGCGAGAGCATTTTCCAAATTTTGACAGGTGATATCATATGAAGATTTTTTTTGTTATTTATGGAAAGCTAATCAGTTCTATGTTCAAGCTCTTTACATTATAACATGAAATCAAATTACTGAACTTTTCCATACATAGAAATTTATCTAATTACATTTTTATTCATACTAAATGTTACTACCAGGAATATAAATTTTCTTCCGATAGTATATTTTTATGTTAAGATAAACAAAATATTAATGCAGTATAGTGAAGAATGCTTATGTTGTATGAAATATTTTAAAAAAAGCAGATAAATTTTGTTTTAAAGAACGCGAGAGCATTTTCAAAATTTTGACACGTGATATTATATGAAGATTTTTTTTGTTATTTATGGAAAGCTAATCAGTTCTATGTTCAAGCTCTTTACATTATAACATGAAATCAAATTACTGAACTTTTCCATACATAGAAATTTATCTAATTACATTATTATTCATACTAAATGTTACTATCAGGAATATAAATTTTCTTCCGATAGTATATTTTTATGTTAAGATAAACAAACTATTAATGCAGTATAGTGAAGAATGCTTATGTTGTATGAAATATTTTAAAAAAAGCAGATAAATTTTGTTCTAAAGAACGCGAGAGCATTTTCCAAATTTTGACAGGTGATATCATATGAAGATTTTTTTTGTTATTTATGGAAAGCTAATCAGTTCTATGTTCAAGCTCTTTACATTATAACATGAAATCAAATTACTGAACTTTTCCATACATAGAAATTTATCTAATTACATTTTTATTCATACTAAATGTTACTACCAGGAATATAAATTTTCTTCCGATAGTATATTTTTATGTTAAGATAGACAAACTATTAATGCAGTATAGTGAAGAATGCTTATGTTGTATGAAATATTTTTAAAAAAGCAGATAAATTTTGTTTTAAAGAACGCGAGAGCATTTTTCAAATATTGACAGGTGATATCATATGAAGAATTTTTTTGTTATTTATGGAAAGCTAATCAGTTCTATGTTCAAGCTCTTTACATTATATCATGAAATCAAATTACTACACGTTTCCATACATAGAAATTTATCTAATTACATTTTTATTCATACTAAATGTTACTATCAGGAATATAAATTTTCTTCCGATAGTATATTTTTATGTTAAGATAGACAAACTATTAATGCAGTATAGTGAAGAATGCTTATGTTGTATGAAATATTTTAAAAAAAGCAGATAAATTTTGTTTTAAAGAACGCGAGAGCATTTTTCAAATTTTGACAGGTGATATCATATGAAGAATTTTTTTGTTATTTATGGAAAGCTAATCAGTTCTATGTTCAAGCTCTTTACATTATATCATGAAATCAAATTACTACACGTTTCCATACATAGAAATTTATCTAATTACATTTTTATTCATACTAAATGTTACTATCAGGAATATAAATTTTCTTCCGATAGTATATTTTTATGTTAAGATAGACAAACTATTAATGCAGTATAGTGAAGAATGCTTATGTTGTATGAAATATTTTAAAAAAAGCAGATAAATTTTGTTTTAAAGAACGCGAGAGCATTTTCAAAATTTTGACACGTGATATTATATGAAGATTTTTTTTGTTATTTATGGAAAACTAATCAGTTCTATGTTCAAGCTCTTTACATTATAACATGAAATCAAATTACTGAACTTTTCCATACATAGAAATTTATCTAATTACATTATTATTCATACTAAATGTTACTATCAGGAATATAAATTTTCTTCCGATAGTATATTTTTATGATAAGATAGACAAACTTTTAATGCAGTATGGTGTAGAATGCTTATGTTGTATGAAATATTTTAAAAAAAGCAGATAAATTTTGTTCTAAAGAACGCGAGAGCATTTTCCAAATTTTGACAGGTGATATCATATGAAGATTTTTTTTGTTATTTATGGAAAGCTAATCAGTTCTATGTTCAAGCTCTTTACATTATAACATGAAATCAAATTACTGAACTTTTCCATACATAGAAATTTATCTAATTACATTTTTATTCATACTAAATGTTACTACCAGGAATATAAATTTTCTTCCGATAGTATATTTTTATGTTAAGATAGACAAACTATTAATGCAGTATAGTGAAGAATGCTTATGTTGTATGAAATATTTTAAAAAAAGCAGATAAATTTTGTTTTAAAGAACGCGAGAGCATTTTTCAAATTTTGACAGGTGATATCATATGAAGAATTTTTTTGTTATTTATGGAAAGCTAATCAGTTCTATGTTCAAGCTCTTTACATTATATCATGAAATCAAATTACTACACGTTTCCATACATAGAAATTTATCTAATTACATTTTTATTCATACTAAATGTTACTATCAGGAATATAAATTTTCTTCCGATAGTATATTTTTATGTTAAGATAAACAAACTATTAATGCAGTTTAGTGAAGAATGCTTATGTTGTATGAAATATTTTAAAAAAAGCAGATAAATTTTGTTTTAAAGAACGCGAGAGCATTTTCAAAATTTTGACACGTGATATTATATGAAGATTTTTTTTGTTATTTATGGAAAGCTAATCAGTTCTATGTTCAAGCTCTTTACATTATAACATGAAATCAAATTACTGAACTTTTCCATACATAGAAATTTATCTAATTACATTATTATTCATACTAAATGTTACTATCAGGAATATAAATTTTCTTCCGATAGTATATTTTTATGATAAGATAGACAAACTTTTAATGCAGTATGGTGTAGAATGCTTATGTTGTATGAAATATTTTAAAAAAAGCAGATAAATTTTGTTCTAAAGAACGCGAGAGCATTTTCCAAATTTTGACAGGTGATATCATATGAAGATTTTTTTTGTTATTTATGGAAAGCTAATCAGTTCTATGTTCAAGCTCTTTACATTATAACATGAAATCAAATTACTGAACTTTTCCATACATAGAAATTTATCTAATTACATTTTTATTCATACTAAATGTTACTACCAGGAATATAAATTTTCTTCCGATAGTATATTTTTATGTTAAGATAAACAAAATATTAATGCAGTATAGTGAAGAATGCTTATGTTGTATGAAATATTTTAAAAAAAGCAGATAAATTTTGTTTTAAAGAACGCGAGAGCATTTTCAAAATTTTGACACGTGATATTATATGAAGATTTTTTTTGTTATTTATGGAAAGCTAATCAGTTCTATGTTCAAGCTCTTTACATTATAACATGAAATCAAATTACTGAACTTTTCCATACATAGAAATTTATCTAATTACATTATTATTCATACTAAATGTTACTATCAGGAATATAAATTTTCTTCCGATAGTATATTTTTATGTTAAGATAAACAAACTATTAATGCAGTATAGTGAAGAATGCTTATGTTGTATGAAATATTTTAAAAAAAGCAGATAAATTTTGTTCTAAAGAACGCGAGAGCATTTTCCAAATTTTGACAGGTGATATCATATGAAGATTTTTTTTGTTATTTATGGAAAGCTAATCAGTTCTATGTTCAAGCTCTTTACATTATAACATGAAATCAAATTACTAAACGTTTCCATACATAGAAATTTATCTAATTACATTTTTATTCATACTAAATGTTACTACCAGGAATATAAATTTTCTTCCGATAGTATATTTTTATGTTAAGATAGACAAACTATTAATGCAGTATAGTGAAGACTGCTTATGTTGTATGAAATATTTTAAAAAAAGCAGATAAATTTTGTTTCAAAGAGCGTTAGAGCATTTTGACAATGTTTACACGTGATATCATATGAAGAAATTATATGATATCTATGAAAAGCTAATCAGTTCTAAGTTCAAGCTATTAATATTCTTCTATCAATATGAAATCAATGAACTGATCATTGCCAAATATAAAAAAATTCTCTTGTTACATATAAGTTTCATACAAATATCCATTAAATAAAATATAATTTTTGAAACCGTTGAATATTTTTCTTTTAACATTGACCAACTTTGAATACAATTTTATGAAGATTCTTGGTGTTGTATAAATAGTTGAAACCAAATTAAAATATCTCTAATTTCCAGGTCGTGAGAGCATTTTTTCAGTTTTAATAGATGAAATCATAAAGAAACATTGGGAAAAAATGAACCGTTGTCTATGGAAAACTAATCAGCTCTAAGTTTATGGACTTAACACATGTGATATCAATATGAAGTCAATCGGACTTATAGTTTGGGCTGCAGAGAGGACACAAAAAAAAAACAACGTAAATGATGAATTCATAGAGAAGAAATCAAAAGTTGTCTATGGAAAACTAATCAGCTCTAGGTCTTTGCACTTTACACATATGATGTTAATATGAAGTCGATCAGACTTATAGTTTGGGCTGTAGAGAGGACACAAAAAAGATAAATGCTACGGCGTACGGCGTACGGCGTACGGCGTACGGCGTACGGCGTACAGCGTATACGCCATACACACAAACACATCACGACGAAACTCATAGTGTGCATTCTCTACATGATACCCATTGAGAAATTGATGTAAAAAAAATACGCTTAAATTTTGCGAAATCATGACTCTCCCCTATTCCATAGTGTGGAGAGTAAAAAGTGAGGGTCCAAAGAAACATCATATTGTGTCCAATTCAAGTCAAATTCCGGGTAGACAAAATGTAAAGTTCGTACGAAGAAAACGAAAGGAATATAAATCACTGCTAAACGAAACGAAAAACAGGTGAAAAATAATTAATATTAAATAATATACTCGTGTATTTAATTTTTTCGTAATAAAGTAGATAATAATACTCGGGTAATGCCATGTTTTGAATAACCTGTTATTTGGGTGCTGATTTAAGCGTTGAAAACCTCGTTCGTGTAAAGTGCGTTTAAGACAGGCCTAGGATCGAGAGCAATTCGGAAAGATGGTAGCCAACCTCCGGTAGGAATACCAAGAATAAGACAAAGAATACTAGTTTTAAATAATATTTATTTTCATTGCGTTGAATGACTAACTGTTTAAACTGACGCTACAGGTAAATTATTATGAAGTTACCGAATACAGAGGTTCCATTGTGTGATTAAATAAGTTATACATATTCCGTTGGAATTGTGTGAGAAGTAAGCAGTTGATAATATTTGGTATGATTCAAGGAGCTAACTATAATAACTTGCATGGTGTTATATGTATGTGTTTATATCGTACCCAAACGTGAGAGAATCAGTTGAGAGGGTTTAAAGGGGGCGCCAGTTTCTAGAAAGGTCATTATTTATAACAAAGCCGAGGCTTAGGTACTTCCCGTGAACGCTAGACTCGGCGTAATATATTATATTATGTGATATAATAACATCGATGTAATACAGAAACAGGAAAGTATCTGCACCCTTTATGTGTTCTTGGATACGGCCTAAGAATTTTACTTGAAATTTTTGTCCAGCACATTTCAAAGGAAAGCATTATTAATGCTTACCTTGTTAACCTATGCGCAAATCGAACCTTAACAAATGCAACAGAGACTCGCATATGGACATTGGACAGACCGCACGAAATCAAGATATTTAATACCTATTGATTCACAGACAACTAACAGGCGCGTGTCAAATATTGATTTAACACGGGCCCAAAGATACGATGCCACATTCTGAATACTTGATTCAGAATGATTAATTGTCTCACATATCTAGACTGAAAAAAACGGTAAAAAATGTTTGCAACGGAAAACATACAGACGACCTTTGGATCAGGAACTAGATATTTAAATCAAGCAACGAAGGCCGGCCAATAAATACAGTTGATATAAGATCGCTAAGAAGAATTTGAAATTAGGCGATGTATGACAGGATCAGAAATGAGAACGCAAATAATGAATGTGTGATTATTAAAGATGTCATTGATAATTTGAATAATTTCAATTTGGCCATCTCGGAAGAAAGAGCACCCGATGAAGAAATACACAAACCTGAAAGGAATAGAGTTCTTGATCGTTTTAAACACAGGTTTTAATTAAATTAATAATATAATGTGTTGAAAACACTTTCAATCTTGAGTGTGTTACACATATGTTCGATGTTAATATTGCTTTACGAAACTTAGCGATAGACCGGAGTTTCATTTATAGTGCTGGGAAAATGCGTAACCATGTAAGACTATTTAGGTCACAAAACCAAATATTTTTTTACTCAAAGTATATTTCAATACATACACATAAAATGTGTTACTTCTAGGAATAGAACTCTGGATCCAAGAGTATGATATTAATGAGCCACAGAGGCCGGAAATACATTAATGTTTATAAAAACAATTCAAGTGTAAGTTGTATTTTACAACTGTTGATCGGTATAATTTTCCATATATCTCAGAAACCATAACATTTTTTATATAGATATCAAAATATCTTAAAATGTTTATATATTTGTGTTTATAGTTTGGTACGTATTCTTCAATTATATATTATACTATCGCCATGGACAGTTGGATCTCATGTGCTACATGTAACTAGTTATATTAACTTAATAAACCTGTGTATTGTTACATCTTTTCACATAAGTATTGCAAAGTGTAATTGTTTATGAGGGTGACTGCTGCCAACGTACCTATTTTTTCAATTTGATATACCATCATTATTACTAAACGAATCATTTTGAAAAAAATAACCTAGTTAGTTTGGATATTAATAAAGAGAAATATACCTTAATTTTTTGATTATGTTCTGTATATATTCTTGTAGGAAAATAATAAGCATACCCCGATTTTAGACATTTATCTTAAATTTCTAAAAAAATACAAGGTATAGAGTAATATTTTTTTTATAAATTAAAGAAGAACAAAATACCTGGAAAAATATGATATGACGTTGCATTAACGCATCAGGTTAAGTAAATAAACCAAAAAAACTTTTATTACGCAATGGCGCTGAATGGAAAATAAATGTTTTTTAGGTTTATTTACTAAACCTGAAGCATTAATGCAACGTCACATCATATTTTTGTAGATATTTTTGTATTCTTTAATTTAAAAAATATATATTACTCTACGCCTTATAGTTTATTAAAAATATATGATAAACGTTGAGAATCGGGGTATGCCATTATTTTTCTACAAGAATTTATACAGAACATTATCAAAAAGTTAATGTATGTTTTTGTTTATTAATATCCAAACTATCTAAATTATTTTTTTCAAAACGATTTGATAAGAAATAATGATGGTATATCAAATTGAAAAATAGGTACGTTGGCAGCAGTCCCCACTTAAGCAAGATACATATCAAATGTTTACAAGTCCAACAGAATTCTCGCTCATCACTCTGTATTTTGTGCCGAAACGTGGTGAGTATACAGATTGTGTGTGTATGAGAATTATCAACTGTGTACTCGAACTACTGCTGCGAAAGAAAACCCCATTTCACGGAACAGTTGCCAAAGGGTCTCGTCCCAGTTTACAGAGTCAAATCCTGTTTTGTAATCAATGAAACTCAATGTCAGCGGTTCGAGAAAAAATCTTGACCCTCTCTCTCTCTCTCACTCTGTCTTTCTGTCTCCTTTTTCCCTTTTTATTTTCCACGAGTCGGTGGATTTTTGGGATTTGTTCAATCATTTCTCATTTTCATCGGCGGATCCCAATCTAATATCCACACGAGCATTTCACAACCAGAAGGATCTCTCGTGTTTATTTGATTGTGATCAAAGTGATTGAAGAATTAAGTTTCCTCAAAATCCCATTATAAAGGGTCTTTCAACATCCACGACTTTATTTTTTTTTTATTTATTTATTCAGAAACAAACAGGTATTACTATTTAAAACAATAACATTTTGGTAATGCGACATAAGTGAAATATGTTGTGCCGCAATTACATGTTGCCTGTTACATAATATCGTCAGAATGGTGAATAATAGTGATGAAGACCATCTATGTATATACATTCAAAATGAGGATACGAATAATAGAGAAGGAAGTGGTAATACCAAGAAAAATAGAACACCCAAAAGACATTAAGGTAAATATGTAAGTAGGTAATATAAAATATAAATGAGGTAAAGGAGTGAATATAAAGGGTGTCTTAATAAGAGTGCACTATTTATATTTTGTGTCATTTTTTTTCGTGCAAGTGTCAACTCTGTAATTTGATACCTGTCACTTATGATTGTTCCGATTTTTAAAAATGGAGCGCTACACAAAATATAAACGCGTTAAAATTGGAAAACACATTACAAAAATGGTGCGATTTTTCGAAAAAAAATATTCTTAACTGATGAAGAGCATTTCCATCTGAATGGCTTCATGGATAAATAAAACTGTCAAATTTGGAGCTCAGATAATCCTCACGCGATCCAGGAGAAACAAATGCATCCACAACGAGTAACTGTCTGGTGCTTATTTTGGTCAGGCGGCGTGAATGGGCCTTACATTTTTTAAATTGAGGCCGGAATTGCAGTGACTGTGAACGGCAATCGTAACAGGAAAATTATAACGGTGTTCTTGTAGTCTCAACTGGACGGCATGAACCTGGAAGACATGTGGTTTTAGCAGGACGGCGCCACCTGCCACACCGTGCATGTTACAATCGATTTATTACAGCAACGATTTCCAGACCAAATTATCTCATGAAATTCTGATGTCAACTGACCACGAAGATCATGCGATTTAACGCCGTGTGATTTCTTTCTTTGGGGTTTCGTTTGATCCTGTGTTTATGCAAATAAACAAGAAACAATTCCTGAGGTCAAGGCCGATATCCAAGGCGTCATCGGTGAGATACAGCCTCATCTTTGTCAAAAACTCATCGAAAATTTCATGAAAAGAGTAAAAGCCTGTCATCAGAGCAGCGGGGGCCATTTGCTAGATATTTTATTTCATAGTTAATGGGAACATGTCTTCTTAACAATGCAATAAAAATATCACAACTTACTCAATGATTACGTTATTTTATTTTGAAATTAAAAAGTGCACTCTTATTGAGACACCCTTTATAAATATTGTATTGAAAGGACAGCTATTAAGAATATGAAAACTGTACATACCCCATTTGACCATTACATGTGTAATTTTTAAGTCAGTATATACTGTGCCTCTGAGGATGCCAGCTGTGACTGGCGAAAGCGCTTAGGCAAATAATAATACTCACTGTGGAATCTAACTGTGTTTCTATTTAAAAGTGTTTTTTTTACAATTTATAATTATGAACTTCCACTGGGTCAACGAAAAAACCTTCAAGTTATTATATATATTGTTCTTCTTATTATAATTCTATGTGATTATGGAGTTCAATCATGAAGTGACAGACATTATATTATACAGATTTATTATTTTATAAGTCATAACTCATTAACAAAAAGAAAAATAACAACAATAACTTTGCAAAATTAATATCTATATACATATCCATTTACATGATTCGTTTATGCGTCCAATTTTATTCCCATCATTTTATGCGTCCAATTTTATTTTCGGTAAGTAATCATCTTCTCGATGTCCTACCTGCCAGTTGGAAACAATAATTCCAAATCGATTCGGCGAATCGAGTTCACAAAATAATAATTCACCACCGCCAAACGACGAATTTAATTACGGATTTGAATCACCATCCGTTTTTGAACGAAAGAAAAAACAATTTTAATGCCGTTTGAGAAAAGTCGAAGAGAATTAGATTCAATGAAAATTATATTTTAATCAAAATTACCGGTCGGCGATAATTGAAAACCAATTAACGATTCTTAAACTGCTTCTCGAAGTGTACTTACCTCATCTTTCCGTGAAATGAAAATATATTCTTGGTTATTTCCCCGGAGTAAGGAATGTTATTCATATTTTATTCACCTAGCGTGCTGCGCGGACACTAAAGACGCGTTTTATATTTACTAAGAGTTTTTCATCTCAAATGTCTGATACATTTATTATTCTGTCAACCAAATACTTGTAGCTCTACTGAAACAGCAACAACGCTAAATACATATTTATCCGTTTCGATTTAGTTACTAAGGGGGGGGGGACTGTTGCCAACGTACCTATTTTTCTATTAGATATACCATTATTATTTCTTATCAAATCGTTTTGAAAAAAAAATATTTAGATAGTTTGTGTATTAATAAAGAAAAATATATCTTTTCTTATAATGTTGTGATTAATTTATTGTATAAAAGTAATGACATACTCCGATTTTCAACGTTTGTATTTTAATTTAATATAAGGCGTAGTTCAACATATTATTATTTTTTTTTAAATTAAAGGAGACGATATGCGGCCTTATTCCGGTTCTTTTAACGCGGCAATTTACCCAAGTTTATACGCTTTATGCGATTCTTATCACACACTGTTATTCTGTTTCAGCGATACGCATCTGACACTAGCCCGCGTAAACTTTCTGCGCATTATACCGCGAAAACTACTTTACGCCCGTTCGTAACGCGATATTCTGGATTGACGCGGAATACTATTTTGACATTTGACGGGTGAATGTATTCATAAAGATTAACGCGGCATATCAAGGCGGTTTTGAATTTTGTGAAAAGAAAATTTATAGTTTATACGTCGCTATAATGTCGTTTTTACCCTCTTTATACATTTATCATATACAAGAAAGACGCTTAGACAATAGAAGAAGGATTAGGAGGTTGAACTTAGAAAGGCGCAATTTACGGGACGCGAGTAATCCTTTCGATTTGTCTGATAATTTTTTTTTTGACAACTATATAGAATCAATAAATCGTTGGCTCTAAACCTAATAAGTACATGAACTGGGACCAATTCTGATGCGAGTCAGGTCACATGGCTTATCAGTTCAGATTCAAGTAAGTTTTTTTTAATATCATATTCTTTTTAGTATTTTTAAACATGTGATATATTATTAGAAGCGTGAACAACATACGAACATGTATAAGACGATGTATGAATGTTGTTGAGGCGATGAATGTATGTCAAGATAGAAGTAAGTGGCGTTCGGTTCTCTCTGCCTACCCCGTAAGGGACATATTTACATTTTTTAAGGCTAATTTTTTATAATGTTTCTTAATTACCTCTATTGATAACAAGAATTTTTGTTTTTTAAATAAAATTGTTGATTTCTAGAATTATTAAATAAATCAATATAAATTAAGTAAATAAATCATTTCATGCACACAACCATTTCTTATAGGTCCTTGCAACACTCCGGTTTTATGCAGAAGGCGTTATCAAAAAGGTGTTGGGCAAGACTTCTATAATGCTCTAAGTCAATCATCCGTTAGTAGGTGTGTTACCCGCACATCGAAAGCTATAGTTGAGAGGCTCTTCAAAAAATACATCTACTTTCCAAGTACAGTTGCTGAGAGACAAAGATCAATAATTAGCGAAGACTTAATTTTCTAGATTTACTACAAGAGCTGGATTTCCAGGGATTCTGGGCTGTATCGATTGCACCCTCCGATCTCCAATAGTGACACCTTCCGATCACCCTGAGGCATACAAAAACCACCATGGATATTTTTCTCTAAATACACAGTTGGTAAATATGATAACACTGTATATTTGGTGGATTTACATAGTAGACACAAATAGACTAATGTATATTGAAAATGTATTTTTTCAGATCAGTGATGCTGACATGAACATTATCCATATGAATGTTCCCAGGGAGTGTTCATGATCAGTTCATCTTTACCAACTCGATTATCAGAGATGAGATGAAGAGGCTGGCTGACAACCGAATGGGATTTTTTTTCCTTTTAGGTATAAATGAGATTCCAATACTTTAAAAATGAACGAGTAAATAAAATAAAACCAGTAGAGCGAATTACAAATGTATAATTTGTAAAAAAAAGAGTCATCTAGCGTTAAAATCCAGAAGATAAATCCCACACCAAATAGTTCTCATACATACTTGAAGAATTCTGGCCCCGATGAGGTTCGCGTCTCTGATGTCGTAACTCAACCTATACAAATCCCTTAACAGATGTCAATATTTCCTCGCTTTGTCAGATGAAAACTGAACTAGTTAATTTCATTTCTGACAAATTTACAGAAAACGATAATAAACTTCAAGATCTTTCAAACCTTTTACTAGAATACAAAAGTAAATATGAAAAAAATACAGAGCAAAATGCAGAACTTTTGAATTCGTTAAAAATCGTTACTGTATATGTGTTTATTTGTTTTTAAATTATCATTTATCTTGTATTTTCTTATGAATTTTTCAACTCTGTAATCAATTACTGTATAATCATTAATGTAAAATGAAAACAGCACTTTTTGCTCAACTTTTATACAATAAATGTAATGTAAAATAAGTATTTTTTTTGTTATTAATTATTGTTTTTTAAATAAATAAATAAATTATAGCTGTAGCTTTCTGAGAGAAAATAAATAAATATGAAAAAAACTTTTGATAAGATATTTGGTACTCTACATAAAGCATGTATGTCAGGATAGGATAGTTTGGAGGTCTGTCTTTTTTCTTACCCAGAATATGAAAACAAGATGGAGGTATGTATGTTTGGAGATAAAGTATCAAACTATTGAGTCCCCATTTTCAAGAAAAAGATTTTTTTTATTATAAATTTATGTTTTTAAATGCATAGATATTTCTAAAGTATTAAAATAATCAAAAAAGGTGAAACACCCCAACTAGAAAAATTTATTTTCTATAAAAAATATGTGCAATGTAGTAGTAGTACATCTCAAACATATTTTTAACAATTTTTATAAAAATTTAATTTAGTGCCATTGTGTCATACAATTTGTAAGGCAGTAAACACTACACAATATCTCACTCAATAATTTTATACAGACTTAATTCACAAACATACATACATCATGCTGTTTTCATATTCTAGTAGGAAAAATAGACTGACTTCCAAACTATCCTATCCTGACATACATACCTACATGTTTTATATAGAAAACAAAATATCTTAAAATATTTATTAATTTGTATACTTGCATAGGTACTATCACCATCGACAGTTGGATCTCATGTGTTACATGCAACTAGTAATTATTGTGTATCTTATCTCTAGTTGCATAACTATGTTAGTATGAGCGCTAGTTATTTGAAATCATATTGTCATTAAATCATAAGGAAACGACTAAAGTCAATGGGTAGTAGGAATGAAAAACTTATAGACCGCAGAGCGATACATTTATTTTTTTAAAGGAAAAGGCAAACAAAATACACATAGTAACTGAGAACAGAGTGTCTACGAGTATATCACTGACTGACTCTATTTCACCGTGTCTATATCACTGTCTGTATCACTGATTACATTTCACTGTGTCTATATCACTGACTCTATTTCACCGTGTCTATATCACTGACTCTGTTTCATCGTGTCTATATCACTCTGTAAGACTGTCTCTATCTCGTAGCTTGATATCCTTCCAAACCTATAAAAAACTAAGGGATATTTGATGAGAAATTTGAAAATAAAATAACTTTATCTGTATAACAAGGTATTTTATGAAAATTTTACAGCTCTCGCATCTTTTTAAGATGACATTAATGATTGACTAACTTTTTCAAAAATTATTTTGCAATCAGTGGAATAAGCACAGGACAGTTATTCGAAAAGTTAATAAAATAGTCCATGGGAATATTTTTTCTATAAATTTATGCTATTTACTAAGTTATATGCATCAAAAGAAGTTCACATTCATGAATGACAACTTTTCAAAGACTTCTTAAACTATTGTTTTTAAACCATAATCCTATTGTATTAATGTAACTTACAATTTTCCATTGGTCAGCTGTTTTTGATGGCCCCAGTTCATTGACCAAACTCGCCAGCTCACACCACATTCTCTTGTTTTGTCGGTTCCCCAAAGGACCCACAAATCTCCTATTGGCAAAATCATTGTGTATTGTCATAAAGTCCACTAGGGCCCTTTTATGACTTAATGTCACTCGTGGATTCCTATAAAAAAAGATAATATTGAATGTTTATAATATGTAAAATCAATTTAAGATGAGCAAATAATGCCAATAATAAATAGCCAAACATAACCATGACGCCATATACCGCGCAGGCATTAATTATTCATTTCTTTACTAAAAATAAGGGTTTTTAATACACATACCTCCTCTGGATTACATTCTCCGATTCTCCTTGACTATTTACTGATGGATTAGACATTGTATTTGGTGGTTTTTATCTTCTTATCAACCGACGCATTTCGTTTATTGCAAAACAGTGAAGACAGAATTTGACAGTTTGATGCGGAAACATTGCGACGTTGCCAACACTAAAAAGCGGGAACTTAACGCTGGCCATAGACATAGAACGAGAATTCGACGAATTTGGAAGGGCGTTATTTATTGTGTTAATTTCTGTCGTGCGTAAAGATTATCGGAACTTAACGCCAAAATATTACACTTTAACGGGAATAAGTACGCAGGTTTAGTTAATAAACCTAAAAACACTTATTTTCCATTCAGCGCCAATGCGAAATAAAAGTTTTTTGGTTTATTAACTTAACCTGATGCATTAATGCAAAGTTACATCGTATTTTCCAGATATTTTGATCTTCTTTAATTTATAAAAAAAATATAATGCTCTATATCTTATAGTTTTTTTAAAAATTTAAGATTAATGTCAAAAATCGGGGTATGCTTATTATTTTCCTTCAATAATATATACAGAACATAATTAAAAAGTTAAGTTATATTTTTCTTTATTAATATCCAAACTAACTAGGTTATTTTTTTTTTCAAAATGATTCGTTTTGTAGTAATGATGCAAATACAAATTGAAAAAATAGGTACGTTGGCAGCAGTCACCCTCTTAAAAACCTTATTTACCATATCAAATGAAGGTACCTACTGCATTTAATATTTATTTATTTATGAAGCTTCAAATAAACACGGTACAATAGTATACTGAAACATTGAAGAAATATAAAATATACCAATAAACAGGAGGGTTCTCATAAAGTTATTTTTCACAAAAATTAATGAAAATATCATAATCATTGAGATTAACAAATCTTTATGATCCAATGAAGATTCAGAATAATATAAAATAATGATCGAGTACTGATTTGTACATATTTAAGATTAAGGCAAGATAAGAACGAATTAAGAATGTGTCATGAGTAGTCCCCCCCGGGCTTATAACAGCGATGAGGAAAGATTTGAGGGAATGGAAAGACGCAGAAGTATCATTCAATAATAATTTGATCTTTGATAAATAAAGATCTTTCTTAAATATTCGTATTCATTGAAACCACGACACACTTAATACCCTGGGTAATACGGATGTACGCAAAAATGCACACTAAATTACCTTAATGTATGAAATACGAAAAAATATTGTGTATCACCTGATATGTGATATACAACATTTTTTCGTGAAGAAAAGGTAAAATATAGAGGTTTTTTTTAATAGCAAGAATAGTTATTAAAATATTATAATAATAAAAAACACAGCCGGTAGATTATCAAATCCTCTTTCGATTGATGTAAAAATCTACTTCTTAGGTCTTGTAGTTTTTTAAGTTACTAACAATAAAAAAATAAAAATGGGAATTCCTAAATAAAACTTATTTTACAAGAAATGTATTAAACAAATTCAAAAATCAAAAAACTCATGCAATAGAATAAATATGTACATACAAACTATTCTTTATTTCAAAGACGTACCTATGTATCTTTTGATGGAACTGGGGAAATTATTTTCAAAATATACTCTATATAGCATACAATAGCCTCTTAATTTTACTAAGTTATGTAGAATTGGTGATTTTCTTGAAAAGAAGAGTTTAATACATCAGTAGAGTGAATTAGATTAGCAAATGTAGTACGTTGAGCTGATAGAAGCGACATAACGTGATTGGATATATCTAAGTTCATAAGGCTGGATTCTTCGTCTCATTTGTATATGAACATTTTGCAATACTACTGGAACTATTTCCAGCAAAACATCTGAGTCACTAAAACAATTAATTAAGGTAATTTGATAACATTTTAGTTTAATAATTTCGCGGTGCAAATTAAAACGGAGTGGTAAATTTTAACACTCTTTTTGAAGAGCAATTTTAATATGCACGGTTGAAATATTAAAGCGTCGTACAAAATTTCATTGCAAGCAAGAAAAATATACTTTTTGAAATGTGTCTTTCTTAATATGAGCACTGGAAATTCTATTTTTTTTGTTTCATGTTTTTTTTTTGTTTGTGTTGTTCAGTGTTCTGTTGGTGTCTCTGTATATTAAATAAATAAATAAATAAATATGTACCTTAAAAATGGTTCATTATTTTTTCAACCAATCTTTATAAGTCATTAAATTTTAAGTTTGAAAAGCGATTGGACCTGCCAAGCAAGTCTGGTCCAACCGGCGAAATCAAAACTCTCACGGTTACCCATATCATAGATATAATTATTATTGTGGAGTTCTATAGATGTCATAGACCTCCATATAGTAATTATATCCATGATATGGGTAATCACGAGGGTTTTGATTTCGCCTGTTGGACCAGACTTGCCCCCATGATCTATGATAAAAAAACTTCATGTATCATCAAGGGGTTCAACGTCATCTTTTCACATAAGTATTGCAAAGTGTAATTGTTTAAGAGGGTGACTGCTGCCAACGTACCTATTTTTTCAATTTGATATACCATCATTATTACTAAACGAATCATTTTGAAAAAAATATCCTAGTTAGTTTGGATATTAATAAAGAGAAATATATCTTAACTTTTTGATTATGTTCTGTATATATTCTTGTAGGAAAATAATAAGCATACCCCGATTTTAGACATTTATCTTAAATTTCTAAAAAAATACAAGGTATAGAGCAATATTTTTTTTTATAAATTAAAGGAGAACAAAATACCTGGAAAAATATTATATGACGTTGCGTTAACGCATCAGGTTAAGTAAATAAACCAAAAAAACTTTTATTACGCAATGGCGCTGAATGGAAAATAAATGTTTTTTAGGTTTATTTACTAAACCTGAAGCATTAATGCAACGTCACATCATATTTTATAGATATTTTTGTCTTCTTTAATTTAAAAAAATATATATTACTCAACGCCTTATAGTTTATTAAAAATATATGATAAACGTTGAAAATCGGGGTATGCCATTATTTTTCTACAAGAATATATACAGAACATTATCAAAAAGTTAAGGTATATTTTTGTTTATTAATATCCAAACTATCTAATTCTATTCAAAAAGATTTGATAAGAAATAATGATGGTATATCAAATTGAAAAATAGGTACGTTTGCAGCAAAGCAGTCCCCCCCTTAAGTATTATTATTTATATTATTATGTGTATTCCAATAACATGTTCTTTATTCAATTTATGCAAAATATATTGATAATTCCCAGATGGACAAATTATTACGGTGAAAGGACACTGAAAGTAAGCATACCGAAAATATTTAACACCCTTCCAAGTGGTATGGATAAACTTGATAAAATAAAATAGCCTCAGTTAAAACTATACTTAAAAAAATATTGTAGAAAGTTATAGTTGGCCTTCGTGGCTCAGTTGGTTAGGTATCTGACTGCTGATCCAAGGGTCCCGGGTTCGATTCCCGGTGGAGACACAGTTTTTAATTGTGTTTTCAGTTTGGATCTGTGAGACGATTAATATCGTAAGTCTCCAGAATGTGGCAACTTGTTATTGGGTCCATGTTAAAATAATATTTGACATAGTACCTGTTAGTTGTCCAAGAAGTAAAAAATAAAAAATTAAAATAAAAAATAACAAATGACTCATTTATAGTAGTACTTAAATAAAAAACATGTATCCCATATTATAATTTGAATACTTTAACTTAAGTAATGTAAATAAAATCAAAAAAACATTAATATCAAAATATCTGCGTTTTGCATTACGTGTTTGACATTGGCAGTATTCAAGTTAACAATCTATGGTTTGACGTGAAATATTTTTTTAATTTACTTGATTCAATGCCTTTATAACACATATTTTGTACACTTTTCTATAAAAGCTTTATGTCAAATCTCATACTCCTCCGTAAGCGTAGATTGCTTAAAAAATATTCAGTAGTTTTTGTTTCAAGTATTAATATATAGATAATATCTTATGTAGATTACTTATGTAAAGATTAATTATTGTATTTTGTTTATTGAATGTACATAAGGGACCTACATAAACAATGCATAGTTCATTTTTTCAACATTTCAAAATACCATATTTTAATATTTACTCTTTCTATATTTTTTTGACATACTGTTATTGAAAATAACATATTTTGTTTGTGAAAATAAATACATAAAATGTCGTTTCTCGATAGTAAAATTAGAGCAACACTTATGTAGTTTAATTTTCGAATATCTATAAGGATAAATGAACAAAATAGAATAATCAATCTTTACATATATTATACAATATGATATCCTTTAGATTATATATGATATGAAATCTATTAACATCATAGAATTTATAATATGTACATACATACATACATACCATCACGCCATGTCCCTTACGGGGTAGGCAGAGAGAACCGAACGCCATATCTTTCTATCCTGGCACACATTCATCGCCTCGTCAACATTCATGCATCGTCTCATACATGTTCGTCTATTGTACATGCTTCTAACATTTCCGAATTTATAATATGTATTTCATATATCTCTATATTTTATTTAATCAACATAAAAAGTATTTTAGATCGAATATTTTTTTAATTACATATACGCAAACATTGGATTTTTATCCCTTTCGGGAGTCAAATAATATTTTTAACATTTCAATAGAGACGAAGTTGGGATATTGTAGAAGAACCAGAAACTCTAGGCACCTACAGGGTTTACGACCTGTCATCGGCTGGTTTACGTGATCACTTTATGCTTCCTGTAGGTGCCTCGAGTTCCCGGTTCTTCTAAAAAAATATAACAACTTCGTCTCTATTGAGGTGTAAAAAAGTATTTTTAGAGAATTCTTGAAATTATATTATAATTTCGCTAGAATCAAAACACAAACAAAGACTTAATTATTCATTCGTCTTTTTCCTCATGACTGAGGATAGCGGCTGTAGTCTGTCGCCACACGTATGGCCCGCCTACATGCCAATCTGTTTTGGGCTGAACGCAGAGCACCAGTCACCGAAGACCCCATTGTGAACTTAACCAAAACGCTCCATCTGGTCGGTGAACGACCACGAGATCTCCATCCCATTATCATAGTAGAAATTTTAGATCATTGATCTGCAGATTACATATTTTATTAAATACACGAATTTTTTTTTAATTTGTAAAATCAGATGACCTTTTGGCCAGAAACAAACCTATTACAAAGATAGTGAAATCGCATTTATTAACCACAATGACATTACCATGTATATTTTTGTGGTTGGTCATTTTTTGTGGAATGTAAATATGATGCTAACTATTTGGAATGTAAAATTCCAGGTCTCAAAATTTCCATTGTCCACGATGTGCTATTTGCGGTCGTAATGTAGCGTCCACAGTTTGGTGAATATTTCTGGCAAAAACATTAAAATTCTCCGTCTGGTATGCAAAACAAACACTTGTAGTGCCGAGTCCCTCTCTGGGGTGGTTTTAAATCATAACGTAACGAGAATCCTTGCAACTATTTAGCTTTTCCGGGACATTTGGGTCCGCTGTTTATTTCGAGCGGTCAGTAAAACCCTATTTATTTCAAGGGGGAATAGAAATGACCGTCAAGGTTTTATTGAGTAAACTAAAACCCTTTTTCGAATAAGGACAAGAACACGAACCACTCTCTACTTTGTCGATACGACCTACGTAATGCGAAAACGTACTTACTCAATCCAATACCTACATAGGTACCTACTACAAAAATACTTCAATCAAACTCTACAAACATTGTTAAAGCCATAGAATTATTAAGGTATATGTACAATCTAAGGTATATTTTTACAAAGGACAGCACACAATTATTAAATAAAAGTTGCATGTAACACATGAGATCCAACTGTCGATAGCGATAGTATGTATAGTTGAAGAATAAATACCAAACTATAAACCCATAAATCCAAATTATTGAATATTTTAGGATATTTTATTTTCTATACAACACATGTAGCTATTTATGTCAAAATATGACAGTATGGAGGTTAGTCCTTTCAAATCAAAAAGAATTTATCAGAAGGGCAAGTCATTTCTATAATGTATATCTTTCGGGCAGTATCCCACATACTGATGTAATCATGGCTAGTACTAACTGCTACAAAAACTCTATATAGTTGTATCGCGTAAACTTGTGTATTAATAATATTTTTAATTTATGTACCTATTTTATTTTAGTTTTTATCTTGTACCATAGTAGTAACAAATTTAATCCTTCTACAATCCTTTTTTCTTCCTTTTCCTTTCCGTCACAGAACTGTTAACAACGTTTTAATTTATTTTTTGCTATACCTAATTCATTCATCATCATCTGTGGACAAACGTAATTGGTCTTTTTTTTGTTTATTTCATAATGTATGTTCTTTTTATATATTATATAAGACTGTGTTTGTCCCTTAAATAAATTGATAAACGTATAAACTGCCAATATGGTACTTACGACGCAGTTGTTAAAATTCAAATTTCTGGGCTATGTTCAGATTTAACGCTCGACGTCGGGCGTCAAATGTAGGTACCTGAAGTTGCAGATTATAACGTTTTTCACACCAATCTCACTGAACGCTTTCTAGCGGGGTTTCAATCTAAACCCTGCATCGGGCGATTTAAATGTCAAATGTCATTTATTCTACATGTTTCTCTTTAGGTTATATTTTCATCGAATGACAACAAATGGGCAGTTGTGTAAAGAATTATCTCTGACCTTTTATTTGAAATTGTTGAATGATATTTTTATAAATTAACCTCTTTGTGAATGCATATTGTCATCATTAATAATGCCAACTGACATAATAGATACCACAGAAAAAATAGAAGTCATAATTTCACAGATAAAATAGAAGGCAACAGATACTATAACTGTCAGAGCGTTTTTCACCCGACAATTTTACCGAGCGTTTGGTGCGTACACTCGACGTTCAATCTGAACGCCATAGCGTCTTTCGAGCGTCTGTTTCCGGTCATTATGAACGGCTTAGAGCGTCTTACTTGATAAACAAAGACATATTTAAATGAAAAAAAATCTGTGTACTATTGGAGAAAAATTAACAAAGCAACTGAAGATTATTTAATTCTGCGCTGGCATGTATTTTTTAGCATAATAAATCAATTACTGTATTTTTAATTCTTATTTAATTAAATTTCTTCGGCAACTAACAGGTAGGTATTATGTCAAATATTAATTTATCGCGCACCCAATAATAAGTTGCCACATTCTCGAGACTTACTTTATTTATTTTCTCACAGATCCAGACTGAATACATAATTAAAATTGTATCTCCACCGGGAATCGAACCCGGTTAGATACATTACCAACTGAGACACGAAGGCCGTCAAATAAATTAATGTAGATATAAAAACGTACTCTAATAAATAAATATATGTGATACAGTATTCATTAAAGAAAATAAAATGATATAACAAATCCGTCTACAGTTATATAAACGTATAAACTAACAGACACTTTTTTTACTATTGATATAATTCTGGTTGAGGAATAAACTCCAGAATACGCTGTTGTTTTAACTAAAGTGAAGAAATAAGGAAATGTTGTTTTATTCTTAATTAGTATTTTTCCGTGAATTTTAGTATACCTGAGGGTTGTTGAGTTGAAAATTACCTCCAAGATTCGTAAAAACAAAGCAAGAGAAAGAGAAAAAAATATCGAAAACTGAAAGTTGGGACACGTGTAACTTTACCGATATATTTATTTTATACCTTCCGAAATTAGATTAGATTTTATGCTTCGCTAAGCCCATGTAGAAAAGTAATTCATGCGTGCGTGCTTTTGTATTCCTCACACGAACAATGTTAAGAACAAGGAATCCAAAGAACTTGTACTTAAACTCGCGAAATTTTCATTTTTACGGCACTTCGCACACTGACTCGGCGTCAATTCAACATTCAATTATATTCGTTATACAGAACCTTTCGTCGGAGGTATCATAATATATGTATGAAACATTGCCGAATGTTGCTCGCTTTGATTGACATCAAAGATATTTTCAAGTTTCCATGTGTTGAATTTTCAAATTAAATGCCTATATAAGGAATCGTTTTGCTTTTCATTTTTGAAATGTTCGACAAGATTCTGGGAAATAATAGGTCTTGGCTGGAATAAAATTATTATAACTTAATTTAAAACGAGTTGATTAGGGCCAACAAAAAACTCTACAACATAATATAAATGTATGCAATTTATAAATGATTTATGTAGATTCAAATTAAAGTTTGTCCCATTCAAAGTTCAGGGGGGCTACTCATGACACGTTCTAAATACTTTCTTATCTTGCCTTAGCCTTCAAAATGTATTAATCAGTACTCGATCATAATTTAATCTTAACTTTATTCTACATTTAATCATAAACTTTTGTTAAGAATGACATTATAAGTCTGGTTCGACCGGCGAAATCAAAACCCTAGTGATTACCAATATCATGGATATAATTATCGTATGGAGTTCTATGACATCAAAAGATATTATAGAACTCCATATAATAATTATATCCATGATGTGGGTAATCGTGAGAGTTTTGATTTCGCCGATTGATCCAGATTTGCCTTGATATTGAACTAACCATATCGCTTTGACGGGATAAATTTCAGAGATCTCGAAACTCGTTGGTTGAAGCAGATTTATCTTGGATTTCCTGAGACAGACGTTTAGTGATTTCATCCTGGAAATCGTTGTCCTATGTGGATGGAATACGCGAAGAAAAAAAAATGACTAATCGCAGTTTCCATCATTTTTTACAAAAGTCACACTTTACAAGACCATAGTCAGAACAGTGTTGGCATATGGATGCGAGACATTGACCATAACGGCGAAGATGTCTGAAATGCTGGACACATTTGAAAGAAAGGTACTGCATAGAATATGCGGCCCCGTGAAGGATGCCGATGAATGACGCATTAGACGTAACGATGAGTTGTACAACATATATCAGGCCCCAAGTATCTCAACGCACATGAAATTACTTGGCTGAGATGGGCTGGACAATGTACAACGAATGCCAACCTCACGTGCCGAAACGAATCATGACTGGACATGCGGGTTGGAGAAGAAGGGTAAGAAGACCAAGGCTGCGGGGGGAAGATGAGGTCAGAAAGGATGCGGCTCAGATTCTCCAGGAGAGGAGCTGGAAAGTGGCAGCAGAGGACATGAGGCCGACTCGATTTGCACGAAAAAAAAAATTTCAAAAAATTTCTTCAGTCAAGAATATTTTTTCATATATAACGAAAATAATATTCTCTCAAATGAAGATTTTTTTGTTTTATCTCAAAACAGTATTTTCTTAATTCAAATAAATTTGTTTGATTTAAGAAAATATTGTTTTGAGATAAAACAAAAAATCTTAATTTGAGAGAATATTATTTTCGTTATATATGAAAAAATATTCTTGACTGAAGAAAATTGTTTTTTCTGTGTGGGCTAAAGCGCCATTGAAGAAGAAGTAGTTTATAATAGTACATATTAACAAAGATATATTAAATCACAAATTATATTATAAACCTTTTTGAGGCTTTTTTAAGTAGGTACAATTGATTAGATAAAATACTAAGCAATTGTACCTGTAATTGTAATTGTATTGGAGGGAGAAAAAAATGTAACGAAGAATAAGAGAAGCAAAAAATAACAAGACTATTACTAAGCCATCTGTATCCGCACGACAACTACAATAATTCCAAACATTACCTATACCTACCAGTCGTATTTGTATTAAATTCATAAAAGATAAAAACAATGTCATTCCTTTAGAAACGGTAAATAAGTAAGAGTAGGTATCTTCACTACATTCAATTTGCACAGCTCAAGCCTATGCGGGCATACAAATATTGTTACAAGGATTTTGTACAATAAATCAATTTAGGAGAAGTGTAAATGGAACTTTTCTGTCATGTAACAGTTTGAGATAAACTCTGATTAGAATTAACCTTTAAAATTTCAGGATTTAGACATATATTTGAACTCCCAATTCTTTATACAGATCTGTCCGCCTAGACAACGTGTCATTTAGCTCAAGAAAAAATAACTCAATGTATGGATGTGACAGTTGCCAGTCACGTGACAACTGTCACTTCCATACATTGAGTTATCTTTTCTTAAGCCAAATGACACGTTTGATATCGATGGTTTGATATCGATGCTGGCGACGCGACAGTGAGATGTTAGTGGATGCGAGCGATTTTTTTCTTGTCCCGCATACCCCATCCCCTTCCGTTTTCCCTTTCCTCGTTCCTGTGACCAATCATATTTTTTTCATTAATTTTGTTTTTAAATTTTTTATTTCGTTTTAAGTAGGTACTTGTTGAATTTATATAACCATGTTTTTTTGTATAATTTGCGCTTTTCTGTAATTGGACTTATCCATGTATTATGTTTGTATTTTTACTTATTGTACGTGTAGTCTGTTGAAAAGCCAAATAAATAAAAATAAAATCAATTGTGTAGCGTATTATTGCATGCCAATGTAACTCTGACCTTTGTAACCATTTGCCATATTTTTGAAACTATGCTGAATAAAACTGTCAGCCGCATACTAAGATCTTTACATAACGTGATATCCCTTGAGAAATCAATGTGCGAAATTGAAAATTGCTAAAAATAACTATGAATTACCATGATGTAGAGAGTGAAAATTGCCAAATAAAAGTTCTCCATTATTTCGTAAAAATACATTCAATACTTTTACGCAATTTACTCGTGAATTCCATTTCAAGTTGGTCAAATATGGTCCTTTTGTAAATATTCTCAGTGCCTGTTTACACAGTTTCTCTTCTTCACGATTCACTCTCAGCTCTCTAACAATAATTTTCTAAAAGTAAAATAAATAATAATAATAAACAAAACTAAGTGCCTCCTTCTACTACTACTGCCAGTGATGAGCAAAAGTCTTGCAGTCATTGTCTTGGTCATGCGAGACCAGTGGCGGCTCTTCCTAAAGGGCTCTCGGGCTCAGCCCTCCCAAAAACTTCGTTCAAAATATTCCAAAAAATGTTTGTAATTGAACCTTGGGAACACATATTTATCTAATTAATGTGTACCGTCTTACGCCTGTAGTATATCTAGCGAAAGAATTTAAACTTACCTGCTTTGTAAAGCAAGATTCTATGAAATATTTCATTCCTCGGGCACAGTTGACTTGTGCCCGGAGGACCCATACAATTCACACCACCGATCGCCGCCGCCACAGCGCGCCGTACACGCTGAATATATGCCGATTTCGAGCAAAACGGGGCAGTGCCCGTGAAGGATTACAGTATATTTTAATTCATTCATATTTTGTTTTTCATGGTGATGGTCGAACGCTATGTTAGTAATTGTAATTCCTTAAGGCTATCATTACACAATACTATGGTTTAAACTATAAATCTCTAGTTTAAACTATAAATCATCCGAAATATATTAATTTTATTCTTCTTCTTCTTCTTTTGAATAGACCTTCAGGTCTGTTTTTTAAGAGGCCTGATCTTCCTGCGAAGTGGACCCCCAGCTATCCCTCCATCTTTTTGGCGGTCTACCGCGAGGGCGGGTTCCGTGAGGCTGATTGTGAAGCACGATATGAGGAAGTCTGGTGCTGTCCATCCTTTGGACATGACCATACCAGTCCCTCCTCCGCTGCCTGCTCCATCTGATGATATCGTCAACCTCACATAGTTCCCTTATTAATTTTATTATGATATTATAATATTGGAAAAAAAAAATTGAACTTAGACCCAAAATTTTAAAATCAGGAGGCAGTCTTGCAGCTGCTCCCAGAAGTTATTTTTCAATTTTGTATGATCAGAATTTATTAGCTAACACAAATTAATTTATATTTTTAATCTACGTATTTTATAATATATGATATTAAAAACCCAACCAAATTCAGCATGAGATCTGGTTTACGTTTTAATTTCCGATACACAAAATAATTATGGAAAACACTGGACGAAAATAATATTGTGCCACATATCTGCTTTCCTGATTCCTGTTGAAATTAAAATTTTCTTCTAGGTAAAATTATAATTTTGAGCCCCTCTAGGTCGCCAGCCGCCACTGTACGAGACTCACAAGACCATGACCGTATGTGTGGCTGCAAGCCCTCGTCAACAATGCGCATTGAGCCCTAGGTACTGAGCGACTTATGTAATAAGGCGCGTATATCAAACCAGAGCGGCTTATCCGCTCGATTAAGTATGTGCAATAAGAATACTAGATGGACTTATTCTTAAATAACGATAGACGATAATGTTTGTAACTGGTTCTTGGTCTGATTGTTGATTTTTATCTATTTATCAATCATTATACATTTTATATTGTCATTTTACAAATAATCCGAACTGATATTAAACTCCTCCTCTTGTATTCATCATGTACCAAGGGTTGTTTGTTTTTGATTTACATATTATGGCCTACTGCCACCCGACTTCAAGACGTGGCAAGACTAGTAGTCTTCATTGGAAGACTTGGAAGCCTTCGTTAACTATAGGTTCATCTACCGCCATCCTTTCTGCATAATCGTACCTTGTACATATGTACGCACTTATCCCGATTAAGTCGGGATACAGGCAAAGTAGAAGAACAAATCCTTTTCTATGGCATGCAACTCCTGAAATAGACCCAATCGCTACAATAGCCCGATTCTCACTGTAGTCCACGGCAGCTCCCTTACATTTGTCCAAATTTGATTTTCATTAAATGATCACATTATGTTACTACATTACAACATGCAAGAGGGTTGTAGCCAACACTAAACTGTCCACACCATTGTAAGTGTTCATTTTTTCTTCTTGAAAGGTTGACAATCTCTAAATGCATTCTTAAACAAATATAAGGTTCCTAGAGGACAAAAGTTTTCAAAAAACACCATAAACACAAAAAAATTGTCACGAAACTCATAGTATGCACTTTCGACATGATTCCTGTTGAGAAATTTTAAGGAAAATTGCATTACTAGCAAGATGAGCAATGAGCATGTATGAGACAGTGTATCAATGTTGATGAGGCGATGTATGTGTGAAGATAGAAGAATGCGGTGTTTGTTTCTCACTGCCTACCCCTTGAGGAAGATTGAAGTGGAAAGTAAAAAATACACTTGTCTATATTGGTTCTCACTGCCTACCCCCTGACGAAGATAGAAGTGGAAAGTTAACAATACATTTGTCTATAGAGACGCATTCAATATAAATATGAAGCTATAAATACACTATGTCAGACCAATTACTTTTGTCCACAATAGTTTGAAACAGAAAATTAAAACGAAATTGAATATTTTATGATCGCATATACCTTTTTTTACTGCCGGGAGTCAATGATATGTTTCGATAAACTAAATATCTCAAAAGAGACGAAGTTGGAATTGGTTTATTTTTTTTAATTTAGTTTTATTCATATAATTTCAGGGGAAACATGCAGCAATATGAAAATTATAAAAGACAAAAATAAATGTTGAGACAAAAATAAAAGACCACACCGGTCTTAAGTCTTGTTCTTGAGTTTACTCATCACTAGTTACTGCTTGCATGGCTCAGAGGGATATTGAAGTGCTCGACAATTTGTAACTTTAAAATGTCTTTTTAACAACGCATGAACACATCTCCTTAAGCCGCATTCACACTTGTATAATATAAGTATGCATCTACGAGAATTCTCATTGATACAAACCGATAGTAGTAGATAAGTATAATAAACGATGTAATGGTCAGATCGAATATATTCCCATCGGATGCTCTGTGAAAACAGTATTTATTCTCCTGGGTGGATAGAGTTGCATGTATGCTACAAATTCAAAAAGCTTCAGTATCTACATAGGTCGGAGCAAGAGAATTCAAATTCAAACATGAACTACTCCAAATAAATAAAACAGAGACACATAATATATATGATTTGGATGATTTACATCGCGCCCTTTTCGTGAATATTTCACCTCATGGGCGCCGAAAATTGATTAAGATGTGCCATTATGGCCCTGGTGAGATTTGCGAAAAAGGTGTGTTTTGAGATTTTTTCTGAAGGTAGATATATTTTCGTCTGTCTGAGGGTATGTGGGAGCTTATTCCATGCATTTGGTCCTGTTAAAGTAAACGCACGATTGCCAAAATATGTGGTGTGCACCCTGTTTATTTCAAATAATTTTCCAACCATGGATGAAGATGCAGAACGAAGTGATGATTGTCTGTTGTTAATCGAAAGAGGAATGCAAAGTTCGGAGAGGTAAGTAGGAGCCATACCGTGAAGTGCTATGAAGATAACAGTTGGTATTCTTAAAAGAAAACAAAGAAAAAAAATAATACAAGGTATAATAAGGTTCTCTCAGCCTACCCCAAACATGTAAACAAGGTGATGGTATGTTTATCAAAAAATCAAAATGTGCAATACAATATCTTCGTCACATGGCAGTTGCTACAACGCACACCACTGATCACCTGGTCCATATAACTGTCTCTAGAGCGACCTCTATGATTTTTAGCATCCGCCATTCATTCGGCTTTAGTAACAAGCAGACCCGGATGCCTATCCATTTGGATGAATCGTTGTTGGGCAACTCTCTTTAGGAATTCTCTCGTTTCTCCATCTCTGCTCATCACCACATCATTTGGAATGTGTTTGAAGTCCGTGTTTCGTTGCCATACACTCCAGATAAGAGTTTCAATAAAATTCTTCCTTACATATACAGATATCATAGAAAATCAGTAAAATAATCAATAGAATCGCACAATTATGTAAGTGAATCACTGTAGTGAATCATATAAATGACTAATGAAAACAATGAAACCAGCAAATCCGAAACATCAAATCAAGTGCATTCATAATCATCAAATATGCAGCTAGCTGTTCATCTCCTACCACCATGCACAGGAGGAATACAAAGAACTCTAAATCCTGCCGACACTACACTTAAAGTTCCAGAGAGAACTTATTATAACGAAACAACTGGCTCACCGTTCATTGAAAGTGAAGATAAGGAAGATAAGAGTATTGAAAAGCTCTGAAGTTGCTCCTTGTAGCAACAAAGTCTGCATGAACAATGGGTTCAAAGGAGTTCTCTCGAACATAGCTGTAAAGTTCTTGTTGGACTGTTGACACGAAGAAGATAGTGCATTTCTATAGGATTCATTCAGAAGTCTGATCAGAGTTATAACAAAACTGACTTGAAATGGACGAATCGGATAAAAGAAAACGAAAATAATTACTTTTGAAACTGCCGTGTCCAGTACGGAATTACATGGTCCAATAGTCAGGAATAATCCACGAAGGTAAATTCGAGTTCTCACATCAGGCAGAAATTATTTATTTATCGTATGATACTAGTGAATCAAATGTTAGTCAAAATGAACAAAACACAGCACTGACAGCAGGCAAACACAAAACAGCACGATATCAGGAAGAAATTGAATTGTCAGTCAAGCTGTTTATGACAATAGTATTGTTAAAGAACGTACGAAACTAAATACAAATTATTGAATTAATAGAGATATTTTGTTTTCCTATACAAAACATGTATGTCAGGATAGGACGGTTTGATGGTATGACGTATGATTGTATGAAGCTTTAAGCATCAAGTCTCCGTAGATATTATGTATTATTCCATACAAATTGTATGAAACGATGTCGTCACCAAATTCAATTTGTTAAGATGTGAAATTTTTTTAGTTGGGATGTTTCGTCGTTTTTCGATGTTAACATATTTTTTGGATATATATAGCCAGTAAGCCAGTTAAGTGCAGAAATTTGTCATAAAAATAATATTTATCTTAATAAAAATATTTAAGAAACTCCAGCGAAGAAATGTACAGTTTTTTAGCTTTTATGATTTTTTAGGATATGTGGCAAATGAAAAATTTAATTTTTGATAATCCCTAACTGGGACAAAAATGTAAAATTTTGTAGGCCTAAAATTTTGTATACTTTCTGAAATTTTGGTGCATCAAGCGGATCAAAAGTCATAAGATACACACACAGACACACTTAGTGTTTTTTTTTCAATCTTAAAAAAATCATGAAAAATGTATACCTGGCCTTCAAAATCTCGCGGATTTGGCTTGAAATTATGTCGATATGTTAAAAAAAAATCTCTTGAATAAATCAGCAGTTGGAATTTAATTTAATTTTTTTTTTGTTTTTAATTTTATATATTGACAAGTCGTGCAACTTACAGGTTCTATTAAATATTAATTCAGGTTCAGGTCAAATATTAATTTATCACGCACCCAATAACAAGTTGCCACATTCTGGAGACGATAATATGTAACACACAGATCCAGACAAAAACACAATTAAAAACCATGGAATAGACGAAATTTTATACATCCAAATTATATATTTTTCCAGTCAGCAGAAAGATGCAGATCATTTTATGTCTAGCTGCGGTTGTGTTTTCTGCATAAAATTAATTTGTACCAACGTCCAAAAAGTATAATGAAAATAATATATTCAAAAATTGTTAGAGCAAGAAACACGTAATAAATCCAAGTTAATGGTCAGGAACGGTTTCCGAGTTGTTTAGTACGAGAGCTGACTATGAGTTTCGGTATACCCATTATTTTATTTTCCTCTTTTGCAAAAAATGCTTTCGTTATAATCAATCAATCGCTGCAAAAACGAGAATCAGATGTCATTCTAGAATTTAATTAAAGGTTTTCGATTTAAAATTAACCGAATTGAACATTGATTTTTCCATGCTACATGACAAAACGTTTTCGATCAGACTATTTAGAATTTAATAGGATTGCCAAGCATTATAAAGGATTATTTAGCACATTATTAACATATAATTTAAATTATAAATTAATTATATGTATTGTTTTCGGTTTGAATAAAGTAATGTCATTAAAATGAGGTTTATAAAAAATTAAAGGAGTGGGAACTACTAAGTGTAAGGTTAATCTAAAAGCCTTAATTTTTTTATTTTTGTGTATTTAAGGCATAGATTTTTATTTTAATATACTAGATCAGCGGTCGGGGAACTTTTTTAACCATTATCCCAAAATATTTTTGCGTAAGTCCCCTTTAATACCCCTGTCCCCCATTTTGAAAAGATGACAATCAATGTATGTATATTTAAATAAACATTATTTATTGAATTAATTTGCACGGAAAATAAATAAAAGTTACATGAAAATAGTAAGTATGTAATATTCAAACAAAATAAAATTCTCAAATTGGATCAAACAAAAATTCAGATTTTCAGGTTTCCCTTTCAGTTTTTGGATAAATGATGTTGCTTCATGTTTGATGCAATGACTTCAAAATTGGGACATTTTGATAAAAGTAGCACCTGAATTGATTAAGTTTGTAAAAATACTAACACGTTTATGAAATAGCAAACTAGACCGAATTTTATTTCAGTTGGCCAATTTGAGATATCAAGTTTTGCAAACTTTTATACTGAGACAATCTCCGGGATACGATTCTCTTGGAAATATTTCGCTGATCCACATTCCCTGTGTCATCATCGTTAACACCACCTGTCCTGTATGTTTAACTTTGGACACGGTTCCCCCATTATGTCACATCCTACCCTACTCCCTCCTCCTATTGAAGTTCTGCATCTCGTTTACAAACGATAGCGTCATCCAATCTGGAACAAATTCGCCAACGTACATACGTGCATATCTAACCCAGAGTTAGCTCAAACTTCATACAAAAGCAATTGCTTTATACAATATGGAAATGTATTAGATTTAAGTATATAGCTGAGATAGAGGGATGATTATATCAAACGATATGTTGGCACGTCCTGGATGCAGGCTGCACATTCTGCTCAGGACAGGGCGACACTAAGGCAAATGGAGAAGACATCCGTCTAGGAGTGGACGGGAATTGGTTCAGGAAGAAGTAGAAGTATATAAAAAAGAATGTCTGCATTATGATATAAAGGCCCCCATTCACGATCGTGCCTTCCTTCCAAATGGTTTGCTATCACTCCAAAATGCGCTCGTGAATGTCAAAACTCGCGCAGCCCAATTGGCCTGACACACGAAAATGGAATTCCAAGCGATCGAAACTCCATAGTGCCGCGACAAACGGGGCGGCGCATCCTGTTTGTACGCCATACTCGTGAGTATGAAAACCAGCGGTACATTGCGCCATCTCATTGCGCCGAGCTGTTTGACACTCTCGTGAATGGGAATATAAAACATTTTCTGTTTGATTTTTCCTTTGTATATATAAACAAACCACTATAGCAGTTGTATAAAACTCATCATCAGAATTATTACTCATTTTTATTTGAAAAATACAAAAAAACATAAATTATTAATGTGAATGCACCAACTGCTTGTGTATACTAATTTTGATGGCTCGATGGCGCGCCCGTGAGTGTGATGAAAATTTTACAATGCTCCAAATGGAGCCGGTCCATCTGGAGCGTGGGCTGCTTAAATGCATAAATTAATTTGCCTACCGCCGCGGTTTCGATCCCCAGCAGAAGAGAAATATATTTAAAGTCATTTCTCACACAAATATAGTTTCTTTGGGCTATAAAACACTGGTTAGTTGAAAGAAATTTGCACATAGCAATAAGTTTCCCTCCCAATAAAAGACCCTTCGCTTCTTTGTGGGAAGAAACCTCAGGGTGCATCAGAAATGAAACATCAGGTCTATAATTATGTGGTATAGAGGACATAACAAGATGGTGACGTAGCAGAAGGCGTTTCTGGAGTGACCACGTCGAAGGCATGGTCGACAGTAGAATTGTCAAAATTTTCAAGACAGAAATACACAACAGAGTATTACTTAGATGGATGAAGAATAATACACGATAAAGACATAGGATCTGTTTGGATCATATACCAGCGTCCTAAGTACCTTTCCGGTAGAGGAGAAATTTAGTTAAAAATAATTTCTCACGAAAATCTTACTTCAATTTTTTTGACTTTAAACACTGTTTAATTGAAAAAAAAATGTTATTCGACAATAAACTCGTAAGTTTCACAACAATGACTATTGAATGTAAACCATTTATTTGTACCCCATTCTTCTTCTCCTCTTCTTGTGCTGCTTCTAACCATCACACTAAACTCATCGCTGTCTTCTAATTGGCACCAACCATGTGTGACCTCGCATCCGGAATTCCAAACCACTGCCTGATTTTCTTTAACGCCCCATAGCCCGTCTTCTCTGTAAATTTGCCTCCACTATTGCGTTTCTTGGCAGCGGTCAGCAACTCTCTTTTAATCCATCATATTCATTGGAGACTACGCTTTTGTAGACCAGAAAGTTATAACTGCCTTAAGAAAATAATTCATAACGTATTATGAATATCTGTGAATGGGTACCAAGCACGGAAAAAAATACTCAAATATGAAATCATTGAATTTTTTGAGGGTTAGATGAATTTTCTTCTTCTTTGTGTCCTGTCGGGTCCCCGCGACGTTGACGATCGGGAGAAACTTTCCCTGTTATGTGCGGTGCGGAACAAGTCCTCCACACACCTCACTCCGGTTCACTCCCGAATGTTACGGAGCCAGGATAGCTGCTTCCTGCCGACCCCTCTACGGCCCTTAATCTTCCTTTTTATGATCAACTGTAAGATCGAGTATTTTTTGCCACTCATTATATGACCAAAATAGTTGAATAATGAAAATAGTTAGAATACGAATAAAATAGATAATTGACGTGGCTATTCCAAATTCTAGTAATATTATAAAAACTTTTGATGAAAAAATTAGAAAATACACCGCTTTAGGTAATGAGATTAAAAGACTTTGGCATTCTCGTAAAATAATAATATTACCGTTCATTATTTCAGCCACTGGCATTATTCCAAAAACGTTAATCCGTAATTTAGAAATTATAAATTTATCGAAAAACATAATTATAAAAATGCAAAAAACGGTTATAATGAATACATGTAGAATCGTTAAATATTTTTTAAACGTTAATATTCGTGAATCAGTATGGTTGATAGGTAGTTTAGAGACCTCCTCAGAGCCTAATCCTTTGATTTGTTAAGTATCTGGATGGGTGAACTATTCCCAATTGAAAGCTTGATGATGCGTTTGTTGCATTTTATTTTGCTCTTTTAAATAATTTACAATTTACGCATTGATCTGCTAATTCTTTTAAGGAAGTGTACAATGGTTGTAATAATAATTGAGTGTTATTATTTGTAGTGCTTAATTTTTATTGGGTAATATCATTAGTAAATCGGCCAGCGCCATAAAAAAAGGATAATGAAAATATATAGGTAAAAAGAAGTCAAAAAGGAGATAAAAACTTATGCTCACAAATAAATAGATTAATAAGCGTTCAGAAAAAAATATAATTATCTCACAGCTGAGAAACAACACAACTCTAAACTCCATCAAGGATCAAATCAGAGAAAGTGATTCCGTTGATCGACACCATAGCAATTAAAATTAAGCAAAAACTCCACGACACCAGATTAATTTAAAATTTCAAAACGATTTTGGTACCGTTAAGAACCCCTAACGATAGAGTTCCGATGAGTTAAAATTACACTTAGCCTAATACCCTTCTAAACTTTTAACAATATCAGTTTAAGCCTTTAAATACACAAAAATAAATTGAAAGCCAAATGTTTACCCTCAGTTTGCAACGTTTTAAAATAATATTGTTTTTAATTTAGACCGCGGATATAATTATTGAAACAAAACGGATTTGTCTAAACAGAAAACTGAATTAACGCCGGTATAATCGCATTACTATAAAGTTTATTTTGTTTTTTATTGACAATAACATCTCAATAGAGACGAAATTGGGATATTATAGAAGAACCAGGAACTCAGGCACCTACAGGGCTTACGACCTGTCATCGGCTGGTTTACGTGATCACTTTATGCGCTTGCGCAACGTTCACCAATTATGCCTTTATTGAGTTCACTTATCAATGTAATTTTTGAATGTTCTATATATTTGAATAAGTGTAAGCATTTCACCTGAATAATACGGAATTATACTATTGCCATCTATGAGGTAACGAAGAAACCTTTTTGTAACGCCATATATTGAGAATATGATTTATTTGTAAACAATGAAAGCAACAGTCCTTGTAAATGAGGTGACGGACGTGACGGTGTCTTGTACAGATGTCACCTCTGAACTGCGCCAGAAATATTATTTCATTTTTGGCTTGTTTACCTACATGTTCCTGGTTCTTTTGAGTCTGCTTGAGTTCCTGGTTCTTCTATACTATCCCAACTTCGTCTCTATTGAGATGTTATTGTCAATAAAAATATCATTTGACTCCCGACAGGGAATAAAATCCAAAGTTTACGTATATGCAATTAAAAAAATATATTCTATTTTTATTTTGTTTCATTATATAAGCTATTGAAATACACTG
Source organism: Molanna angustata (assembly GCA_963576475.1). Taxonomy (NCBI): domain Eukaryota; kingdom Metazoa; phylum Arthropoda; class Insecta; order Trichoptera; family Molannidae; genus Molanna; species Molanna angustata. The sequence goes on along the minus strand of OY754966.1, from coordinate 8,407,792 downwards.
ACAAATTATTCTTATTTATTTATTTGAATCTTCTTGTACATACAATTTGTACACTGGCAGGCTTATTGCCTAATGGCAATTTCTTCCAACCAACCAGAGTTAATGTTAAGTATACAAAACAATATTGATAATTTATTGATAGTTTTAAAAGTATAAGTATGGTGTCATTCTTATATTTCAATTTATAATACTGATGAACAAATGAGCACCCCCATTCTTCATCTTGCATACCCAGTCTTGGTCATGGTCTTGCAAGTCTTGCAGGTCAAAATTCAGTAAATACAATTTAATATGACAAAAAAAAACTAAAATTTATCGTATTATGTCAACAGTACGTAGTATATTACTTATTTTTTAATTGGAAATAAGACTCTTCCATCTTGTTATCCTTGGCCTTGGTCTTGTCTTTCAGTTACACTGGTACACATATGGTCTTGTTCTTGGTCTTGCAATCCATGCAAAACCAAGACCTATACAGGAAGACTTGCAAAACTATGCGAAACGGTTTGTCACAACCCATTTGTTTTTATAAATCGTCATTGAAAGCAAATGTGTATACAAAATACAAGCAAGATTGGACAACGGGAAATGTTTCAAATGTAATTGAATTGCGTTGGAAATAGTTTAGAGTTGACATCAACCCATTTATTTTTTTATATACTTTCATTGATTGTAAGTGTCTATAAAAAAATCAGAATTATTGGAAAAATGTAATTGAATACAAATAATGTAAAGAGTTTACTGTTGAGGCCACAAACCATCTCTTTTTTGTATACATTCATTAGAAGCAAGAAGTATGCATAAAAAACATAAAGATAGGACTTTGCAAAATAGTTTAAAATGTAATTGAATACAAGTGTTCGAAGACTTTTGTATTGGCCACGACACACTCTTTTTCATAAATCGTCATTCAAAGCAAGTGTGCATGCTAAATTTAAGTAATATAGAATGAATTTTAAGTAAGTACATCGTTTAAAAAATTTCTTTGAGAGTTGAATAAACACATAAATGAATATCATAAATAAGTTTATTAAAAACATGAAAGCTTCATGTTTAAATACATGTCTGCAACACGAACATGTAAAAATAAAAAATACATATTACGCTACACACTAAAGTATTATTATGGAGGCTGAGGATTTGAAAGTTACCATAGTAAAGGAAATCAAGAAAACTTATGGAATCATTTTGTAGTAAAAAATGGCGACATTTAGAAGGAAAATACTTACATTAAAATTAGGAAAAACATGAAAATTTGATCGAAATAATTACCATAATTTTTCGCTCAAATTCTAAGGTATGTATACTTGAGAATATATTTTATTTGTGTAAAGACGTACCTCTGACATTTACATAAGCAAATATTTGCTTATGAAAAAGTACGTTTTTGACATTGAACTAATATTTTTTTGTGTATATGAAATTCCCGATAGGGATTTTGTTCATACAGAAAACGGCGAATTACTGTAGAAAATTTTTACTTTTTATAAATACGAAAAACATTAAAATTAAAAGAATCACCATGTTTTTCACTCAAACGCGATGTTATACTTGAAAATATACGTAATTCGTCTAAATAAGCACTATTAAATAAAAAAAAAATTCTCATGGAAAAGTACCTACATATTTTGACATTTCATTCGTTGAAATTTTTTTAAGAATTAATGAGTAAAGTAAGGAGGGAACGAAAGGATGTAGAAGGAATATTCATGAACCATTTGAAAAATAAAGTTTTATTTGTTAACCTTTAAATATCCAAAGGTCCAGGGTTTGTTTCCTGGTAGAGACATAGTTTTTAATTGTGTTTTCAGTCTGGATCTGTGAGACGATTAATATCGTAAGTCTCCAGAATGTGGCAACTTGTTATTGGGTGCGTGTTAAATTAATATTTGACATAGTACCTTCCTGTTAGTTGCCCGAGAAGCAATATTAAATAAATAAATATTTGTATGAATTGGGATGACTTCACTACTTAAGCTATTCTATTATCTTTAACTTGAAATTTATTGTAATAACTTGTATCGAGCCACTCTGAAGATATGAACGAGTGATCGATACTATTTTGGGTCAATATAATAACATGATAACTTATTGATAACTTATAACTGGATTATTTTACTAACGTAAAACAAGTTGACTGTTGATTTATTATAAAATAGTCAAATATGCTGTAATTCAGATCCGCCCGAAAGGGATAAATGGCGTCACAGTACAATGATAGGGGAATTGGTGGTGTTATGCTCACTGTGTACACAATACGGGAATTGGAGCAATGCTTTCTATGTACATAATACGGAAACTGGAGCAATGAATGAGCGGTGGGCGTTAAAGGAGGCCGATTATAAATGACCCATCGGAGAACGAGACCCGTGTGCCCCAGGCAGACATTATTGACTGGGAACCCTTCACAAATACACACAATCGGGCGCGAGAAATATTATCTCTTCGGCCCGAGAATGGACCCTTTATGCGTTTACCGTTAGCCGTAGTTCAGCTCTAAGTCAAAGTCGATTTGGCAATCATTAAAGCAACAATCACTTTATAAACCCATATTTGTGCGTCTAATGGTCAATTTCACCGTGGCTACCTAAACTGTCACCTACATTGGGAATTACTTAGCTTTGATAGTTCTTAATGAATCTATTAGTTCTCAACAGTACATAATGTCTATCTGTTTTTCAGATAGCTTATTTTGTATATACAATAACAACATTACTATTTTGAATGATAAATCTCGTTCATAGAAAATTGGTAAAAAAAGTTTTTGTTCAAATTAAACAATAAAATTATCGAATCAGCAAATCCCCGCATCACAAACATCTATCTATTTATATCCTGAAATCTTTTTTTATATAAATGACATTTTTTTTTAAATCTCAATAGAGACTAAGTTAGAATATTAAGGAAGAACTGGGAAAACAAGGCACCTACAGGACTTGTGTTGCTAAACCGTGTGCATTTGGAGGACACATGCCTTGAATTCAACAAGAATTTTTAAGTGCATTAGCGCAACAAACTACTTAGTACCTAATTCGAGGCAGTACTTACCTCCTAATCAACGCGGAGAGGTAAATACGCCTCCCGACAGGGGAAAAATTCAATGTGCGTATTCAACTTTTAAAAAAATTCGATGTCTTTAAATTCAAAACACATACGTTAAATCCAATATAGCAATATTTCACTAGTTTCTTACCTATGAAAAAATGCGAAAAAAATTAATGAGAGGATAAAACAAAAATGTAATTACACAAAAATGAGATAATGCTGAAAGTACATATATCTTTATGCATAACTTTAACTTTGTGGCACATTTTTGTCCGCATAGAATGACAAACTGTGAACGAATGAACATTTTGAAAATTCTCATTTCTAAAGTTGAAGAAAAATTATAAATTTACAGCAAACCTGGGGGCCAAGTCTGGTTCGTCCGGCGAAATCAAAACCCTAGTGATTACCCATATCATGAAAATAATTATCATATGGAGTTCTACGACATCTAAAGATATTGTAGAACTCCATATAATAATTATTTATTTATTTATTTTATTTCAGAAAACTACAGCTTTGTTAATTGTTTCGTTACATTTGGTGCTTTTAAAATTATTACAAGCCAATATTGTTTTCTTCTATTTAAATTAATGAATTACAAATAACTAGTATGCTGAGCAGCAGGTAAAAGAATAACAATTATAAGAGAAGAAAAAAAAACAATTGATAGTAAAAAAAATACAATACATAATGAAAATAAAATGGGGAAAAGGAGGGATTATTGGAGTGAAGGATAGAGCTTGTTTGAAGGAATTAGGGAACTGGGTTGAAAAATATCTTTATTTGTTTACGGTAAGTTTCTATGGAGTCATGGAAAATGTCAGTGTGTTTAAATTTTAGATTATTGTCACGTTGAATTCTGTAAATAGTCGAGTGATATCTGTAATTAGTATGGCAAATAGGTAGATGAAATAAATTTTTCGAACGGGTGTGCCTGTTTGGTACATGGAGTGATATAGTGCTTAGTAAATCGGGGGAGTCAATAAGGTTGTTGCATATTTTATACAGTAACAGTTGATCGAATAAGGTCCTTCTGTCTTGCAATGTGTTTAATTTGAAGAATTCTGTAGATAATTTATAATTAGTATGTTCTATGAATAGTCGTCTCTCTAAATATTTAAAAAAAGTTTTCTGGATGTTTTCAATACGGTTGCTGTGGATTTTATAGTGCGGGTTCCAAATTGGTGTACAAAATTCTAGATGAGGGCGAATATATGAAAGATAAAGTGTTATTAAAGTGTACATGTTGTTGAATTGTTTTCCGGTGCGGATGATAAAACCCAGCATTCGGTAGGCTTTGGAGGTTATTGATTCAATATGTTTATCGTACATCAATTTAGAATCCAATGTTACTCCTAAATCCCTTATGCTGTCGACTTTTTTTAATGCAGAACCATTAATTGAATAATCATATGATATTAGCGTTTTCTTGCGGGAAAAAGTTAAAAGGGCGCACTTGGACACGTTGATGTCAAGTTTATTATCACAACAAAATGTACTTAGCCTATTGATATCATTTTGCAAATCGAAACAGTCGTTTATGTTGTTAATAGTTCTGTAAATTTTCAAGTCGTCAGCGAACCCTGAAAAATATGAGGATTGGAAGCAAAATTGAATATCATATATATAAATATTGAAAAGAATAGGTCCTAGATGTGAACCCTGGGGTACACCCGACGGAATATAAGTGAAATTAGATTTACAGCTCCCTAAAACCACCGCCTGTTGCCTGTTTCTTATGTATGAGTCAAACCATCGGAGAAGGTCACCGTGAATGCCTACACTATAGAGCTTATGAATGAGTATATTGTGGTCGACCCGATCAAACGCCTTTGAAAAATCTGTATAAATATGTAGTATCGACTTGTAAGTGGTTGTTCATTTTTTGTGAGACATATTCCGTGAAGTCAAGAAGATTTGAAAGAACTGAGCGTTTTTTTAAAAATCCATGTTGGTGATTACTAATGTATGGAGAAATCGTTGGGTAGATTTGATCAAGTACAATTTTTTCAAATATTTTACTAAATACAGATAATATAGATATGGGGCGATAATTTTCGATGTCATTTTTTGATTTTGATTTATGAATGGGTGTTATAAGGGCTTCTTTGAATATTGTTGGAAATTTGCCATCCTTCATTGATTTATTAAAAATAATTGAAATTGGTATACTTAATTGGTCAGCACATTGAAATACAAAGTATGGACTAATCTCGTCACTTCCGGATCCTTTGTTTTTATCAATTTGTTTCAAGTATTTATTTGCTTCAGACTGAGTGATTCGAATATGTCCAATGTTATTAGAAAACAACTGAGTAGAAAGATTATTATGTGAGTGGAGATTGCTGTGAGTTTTTGATGAGTCTATGAAAACAGATTTAAAGTAATCGGAGAAAAGTGAACAGATTTCCTCATTGCCATGGCATGTGATATTACGATAATACATAGTTTGTGGAATATTGTGCGATTTTGTTTTATTTTTAATATATGTGAAAAAGTTTTTCGGGTTGATTTGAATATTATTTTCGATTACTTGTATATACTTGGTAAAGCAGTGACGTTGAAGTGATTTTTGACGGGTTCGAAGTAGAGAAAATGACGAATAGTCGCATGGGTTGTGGAAACGTTTCCATTTGTTGTGATACTTATGTTTTTCTTATATACTTATATTTTCTTATATTTTCTTGTGATACTTATGTTTTTATTATATCCATGATATGGGTAACCACGAGGGTTTTGATTTCGCCGATTGAACCAGACTTGCCCCCCTGTTCAAACTTTTATTAAATTGGTATGGTTATTTTTTTTTCTTACATTTTAATGCTTATTTTTTCTCTTTATATAATTTTACTCTTCCTCAGCTAATGCACCGAATTTTTATTTAGCTAAAAAGTAGAGCATTGCTTTTTTATATAAAATGTCATAAATGTATTTGAAAATATGCTATGATGTTTGGTCCAAGAGTAAAAATATTAAAATAACAAGGGAAGAAACGATGTTTAAATGGCTAAAATAGCTGTATAATCTTGGTCATATCTTACGGAAAAAAAAGTTTCTGATTTATCCATTCATGGATTTCCACTCCGATGTGCTAAACGTACAACACAATCCATCCCTATCCATGACACAGAAGATATTGCGTCGTCTAACTTTTTTTCCGATGAATTTGAAAAAAAAGGTCTTTGAAACATGTAGCCTCCCAGTGCTAACATATGGATTGGAAACAATGACACAAATTGAAATGTACGCAACGAGCTTTGGAACGGCAAATGTTAGGAGTGAGTCTCCGGGATAAAATAAGAAATAAAGAAATCAGACGCCAAACGAAAGTCGTTGACATAGCAGACCGTGTTGAAAAGTTAAAATGGCAGTGGGCAGGACATGTTGCGAGACAGGGTACCAAGAGGTGGAAAATAAAAGACTGGTAGGGCGACCACAAAAAAGATGGGTTGACGATATTATTCCGGTTGCGGGAAAGAGTTGGCTGGAGGAAGCTCAAGACGGAGAGAGATGGAGTTCATTGGAGGAGGCCTACATCCAGCAGTGGAGAGATGGCTTACAAAGAAGAAGAAGAACTTATTTTGATTTTTTAAAGAAAAATCTAAAGAAGGAATATATATCCCTAAATCATGTTTCCCGATTTCCTCTCCTTGTTCTTTCCCAATTGTTTTGTTTTTGCCTAATTGGATAAAAATGCTAACAAAATGCTTAATGGCAATAAGCCCTCCAGGGTGCATTATATTTGTGTATAAATAATGCATAATAGTGCTTAGAATAGTGCTTCCACTCTTTTCTATAATTGTTTTCGAGTGTCCCGTAAGAGCCGGGTAATCGAAAATACAACAGGCAACAATAACATCTCACATAGTTCAGCAATGAGGTTCACCACCCATTCTGAATATAGTGCCTTTTTAGGTGAGACGAGACTGGTGTGTGGGTATACACAGATATGTTGTGCTCCCTTTTATAAGGCAATACACACCCGCACACCTTTCGCTGGTTACCCCACATTGTGGGATATGCCGTGATGGTATGTATGTATGTATGTATGTATAATGCATAATATTAATATGCATTATATAATATATTTTATAATGCATTATATATAACCTACCTATAAATAATACCTCGACCGATCTCGTTCACCTATAGCACAAGCATTTATGCTTAATTTAGGGAATTTAGGAAGATGTATATGTACTTGTTTAACAAGGACATATTCATTTAAAAAAAAAAATATTTGTGTACAAAAAGATAAATAGATAAATATAAAGAATTAATATTTACTGGACATCACCAGTATTCATTTCAACGTCGATTCGAGATATTTTTTCATTCACTGGATATACTTAGGTAGAGTTATCTTTCATACCAAAATAATATCTATCAGGAAGGGTCATCCGAAACTTGAGAGATGTCAAGGTCGTGACGAGAACAATATTTTGGCATAATAAACCCAAAACTGTTAAATGGAGATTCGTCAGTCAGTCGAAAATCCCTACCAACACTAACTATTTCACCATCAATAATTTATTATTCAAAGGTTTCAACTTCTTGGAAATTCGCGCTGTACATTCGTGGCGTTTCTAGTTACAATTTGTTTATTTTGAATTGTTTGTGAAGAAATGTCTTAATAATAAATAAATCCCTCGTCTAGAGATTTATTCTGATATTCAAATTATTATTTTAAAGGCGATTATCTTTCAGCCGTCTTTTGTAAATTGAATTATTGTTTCAATTCTTGGTGGTGGGTGCTGAATTTCAAACCATACAAAACAATGTAACACAATTGAAAAGAACGTATTTTTTAGACAATGCATTATTTTACCAAGAAAAGCTAAGCCTGCTAGAATTAGACAAAAACTAAGTCACAAGACAGAGTTTATGTGGATGGTTGCCGAACGCGACGACAGAATATCATTGAAAATATTTCTATTAACATAGAAACACTTTTGCCATCTGCAAACGTTAAAGTCTTGGGTATTTACTTAAATTTATTTGTTTAACAAATCTTTAAAACACATCTAAAAGATATTTACAGAATTTTAAGCACAGAATACGACAAAATATATATGAAATAATAACAACAATATAACGATAATATTACTGCAACTGAATTAGGTATGCTGGATTCCCTAAGCATTAATTCAATTCACAAGTGCGAGTTATAAGAACATAATTCTATTTCCGATGGATACACACGCGATGATGGATACGTTTTCAGTTTGGACCTCTGAGACTATAAATTACTTAAGTAGGTATCTATAATGTGGCAACATGTTATTGGGTTCGTGTTAAATTAATTGATATTTGACATATAAGTTGCTCGAGAGTAAAATTATGAAACAAGATTTTATATGCGTTATTTTAGACCATTTGTAGGAAAAAGTATTTCATTAAAAACTTTTTGTGAAATTGATGGACTCATAAGACAAATTTAATGCCAAAATTTTGTTGCATTTTCTTCATTATATGATGTTGTGTACTTTTTGGCACATTTTTAAATTATAAATAAATTAAATTACATAAAATAACTTTGAATAAACCACGAATTTTGAGTATTTACTGTCTAACGTTTTCGAAGCTAACCTCCGCTTCTTTCTCCGTATAAGTATAAGTTTGTCCGAAGGATGAAGCGGTCAGCTTCGAAATCGTTCGACAGTTAATACTCGAAATTCGTGGTTTATTCAAAGTTAGTTTATCTTATTTTATTTATTTATAATATATCGCATTTGCTCATCATACAAGTAGGTACGTCTTATTAAAAAAACCTGAAACAAGTTTTCTTCTTAAACAAAAACAAAACAAAGCTATAGGCCTTTACAAATATTTTTTTTCGTGTTACTTTTCATTATTGTTATTGCTACCTATCATTTCTATTTATGTCCCTAGAAAGAATTCATCGGCTTGAACTTATAAACATGGCGATGAATTTTCACCAAGAAATATATGTTTAACTCAATTATTTATCTTTTTGTTCATGATATAAACAAATTTAATGCAGACTTGCCATTAAGAAATTTCTTCCAACCAACCAGATAACAAAGTATGACATAATAATATATGGTACATCCACAAAAGAATATCAAACTGGAGGAGAGCGGTGGAGGAAAGGGACGGCTGGAGAAGGATTCTGGAGGAGGCCAGAGCCCACACAGGGATGATAATGATGACATCATCAAAAGAATGAAAGCGATCAAACATAGAAAGTAAGATGAATATTAATAAAAAAACACATCATAGATTCAAGGGTGTTGGGAAAGGACAAGAAGAGGAAATCAGGATCAGGATCAGGATAGATGTTCCTTCTTTGGTTTTTTCTTTAGATGTTTTCGTGGGAATATTCAACATATGTTTCAATAAATGATCTCAAAACTCTTCATGGGGGGAGCAAGTCTGCAGGGCTACTCATGTAGTTGATTAAAGAAAAATTAAGCTTCAGACTAGCAATCTTTGAGGTTGAAATAATTGAAAAATTACATTAATTTAAAATAATAAATAAATTTGGAATGGTAAAATAAAACCAAAGTTTTGGTTAAAAACTTTGGTTTTATTTTACCGTTCCAAATTTATTTATTATTTGAAATGGAGTTCTACCAAGAATTGTCCGTAGAAAAGTTAAAAAAGTACATTAATTTATACAAAAATTGATGTTTATTTCATACTTCACGTTGGTATTAACAATTTTTCATAATTAAATGTAGAGAATGATAAAGATAGGATTATAATCGAGTGCTGATTTATACATTTTTAAGATTAAGGCAAGTTAAAAACGCAATAAGAATGTGTCATGAGTAACCTCCCTATCCCTGGTCAACAGGCGGAATCAAAACCATCCATGTTTACCCTTATTATGGATATAATTATTTAATGTTGATGTATGGTATCTTAAGGTTTTATAGAACTCCATATGATAATTATATCCATGAATGGTTTCGATTCCGACGGTTGACCAGACTTTCCCCCCTAGATTATGGCGGAGTAATGCATCAATTGAGACTCGAACTTAACAGTACTACAGTGAGTATGTATTTGCATCCTGGTTATATTCAGATACTCAAAATAGAACTACCAATGTGCTATATGAAATACTTATGATATAATAATATATTCCACAATATTAAGATAGCTAATATTATTTGTGCACTGATGGTATATATTTCCATGTCAGCTTTAATATTTGGTTGTTGAAATAAGTTAGCACAGTTATAAATTTACTATGGCAAAAGTGAGGTCTCAAGTAGACCTTATTCAAAGACTCAAATAGGTCATCCTCATCAAAAAGTCATCCTTTACTCAAATACTTTTTTGCGCCCAGCGCAAGTGGCGAATTTATTGTCATGGGGCAATTTCTTCCAACTCACCAGTGTTTCCACCCCAGATAAACAATAATTGATTTCTCCTCTGCTGAGGATCAAAGCCAGGACGCCCGCACAGAAGCCAAACGGCTTATCAACTGTGACACGGCGTTAGGTCAAAGTTGGTAAGCCGTAAATATATTCATCGTCATCACAATTTTGGCTGCGCTCCTGAATAATAACTGCAATGTGCATAGCATATGCATAGCCCCCCGACAGTTCTCTAAGATTTGCGAAGATTAACGAAGATTAACGAACTACAGTCCATCGGCGTTCGGTCAAACCAACAGAACAGACGTTCATGCGTCAGTCGTCTAACGCGTGAGAAATGAAATAAAATATATTTCACATTATGTTTTTGACAAAGAAAACGATATAAAGTTCTATACACGAGTATAACAGATTGTCACGATGAAACTAGTAGTTAAATATTTCTTCCATTTGATTGTACACGCCTGTATTTTTTGACATATTTTCTAAATTTATTATTTCATGATAAATTTTTTGAATCGACATGTAAATATAATCCATTCAGAGAAAATACATACAAAAAGGTTCATATTAATCGGTCCAGCAGTTAAGGAGTTCAGTGACACACACGTACAGAAGAATTATTTTATACAATGATTTTTTTTTATTTTAGTCTTATTTTGATAAGGTTAATTCAATTTGAAGGTTAACAACGCAAATAAATAAAGAAATGAATAGTGAAGGTACAAAAGTGAAATGTTAGTAGTATGTACATAAGTTTAGCAAACAAACCTACCCTAACGGACACATAATGTATTCTATCCTTTCTATAGTAAATAGCTAATTTAGATAATATCTATGTGCTATGAATATAAAAGGCGGGAACGGAATTCGGAGAGCGACATAAGGAAAGAGATATCATGAATATTTTAAGGAAACAGCGGGAATCTGTGAATGGCTCAATATTCACGGAATCTCTAACAGTTTCTAAATGAAATTTTTTATACTTTTAAAGGCCAGGTCGTTTTGTCAAAAAAACTAATGCGAATTTTTTTTTATCCTTTATCTGAGGAATTAAAACACCAAGAGAACGCTGTGAAAATTCGTTTCTACGACAGATAAAAACTATGCTATAATATCACGTGTGCACTATTCTTCTTCTTTTTCTTTGCCTTATCCCACTTTAGGTAGGGTCGGCTCTCCTAATCCTTTGGCGCCACGATGATCTGTCCTGTATTGTCGGGGTTGGGATGTGGGCTTTATCCATGAGCTTACTCATATTGCCCCACCACGTGGATATTGGACGTCCCTTTCCTTTTCTGCTTTCTGGGAGTGCTAGAGCAGAGCAGCACCACATGATCGTTTCACCTCCTCATTACATGTCCATACCATCTGATTCGACTTCCTGTAAGTTTTTCTGGTATGGGGGCTACTCCAAAGCTTCCTCTTATTAATTCATTACGAATTTTATCTAGCTTCGTCACCCTGCCTGCCCACATCAGCATTTTCATTTCATTGTGCACTATTATGATAAAAATATATATAAGGACCATCAATTCGTTCTTTATTCTTCTTATTTTCTAAATATCTATTTTTAGTGGTACTGCTATGAAAAGGCCAAAGAGATCATAATGTAAAAACAATTGAACTGAAATAAATACTGCATGCATTAATGTGTTGATAAATAATCGTTTATGAAATTGATAGAAGCCATTCAAATAATACACCGTGTCCTATTCTGATTCGTCTAAATTTAGCCTTATTATTTTAGTACATGAGCAATAGGTAATGTCAAAAAGACAGACAGCCAGATCTGCTGAAATTACGTCACACCGCGCGGATAAAATCCATTTATCCACGATCAACCGTTGATTTAGACGTTTTCGTATTCTGAAACGAATCAGAATAGCACTTATTATGATTAATGTTTAATATGTGTTAACAAAAATTAAGTAAGCAAATATATTGTATAAAAAGTCGAAGAAACTCCAATGTTACTCTTCATTGCTATAAATTCCGGACTCCCTATGTCCGATAAGTGTAAAGGGATTCCCTTTAATGTCGTTGTAAAGATAGCAAATATTTTGCTCAACATTTAAATTTCAGCTGATATTGTTATTTGACGGCACACATTCGCGTGAATTATGTTATTTCAGAGAAAATAATTAGTTGCATCGTAAAAAAATAATCTCGTAAAAAAATGCTTGCCATGAAATTCCTCGAATCGAGAAAAACAGAACGTATTCAACTCAGGCCTTCGTCGGTCGGTCAGAATTATAAATTTTTAAAATGCTACCTGTGAATGGCATAACTTTTCTGACAGATATTCTTCGCCCGTCTAGAGGAATGAAAGAACACACCATTCGCGTATTTTTTTCTCAATTTAAATTTTCATTTTATTCAAATATCTTCCTTTCAAGATACAAAACATTTTTTTAGAACTTCACCACAGTCATACGTTTCAATGGTTGATCAAAACTGAATCCTTTGGAATACACCACAAAAAATAAATAGGTGTCTATATATTAATATGTGAAGCGTAAAAATCTCTTAGAATAGTGCTTCCATTATTTTAAATCATTGTTTTTAAGTGTCCCGTAAGAGCCGGGTAATCGAAAATACAACAGGCAACAATAACATCTCACATAGTTCAGCAATGAGGTTCACCACCCATTCTGAATGTAGTGCCTTTTTTTGTGAAACGAGACTGGTGTGTGGGTATACATAGATGTGTTGTTCTCCCTTTTATAAGGCGATTCACCCCCGCACACCTTTCGCTGGTTACCCCACATTGTGGGATATGCCGTGATGGTATGAATATATAAAAATCTCTGAAAATATCACTGAACAATTTAATATACTAAAGAATTTTTCCACAAAATTCGTTTACAATGACCGATCCGTTTACAGTGACTCGGCATTATCACGGTCTAAAATAAAACCTGACCATGACTTGAGACTTGCCCTTGATAATTCCGAGTCACCTCGGCGAAAGCGTCCTGTTATTGTTATCGAATATTTGGAAAAATAATTTGATAAATTTGTTCTTTAATTTTAAAATGGATTTCCACTTTGTTAACTCTTTTTGTTATTTTTGTATTTGTTTGGTTCGTCGTCCTTGACTTTGTTCTTGTATTCTTTCTGCTTTTTTTTCAATGCTATGTACCTTACTTTTACTTTAAATAACAGTTTATTGGACACGGTGCTAGTAGGACCCTTTACAACCTTCTAGCTTTGAATTTTTCTTCTTCTTTTTTCCCTAATTTCTTATTTTGTATACATATTTTTTGTTTCTCTTTATTTTTTATTTTTTTATTACTCTTTAATATGCTATATCTGTACCCTGTTAAACCATGATGTCATGTTATTTCAATGAATTATATCAATTATTGTGACCATAATATTGTGAACCATGTAACGATGAACACAAGTGTTCTGTAACGAACCTAGGGGGATAAAATACAATAAACAAAACTTTTAGAATCATTAAATTCTACTTAAACACTTTTTATATTTAATTAGTAAATTATAGAGCAATCAAATACATATTATATATTTTATGATGTTTAAACCATAGTTTGAATTAAGAACTTTGGGGTAGGTAGGTTCCCAATACCAATTATTGATAATTTTTGTAATGGTTCAATTGCAAGTGATCTTAAACGCTAATTTTATTGATTTTTGTCAATAGATAAATCATATTATACATATTTTTTATTTATTTATTATAATGTACAAAATCATTATTTTTATTATAATTTTACATATAACTTTCCAAAATATTATGGTGAGGATATCCACCTCACTAGGCTTTGCCTGTACCGAGGTGGAATATTTCACAATCACATCAATACATTTATATACAATATTTACATATTATTATATATCCACCTCACTAGGCTTTGCCTGTACCGAGGTGGAATATTTCACAATCACATCAATACATTTATATACAATATTTACATATTATTATATATCCACCTCACTAGGCTTTGCCTGTACCGAGGTGGAATATTTCACAATCACATCAATACATTTATATACAATATTTACATATTATTATATATCCACCTCACTAGGCTTTGCCTGTACCGAGGTGGAATATTTCACAATCACATCAATACATTTATATACAATATTTACATATTATTATATATCCACCTCACTAGGCTTTGCCTGTACCGAGGTGGAATATTTCACAATCATATCAATACATTTATATACAATATTTACATATTATTATATATCCACCTCACTAGGCTTTGCCTGTACCGAGGTGGAATATTTCACAATCACATCAATATGTACATTTATATACAATATTTACATATTATTATATATCCACCTCACTAGGCTTTGCCTGTACCGAGGTGGAATATTTCACAATCATATCAATACATTTATATACAATATTTACATATTATTATATATCCTCCTCACTAGGCTTTGCCTGTACCGAGGTGGAATATTTCACAATCACATCAATATGTACATTTATATACAATATTTACATATTATTATATATCCACCTCACTAGGCTTTGCCTGTACCGAGGTGGAATATTTCACAATCATATCAATACATTTATATACAATATTTACATATTATTATATATCCACCTCACTAGGCTTTGCCTGTACCGAGGTGGAATATTTCACAATCACATCAATATGTACATTTATATACAATATTTACATATTATTATATATCCACCTCACTAGGCTTTGCCTGTACCGAGGTGGAATATTTCACAATCACATCAATACATTTATATACAATATTTACATATTATTATATATCCACCTCACTAGGCTTTGCCTGTACCGAGGTGGAATATTTCACAATCACATCAATACATTTATATACAATATTTACATATTATTATATATCCACCTCACTAGGCTTTGCCTGTACCGAGGTGGAATATTTCACAATCACATCAATACATTTATATACAATATTTACATATTATTATATATCCACCTCACTAGGCTTTGCCTGTACCGAGGTGGAATATTTCACAATCACATCAATATGTACATTTATATACAATATTTACATATTATTATATATCCACCTCACTAGGCTTTGCCTGTACCGAGGTGGAATATTTCACAATCACATCAATACATTTATATACAATATTTACATATTATTATATATCCACCTCACTAGGCTTTGCCTGTACCGAGGTGGAATATTTCACAATCATATCAATACATTTATATACAATATTTACATATTATTATATATCCACCTCACTAGGCTTTGCCTGTACCGAGGTGGAATATTTCACAATCACATCAATATGTACATTTATATACAATATTTACATATTATTATATATCCACCTCACTAGGCTTTGCCTGTACCGAGGTGGAATATTTCACAATCACATCAATATGTACATTTATATACAATATTTACATATTATTATATATCCACCTCACTAGGCTTTGCCTGTACCGAGGTGGAATATTTCACAATCACATCAATACATTTATATACAATATTTACATATTATTATATATCCACCTCACTAGGCTTTGCCTGTACCGAGGTGGAATATTTCACAATCACATCAATACATTTATATACAATATTTACATATTATTATATATCCACCTCACTAGGCTTTGCCTGTACCGAGGTGGAATATTTCACAATCACATCAATACATTTATATACAATATTTACATATTATTATATATCCACCTCACTAGGCTTTGCCTGTACCGAGGTGGAATATTTCACAATCACATCAATATGTACATTTATATACAATATTTACATATTATTATATATCCACCTCACTAGGCTTTGCCTGTACCGAGGTGGAATATTTCACAATCACATCAATACATTTATATACAATATTTACATATTATTATATATCCACCTCACTAGGCTTTGCCTGTACCGAGGTGGAATATTTCACAATCATATCAATACATTTATATACAATATTTACATATTATTATATATCCACCTCACTAGGCTTTGCCTGTACCGAGGTGGAATATTTCACAATCACATCAATATGTACATTTATATACAATATTTACATATTATTATATATCCACCTCACTAGGCTTTGCCTGTACCGAGGTGGAATATTTCACAATCACATCAATACATTTATATACAATATTTACATATTATTATATATCCACCTCACTTGGCTTTGCCTGTACCGAGGTGGAATATTTCACAATCATATCAATACATTTATATACAATATTTACATATTATTATATATCCACCTCACTAGGCTTTGCCTGTACCGAGGTGGAATATTTCACAATCACATCAATATGTACATTTATATACAATATTTACATATTATTATATATCCACCTCACTAGGCTTTGCCTGTACCGAGGTGGAATATTTCACAATCATATCAATACATTTATATACAATATTTACATATTATTATATATCCTCCTCACTAGGCTTTGCCTGTACCGAGGTGGAATATTTCACAATCACATCAATATGTACATTTATATACAATATTTACATATTATTATATATCCACCTCACTAGGCTTTGCCTGTACCGAGGTGGAATATTTCACAATCATATCAATACATTTATATACAATATTTACATATTATTATATATCCACCTCACTAGGCTTTGCCTGTACCGAGGTGGAATATTTCACAATCACATCAATATGTACATTTATATACAATATTTACATATTATTATATATCCACCTCACTAGGCTTTGCCTGTACCGAGGTGGAATATTTCACAATCACATCAATACATTTATATACAATATTTACATATTATTATATATCCACCTCACTAGGCTTTGCCTGTACCGAGGTGGAATATTTCACAATCACATCAATACATTTATATACAATATTTACATATTATTATATATCCACCTCACTAGGCTTTGCCTGTACCGAGGTGGAATATTTCACAATCACATCAATACATTTATATACAATATTTACATATTATTATATATCCACCTCACTAGGCTTTGCCTGTACCGAGGTGGAATATTTCACAATCACATCAATGCATTTATATACAATATTTACATATTATTATATATCCACCTCACTAGGCTTTGCCTGTACCGAGGTGGAATATTTCACAATCACATCAATACATTTATATACAATATTTACATATTATTATATATCCACCTCACTAGGCTTTGCCTGTACCGAGGTGGAATATTTCACAATCACATTAATTAATATTTTTACAATTACGGGAATCACGGAAATAGCAGTCAGCTTTCCGAAAAAAAACATGCAATTTTTTTAGAAACATGCTATTTTTTAGAAACATGCAATTTTTTTAGAAACATGCTATTTTTTAGAAACATGCAATTTTTTTAGAAACATGCTATTTTTTAGAAACATGCAATTTTTTTAGAAACATGCTATTTTTTAGAAACATGCAATTTTTTTAGAAACATGCTATTTTTTAGAAACATGCAATTTTTTTAGAAACATGCTATTTTTTAGAAACATGCAATTTTTTTAGAAACATGCTATTTTTATAGAAACCTGCATTTTTTTTAGAAACATGCTATTTTTTTAACGTATTTGAGAAAATTCATTTCAAAATGTGACGTACAGGTTTATATGCCCTCTTGAACTTCTTCCTCAGACGTGAAGAATAAAAAAAATGTTATGTATTTAGAACAACAACTAAGAATTTCCTAACACTCTGTACTGCTACACTTGTGATATTAAAAGGTACGAAAAAAGTATTCAATAAAATCAATACCAAAACTATCCACTAGCGGATAACAAGTCAATCAAAAAAAAATTGTAGACAATTATCAAAGCTATCTTCACGTTAAAACGAAGTAAAAAAAATATCACGTAAGTACGTAGATTGTTAGCATTCATACTGTCAATGTCAAACACACGACACAATGTCAAATGCAGTTGTTTTATACAGAAAACAAATTCAAATATGGAGCCTTAGATCTTAGATTATATATAATACAGATACCTAGTCAGCGCAATGAAAGTATGACAACTAAAACTAAGAACAATGTTCTGAGTTTCACTCGCCCGGCCGTCAATACAGTCATAGAACACATAGTAGTGTATACACGTAAAATCTCTTTTCTATGCAGTATACGTACACATACCGATTCGATTACCGATCTACCGCCTCACACACGCACATGTAAATAAAACTTGTCATACATTTGAATTCGAAATATATATTACATGCGGCTTCTGTACCTTATATTTCTATGTATGGAGCATATTTTTTTATTTTTATTATATTTACAATACATATACAAAATATAAAACTATCAGGGAGCACCCATGGTTAATTTATTATTATTATTATTAGTCTTTTTTTGTTTATCATGTTTTTTGTTGTATATATTTTTTTTGTTTGTTTTATATAAATACTGAGTGGTCTCTGTGGTGTTTTGTTTCTGTAAGTTTTCTTTTCTTATGTTAAATAAATATATTATTATTATTATTATTATATATGGAAATTCTCAATTTTATCTAGAATATGTAGATTGACTGCGACATGCATACCTTGTACTTGCCAAGTATTGTTGCTTTCGACTGCGGGTATAATATTTGGTAGGACCGCTGTCAGTCTGCTGATTTATGTAAACTTATTGATGTTTTTTATATAAATATGTGTATGTATGTTTTTATATATACCTAATTTGTACACTTTATATTTTTTTGAACATGTTTCCTAAGCAATTTGCACTGTTTTATTTTTATAAATAACTAATGTTATTAACGAAATAATTTTGAATATATTTTTAATTGGTATACCCACAGACAGGCTATGCCTTGTGGGACTTTTGTGTACACGGTTGATTTATTATAATTGATTGTTTATTTATGTATATTGTATATTAACTGTGTACCAAATCTTAAATAAATAAATAAAAATATAGAAAAAGATACACAATAAGAAAAAACATATTTCCCTTTACCAGATTGCAAGGACTCGTGTGCAAAGGATATCTATTGTGAAACGATATAAATGGTACTATATAAACAATTACACTATGTGTGTAATAAATACAAAATTTTATCTAAATATCAAATAAATCACTCCGGAATCCTGCAGTTTTCCAGCGATAGGTTAGTCATGGGTATTCCATAAATTTTAAAGTTTCCAGGCTCGAACCTCGGGATAGGTAAAAAACATAATTATTAATTTCCAGTGCGGACAGACAGGTGATAAAAGTGTGTATAAAAATAAAAACTTATTTACATTAGTAACTTCGATCAAATATAATATAATTGATGTTCAAAATACTTTTAAAATTTAATTCATAACTCTGCACTATTATTTACATAGCAATGACGCGAATATATTCATATTATTTGCTTATTAAAATTGATTGATGAATCGCAATCAAAATGATAATTCATTTTGGCATTTGTCATTTGTTATAACGCAATAAATGTGAGATTCACATGGGAATAGTGAAATGATGCAATGCTCATATTGGCTTGAGGGAGTTTTGTATTGTAAATATATATTAATATTTATTTATTTACTTCATGTACCTACAATAAATTGGTAAAATGAATACCGCGATTGCTAATTTGGTAAGCAGGTAGGGACTAACGCCATTACTTATATGTAAAACTAAATAACTATGTTAGCATATTATGGTTCAGATTGATTTTTTTTCTCTATCAATATTTTACATTATAAATAAAATACATTTATTTTATTTATTTATTTATTAAGCTTCGTGTACAATACCTACTGTGTACAATGGCGGGTTTATTGCTACAAGGCAATTTCTTCCGATCAACCAAAGCAATGTGAAGCCATATATAGTATAGTGATTGTTTATTAAATTTGTAATAAAAAACAGAAAGATAAACACGTATAATTTATTAAGGGGAACCTGCTGCTAATGTAACTATTTTTTTCAATTTGAAATTGCATCATTACTACAAAAATAATCATTTAAAAAAAATAACTAAGATAGTTTGGATATTAATAAAGTTTGGATATTCCTTTACTTATTAACTATGTTCTGTATTTATTATTATATTCTCGTATAAAAATAATAAGCATACATCGATTAATGATACTAGTCTAAAATTTCTAAAAAAAACTATTGAAGAAAACAAAATACTCATATTCTACTCAAGACTGAACAACCTTGCGATTCTGATGATTGAACACAAACAAGCGACCACAACGGAGCTCAAAAAGCTTATTAGATTTTGAAAAAAACTTTCCGCCATGATATTAATATGCTAAGTTTTTTATTTGATATTTTTAATTTTACATTTATCAAAATTATAAATGAAATTTTTTTATGATAAAAACCATCTATCAACTGTAGGTACAATGAACGCATGAAAAACCACTTATTTTTGACGGTCAATTTCACTAAATAATACTTTAAAATTTTTCCCATAATGCAAGAAATATGAACTTACTTCTTCGTTCCAAACATTATAAATTACCAATAATATTCGAAATTTGCGTCGGGTTACAATTTACTTACTTAATCACGTTTCTTTAGATATAGATATTTATTATTGTAATGGTTTGGCGAGTAACCTACTACTGAACTTAAGTTGGTAAGGTCTAAACAACCTATTTGCATTTTTTATTAAATTTACTTACTAGTTGCTTGTAACATCTGGAGATCCAGCTATCGATGGGGATAGTATGTATAGTTGAAGAATACGTACTAAACTATAAACCCTTAAATCCAAATTATTGAATATTGAAAGATATTTTGTTTTCTATACAAAACATGTAGGTATTTATGTAAGGATAGGATAGTATGGAGTTAGTCTTTTTTTTCATACCCAGTATATGAATGTATGTATGGAGATTAAGTATAAAACTGTTAAGTTTCCCTGTAGATAGTGTACAGAGTATATTACCTAACAAATTGTATGAATGAAATCGTTACTAAATTCAATTTTCATAAAGATTGTTGAAAAAGTTTGAGATATAATACTATAATGCACATATTTTTTTATAGAAATCTCAATTTCTTAAAAAAATTAATAAATAAAATTAAAAAACGTGTTTTCCACTATTTATTAAGACTACAACCTACAACCGGTTTCCTGCTTACCATTCAAATTGTATGAAGAAGTTATCGTCACTTAATTTAATTTTTAAAAAAATTATTAAAAAAAATTTGACAAGTCCTGCTATACTCGTAATATTTATATTTTAATAGAAAATTAAATGATCTAGATTGTATTTTTCGGCGTTTATCGAAAAAATACTCACACACACAGCAACACTTAATGTTCTACTCCAAATTCTGACTTCATACATATACATAACATATGTATATGTTGCGAAGCCTCATAGTTGGTGTTTATTGACAAATTTGAATAAAGCATGGAATATATATACCTGGCCATACAAATGTCGCGTATCTTGGCTTGAAGCTTTGTCGATCTGTTAGTAAGTTTTATGGACCTGAAACATTTTCTATATTTTATTATATGCAAAGAACGCTTGTACATACATATATAAAAACATAGACAAACTTGACTCTACGCAAACATCTAGACCAACTAGACAGACCGAACAGGCTAAACTCCTAATACCTAGACTCAAGACAACTTTTGGACAAAGAAATTTCCTGTATTTTGGAGTCAAATTATACAACGAACTACCTTTAACACTTAGACAAAACAGTTACTTGAAAATATTTAAGCAAGACATTAAAATTTGGATTAAAAAAAGGGCAGAGACTATATTAAAAATAAATTAATCACCTGAACTCTGAAAATACTCCCATAGTTATTAACCAAAACTGAAAACTAATCAGACATCTATACACTGATCGAATATTTTTATTATTGCATATGCGCAAACATTGGATTTTTTTCCCTGTCGGGAGTCAAAGATATTTTTTAACAGATTTTTAATTATCTCAATAGAGACGAAGTTGGAATATTTATTGTAGGAGAACCGGGAAATCAAGGCACCTACAGGGCTTACGACCTGTCATCGGCTGGTTTACGTGATCACTTTATGCGCTTGCGCAACGTTCACCAATTATGCCTTTTAATGAGATCCCTATCAATTCAATTTTGAAAGTTCTATATATTGTAATACTGAAATTCTTTTCGCTTGAAAATAAGGAATTTTTACTACAGCCATCTATGGGTGAAATTATGAACAACAATCTTATTATTTTTTATTTATTTTGTTGGAACGCCATCTATTGAGAGAATTGGTTTTTTTGTAAATAATGAAAGCTACAATTCTCATATCTGAGGTGACAATGCATTTTTCGCATAGAAGTCACCCCTGAATTGCGCCAGACTTATAAGGTCATTTTTGTCTTATTTACCTACTTGTACCAATGTGTAAGTAATCGAATATTTTTATTATTGCATATGCGCAAACATTGGATTTTTTTCCCTGTCGGGAGTCAAAGATATTTTTTAACAGATTTTTAATTATCTCAATAGAGACGAAGTTGGAATATTTATTGTAGGAGGACCGGGAAATCAAGGCACCTACAGGGCTTACGACCTGTCATCGGCTGGTTTACGTGATCACTTTATGCGCTTGCGCAACGTTCACCAATTATTCACCAATTCCTTATTTTCAAGCGAAAAGAATTTCAGTATTACAATATATAGAACTTTCAAAATTGAATTGATAGGGATCTAATTAAAAAAGGCATAATTGGTGAACGTTGCGCAAGCGCATAAAGTGATCACGTAAACCAGCCGATGACAGGTCGTAAGCCCTGTAGGTGCCTTGATTTCCCGGTTCTCCTACAATAAATATTCCAACTTCGTCTCTATTGAGATAATTAAAAATCTGTTAAAAAATATCTATACACTGTCTCAGAACAGGTTTTACCTAGTGAGGCAGTTTATGACAATAGTAAAATATCTGGTAACTATTATGTAACCTAAGTTAAATATATTATGATGCATTAAAAATATTTTTGTTACTAGATTTAAGGAAAAATTGTATTTTATATAATAAAAAAAAATTTGAAAATTTGGGCTATGTGCATCAAACGGATCAAAAATATAAGTGGATCAATTTAAAAAAAAAACATGACCTGGCCATACAAAATCTCGCAGATCTTGGCTTGAATCTATGTCAATCGGTTAAGAGAAATGTTTTTTTTGAACAAATCGGCACTTGGAATACCTACTACATAAAAACTAAAATATGTAATTGTATTGATTTTTAACTCATCTAACAAAAAAAAGGTATAAGGCAGTTGGAATATTTCTTATTGAAATTGAATACAGGTGTATATTTCTTATTTTTATTTTACTCAAAAATTTGTTAAACAATGTTTACTTATTTTGATTGATATGTGCGAAGAAGACTTTGACATGGCAGATTACATTCAATTGAAATGAGATCGATAAGAAGATAATAAAATAAGCAGGATAAGATGGCTAAGAGTGGCATATATTGAATAAACTGTAATGATTGCAATGCAATGTATATTGTTCAATGTGGAAGGGGCATAGGTACCAGAATAAATGAACACCTTAGAGCATTCAGGGATATTTCTGGAGATGGCGGACCATTGCATTGAACACGACCATAATTTTGATCGTAACAGTGTTGTGGTTCTACATCTGGAGTCGAAGGGACGAAAACTGGATACTCTAGAAATATGAGATCACCTTAAAACATGATAATTTGACAAATATTTAAATACCTATGATGTCCTTTCCATGCATACATACATACCATCACGACCTGTCCCTTGCGGGGTAGGCAGAGAGAACCGAACGCCACTTACTTCTATCTTGACATACATTCATCGCCTCGACAACATTCATACATCGTCTTATACATGTTCGTCTGTTGTTCACGCTTCTAACATTTCCGTCTTTCAAAATATCGTTCACATGGTCGTGCCATTCCTTACTTGACCTCTCATTCCATTCCTGTCCGCAATGTATATATTCTTCGTCAGGCGTTCCTCATTCATTCTCCCCATGTGGCCAAACCATTTCAATGTGTTTCTTTCATTCTATTTATAACATCTTTCTTTATCCTACATTCTTTCCTTGTGTCCTCATTTCTGACCCTGTCATACATCGTATGTCCTTTCCACTATTAAATAATCTGCATCTTTTATTATATTTACCGCCTTCTCTTACTATTACTAACCAATTACACCCCTCCCCCTCCGAAGAACCCCCCCCCCCACCACAAAATATGTACTAAGTACTGGCCGTTTTGTTGTATTGTATTTAGTTTTGATTGTCGCCTCCGAGGATGATGGTGTTACCATCGAAAGCGCTCAGGCTAAAAATTATTTATAACTTCATTGTCTGTGGTTTTAAACTGAACGAATGAATAGTATATTTCCAACAGTATAAATATTAAAAAATACAATTTAGTTTATACCTAATTACAATTTTACAATAATTATTATTTTTAAGATGTTTAACAAACGTTTGGAAATGTTACTGCCTCACTAGACATATTTTATTACAAGTTTAAACTGTGTTTATACTTGTAATAATTTCATTATGAACTTCCACTCTGTGAACGAAACAACATTAAACTAAACATAAAAGATTTATTTCTCTACGACACATAGTTATGGAGTAATTTAAAAATGATATTTTAAATAATTATGTAAGGAAAATTTATACTGAATTTTAAAACTAGAGAAATGTTGAAAATACTTATGTTTGTTTTTTTAGAAACACACTGTTACTATAATTTGAGAAATTTGATTTAAAATTGGGGTGTTTAGGTTTATATGCCCCCTTAAAGTGGAATCTCAAAAGAAAAACTGAAAAAGATTCGTTAAGTGTATTACGTAATCCAGTCGATAACATGATATTTCATTAGGATTTAATGCCGAGATTTTCTTAATTCAAGTATTATTATATTTTTTAATCCAACAACCACGTGTATAGTAGGTACCTACGAGAGAAGCGAGTGTTAACGACGCCTATTTTAAATTATCTTAGTATAAAACGATAAATTATTCACAGTGCCTTTGGAATATTTATTTTAAAGAATTATTTAAATAAATTTAATTTAAAAATTAAATAACAACGTTTAAAAAGATCCGCTACTTCGATCGTGCTTTAGCTAAGGATACGAAATACAGAAATGGAATTGGGTAGATATTCATTTTGGATCAGCTAAATGAAACGGTAAACCTATGTACAAAGTTTTAAATAAGTTTTAATATTTTAAAGTTTTAAGTAAACCTATGGTCACTGTTTTTTTTATATTTCATAGCATTTTCTCTGTTTATCTTATAAGACTGTTTTTGTCCCTTATATAAATAAATATAGCTATAAAGGTATAGAGTTCCATGTCAATCCGATTTTTGAAAGTTCTATATATTTTAATCATGAAAATCTAGTCGTATCTCTTGACTCCCAACGGGGAAAATATCCAGTGTTTGCGTATATGCAACTATAAAAAATATAAGATTTACATACATACAACGTGGAGATCTTATTTATACATTCAAAATATTATCAGGCAATTATGACTGTACAAACATGAAAAATCTCTTTCAATATAGTCATAACACTAATTTGCGTGGCCATACCTTAAAACTTATGAAAAGTAGGTTCAATAAAAAGAAGAAGAGTAACAGCAGCAAACAAATGTTATTTTGGATTGCAAAACCAATTAAAATCTGGTATAGTATCAAAGAGAACAAAAGTCCAACTGTACAAGACTCTCATACGACCAGTCTTAACATATACTGCTGAAACGTGGACCCTAACAAAGGCCGATGAAACAAGGTTAAACACCTTTGAAAGAAAAATATTGAGACGCATTTATGGCCCCGTATGCGAAAATGGAGCCTGGCGTATCAGGTACAACCACGAACTGTACCAGTTGTACTCTGATGTACACGTCACCCGGTACATCAAAATATGCTGGCTCCGATGGCTGGGTCACGTAGCGAGAATGGACGAAACCTGTCCACTAAAAAGGATATTAGCTACAAGACCAATGGGCAGAAGAAGCGTTGGTAGGCCAAAACTGAGATGGTTAGATGGAGCAGAGAGGGACTTGCAGACGATGGGCATTGTAAATTGGCGGCAGGAAGCGATGGTCAGGGAGGGGTGGAGGGAGATTCTGGAGGAGGCCAGGACCCACGATGGGTTGTAGTGCCACTGATTATTATTATTATTAAACATGAAAAATCTTTTTCAATATAGTCATAACACTAATTTGCGTGGCCATAGCTTAAAACTTATGAAAAGTAGGTTCTCGACAAATACTCGAAAGCATTTTCTTTCAAATAATAAACTGCCCCAACATGTTTTGGATGCTGAAAATGTTAATATTTTCAAGAATAGACTGAACTTTTTTTTTGACAAAGCATAATAGTTACAACCAAATAATAAAATTCGACAGTGGATATAGGCACTTCAGCCTTGGCTGCCTGCCTATAAATAAATAGTTATAATAATAATAATAATAATAATAATATTGGTTCGAGCAAGTAAACAAGCCAAAAATGAAATTCTGGCGCAGTTCAGGGGTGACATCTGTGCGAAAGCATTGTCACCTCATGTATAAGGACTGTTTCTTTCATTGTCAACAAACCAATTTCTCAATAGATGGCGATAAAAAAAGTTTCTTCGTAAATTCATAGTTGGCGAAGGTCTTTTCAGTTTTTTTTTTTTTTTTTTTAATTTATTAACAAAAACAATACAAGGTTCACATATAAATCATAATTTAAAAAGGTATACAATTTCCATCATATAATTCATAATAACCCTCTTTAATTGAGATAAAATCTCGTGTTAAAAGAGGGGAGTATCTATTTATTAGTTTATTTTCACACCAACAGATTTTCGTAATTGAGAACTTGATAGGGAACTCAGCGTATGTATGTAACTGTAAAAAAATTCGGTTAATTTTTATTTCATATTAATTAAATAAATAATAAATTATTTAAATAGAAACATACACACACATAACTCTGTAGGTATAATAAGCAAAGGTGATCGGCTAAATAGAGGTTAAAAAATATGTTATTAAATTATTAAATTAAATTTTTAAACGACAAGATATTTAGGCACGATTTTTCTTAAGCTTATGGTAAAAATCATATTCATACCATCAGAGAGTACAACACATGCGTGTATACCCACAAACCAGTCTCGTCCTTTTCATGTCAGACGATACTCGTGTGTGGTAAATATACCATAGACAATATAACCTTCAATTATATTTTAATCAATTGTGTTGAAATAAATGATGTTGTTATATCGGGCTTAAGTGAGCCTATATTATAGCGACAATACATATCTAGGTACTGATTATTAGGGTATCGTATATTTCTATTGGCTACGTTGAAAATCCTGCTATTATTTAGTATGTGAATTTCTCCTGTCATTAATTGTATTTTTTTGTCCGCCAGCATCACAAAAGACACTCAAATAATATTTACAAATAATAATTCTATTGACTAAATAAATGTATCAGACACATGCCAATACAAGTAATATGAGTAAAACATTTGTTACAGATAGATTGAATGTCTGTACCGAAGAAGACTTCTTTGAGAGAATAATGTACCGTTATTAAAGGTTTCATTAAATACGTTACAGCTTACAATGAGAAATATTTCAAAAGAAAATACATACAAGCCATACGCAGAGAGAAGACACCATCTCTCGAATATTATACTGGACAGCATATAGCCAAAGTATACCAAATGTGTCTGTGGCTGGTAGGTAATACAAATGATTGAGAAATGTTTTCTTTTCCTGCTAAAATATCAAAAAATATATAAAATTAATTATAATTTTGGATGATAGGAGTATGCATATTGGAGGAATCAGCAGAAGGAATTAGAATCAGCAATTTTATCCGTATAAATACGTACTTCTTTTTAATTAACAGATATTTGTGAACAAAAAATACTTTTTTTTTCAAAGAATTTTTGATCTTATTTTTCCAGAAGGCGTGATACAAGCGCGCGCGCGCGCCCACATACACACACACACACACACACACACACACACACACACACACACACACTAACACCATCAATGCATTATTACTTTAGATTATTTTGGCTCTACGACTTTGGTCGGGAAAGGACGGAGAGCATTCTTTATAAGGAATATTTGCCACATAATATATGATGTAAAGAACTATGGTGTTGGCGGACTAACGTGTTTTCCTGTGTGGTTTTCTTTTTTTCATACCCTTATTGTTCTAAACTGTCTTTAAAATTAATTTTTGTTTTTTTTTTTGTTTAATATGTTGTTTTAATTATGAATAGGCATTCGTTGATTGTTGTTATTTTTTCTCTAATTTGTAATGCACTTACATATTTATGTATTTATTTTTAATATTATTTCTCATTTTGTTATTGTATGCTATTTATAATTGAATGCTAATTTTTGTGTATGTTTTGTTAGTTGGCATTCACTGTTAAAAGTATCATAATTTCAAAATGCTTTAGCCCAGGCACAGGTTTTTTACCTAGTGGGGCATTGCAGTTAAGAATATTATTTGTAAATTATGTATGTATGAATAAATGAAAATGAAATGAAATTATACGGTGACATTGAATTTTTCCCTACCAGAAATCATTAATATTTATTGACAAATTTAGCATATCAATAGAGATGAAGTTGGAATAAGTATAGGAGACCCAGGAAATCAAGCACCTACGACCTTATACGATATCAGGCTTATGACCTTTCATCGGCTGGTTTACGTGATCAAATAATCTAATATAGGCTAAATTGTAAACCTTGGAAATCTTTTCCCCAGTATCCTCAAAAAATATGTCTTTGAAATAAAGAACAGTTTATTTTTATTTTTAATAAGGCACAGCCACCAATAGAGGCGGATTTGTGAACAATTT
This sequence comes from Molanna angustata, assembly GCA_963576475.1. Taxonomy (NCBI): domain Eukaryota; kingdom Metazoa; phylum Arthropoda; class Insecta; order Trichoptera; family Molannidae; genus Molanna; species Molanna angustata. The sequence goes on along the minus strand of OY754966.1, from coordinate 8,378,572 downwards.
ATTTATACATCTTTATTTTTTTATTAAACAAATACAATCATATTTCGAGCCAAACTGTAAAGCATTGCGTGAGTTTTTTGAAATTTGAATTTTTGAATACTTTTCTTGTAAAATTAGGTTTAGGTAATTACACCATTTTTAAATAATTTATTGTAAATAACTAAATAACTACAATGCTTTTGAAGAAGATTATTACTTAATCGAAAGAAAATATGAAAATCGACTAAGTTTTTTACTTTTGGGTCATAGGGAAGTGGTCATACGTATGTTTTTTACAAGAGCCTTATTGCAAGTGGTCTTTATTAGCCTGCATAAGCAGAATTAGTGGTGATGAATAATGCCTGTAAGTCTATTTTAGTATGCTGTGTTTGTGGACGTCGTTTGGGATTTTATTTGTGTGGGAATATTTAAAGACATCTACTGTATAGTGACTGACGTCTTGTCTATTAATATACCCATAACATTGGAGTCTGTTACACTTATTCATTCTTAAAAAGAAGAAATGGTTACGTCATATTTTGACAGAACTGTGTCGCCCCGATCTCTCAACCATCCACAGAATCTGTAGGTACATCGTATTAGCGTGTAACGAACGACACGATGATGGGAATTTGCTCATACGCTTTTCTGTAAGGTGGTTTGTTTGGTTTGTTGGTACACAGTGAACTGTCAGGGAGATTGTACGTGTGATTTCCCACCACTATTATTATATCTGGCAGCCGAGAATGTCTTTGTAAAGCATGTAATTAAAATTCTACCCTGGGTGATAAAAAGAGCTTCTCATTGTAGAAGGTTTTTCAATGGGGAACTCCCCGTTTACACGGCAAAGGCTCTCTCTTTTTCTCTCGATCCATATCTCTCGTTCTTGCACATACAACCACCAAAATATCAGGTTGTACCATTAGTTCCCGCCACTTAAACGAAAGCACGATTGCTTGTCAATGGTTCAATTTTAGACACACCTCTTTTTTTTAAATATCTTTAAGTTATCAATTTTTCAATAAAACTTAAACACCAACCTAAAGCCGCTCTTCTCACACTGTTCCATCCGTTTCAGTGCCATTCGTTCTGTTTATGAGTAGATGACAGCCCCTTGCATACTTCTCAAGGAACACGCGATGAACATAAGTAAAATTTGAAAGACTTTAATTACTTATAGAAACTGAAATTAAAGTTCAAAAGATTATAAGGAAATAACACGAAGTATGTATACCGAAGTATACACGACTCGAAGTATACCGAAAGTGTAGATAACAAGTTTTGAAAGTCAAATCTAACAAGTATTGAAAGCTCGGAATCTTGCTCTTATTATTTTCAAAGTCCGCATGTCCACTTGGTAAATAATCTTAGACGTTCAACCGAGGCTGGGAAAGACATAAACAATTTATGAGCAACTAAAAACAGGTTGGAGGTAATGATAGAGATCATATTGGTGACTAAATGCTGTAGATTTTTGTTAGATAGGATTTCGCAGTCTCCCACCCCACTCCATTTGGAACGTTTCAGAGCTTGTAGCTCTATTCATCATCGGAGCGGCTGCTCATCGGACGAAACTACTCTCTAGCATATTTCATACCATATTTCATTTCATATCAATTAATATGCTTTATAGCAGAGACTGCGAAATTCCATCTACCTGAAGATTTTAATAGCAAAATACTTTAGTATATTTTTACTAATAATGGCACCATCTTCAGTAACAACTAAAATGTGACTGATACAACACATGTCATCCTACATTGGTAAGTGAGAGCGTGTCGGGTATGGTAGGGGTAGCTGTGGTGGTTGTGGGCGGGGTATAATTGGGTGGTGTATCTATGGTAGATGATGATGATGAGATGGTGTATCTATAATTTTTGTTAATTTATCTTTATAATCAAGTAGCTTTAATTTGGAAAAACTTTCATTACAACCCATCATCTCAGTGCGTAAAGCGTTATTATATTTTATATTTTTATGAAAGGAAAACATGACATGTGTGAATAACTTTTCCCACACACTTTCATTTCAACCAACACACAAGCGCTTTTCTATTTCATAACCACATTATACTCTGCGTACCTTGGATGAGTGGCAAACTAACATCTAAGAAATTAAGAAATTACTTACTTTTTAAGGAGTCCTAAACAAACAATACATATGATTCTGTAAATATTAAAAAAAATTTGAAAGAGGAACCCCTAACGAAGTAAATATACATTGCGGACAGGAATGGAATGAGAGAAAGGGATGGCACGTCCATGTAAAGGGTATTTTGAAAGACGGAAATGTTAGAAGCATGAATAACAGACAAACATGTATAAGACCAAGCATGAATAACAGACAAACATGTATAAGACCAAGCATGAATAACAGACGAACATGTATAAGACGAAGCATGAATAACAGACGAACATGTACAATACGATGTATGAATGTCGACGAGGCGATGAATGTGTGTCAAGATAGAAATATGTGGCGCTCGGTTCTCTCTGCCTACCCCGTGAGGGACCTATGTATGTTTTTTTCCTTTAATTACTTTGTTTCAAATTCCCCAAAACTTTTGATCTGAATTTTTTCAATTTCATTCATTCATTCATACCATCACGACATATCCCACAGTGTAACCAGCGACAGGTGTGCATTGCATTATAAAAGAGAGCATAACACGTGTATAGCCACACACAAGTCTCGACTCACCTGAAAAGGCACTACTTTCAGAATGTGTGGTGAACCTCATTGCTGAACTATGTGAGATGTTATTGTTGCCTGTTGTATTTAAGATTACCCGCCTTTTACGGGACAGTTGAAAACAATAATAGAGTAGAATGGAAGCACTATTCCAAGCCGGTGCCTCACAGCTAATTTTTTAAATTAATTGGTAAATTAACGCTGTGGAAATGAGGTCCCTAAGACGAATGTGTGGTAGAACGATCTATGATAGGATAAGGAATGTGGACATCAGACGAGAATGCAAGATTGAAAGAGATATTGTGAGTATAATGAAAGTAAATACACTACGATGGTTCGGACATATGGAGAGAATGAACGATGAGCGCCTGACAAAGAAAGTATACAAGGCTGAAAAGAGTGGAATGAGAGGTCGTGGCCGAACACATCATGATGGTATGTATGTACGTTTGGAGATTAAGTAGGTTAATTAACTATTGAGTGTGATATTGTGTAGTGTTTACTGCCTTACAAATTGTATGAAACGATGTCATCACTGAATTCAATTTATATATAAATTGTATAAAAAAGTTTGAGATGTACTAATACAATGCTAATATTTTTTATAGCATATTAAATTATCTAGTTGAGGATATTCGTTTTTTTTCTATAATTTGAATAACTTTGGAAATATAGGCAGTTAAACACATAAATTTTTCGTTAAAAAATGATTTTCTAAATAAAAAATGTTCTATCTGATATGGTTTTTGAGATGTATGGAAAAAAAAATATAAATTCAAAAATTGATTATACCTTACTGAAACAAAAATTATAAAAATGAGTACCTATAAATGTTTTGTAGACCTGTAACTATCTATATATTCTGATATTTTGGGCTCTGTTAATTGAACGGATCAAAAGTTATAAGGGGGGACGGATACACAGATACACCGAGTTTTGAGTAAATCCATATTGTATATAGAACATTTATGAATTTAACATATAGGTACTTAACCAATACTGAATTAATTATACATATGAATTGATCCAACTGTCGATTCGTTCATGAGAATTCAATTCTCTTAATGAATCGACATTATGAAGCCAAGATGCGTGTACGAAGGAAAATTTTGTATGGTGTAGTGGACTTTTTGCAAGCTAATAACACCAACTAGAGGCCTCGCAGCACATGGATTTACTCAGAATTCGGAGTAGAACATTTTATGTGAGTTTTGTGTGTGTGTGTGTGTATGTGTGTGTGTCTGTGTGTCTGTCTGTGTGTCTGTCTGTGTGTTCGTCCGTCCCTTATAACTTTTGATCCGCTCAATTCACAGAGCCCAAATTTTTAGAATATATAAACAGTTATAGGCCTACAAATAGAATTGTGAATTTTTGTTTCAGTCAGGGGTTATCAACTTTTGAAATTTTGATTTATTTTTTCATATATCTCAGAAACCGTAAAAGCTAGAACGCTAAAAATTTGTATAAACATAGACAAATACAAAATCTCAAATGAGTTTTTTTTTAAATTCCAGGGTTTCTCAAACATTTTTTATTATGAAAAATATTTTTTTATGATAAATTTATGAGTTTATCTGCCTATATTTCCAATTTTTTTTTTAAATATCGAAAAAAGCCGAAAGACCCCAACTAGAAAATTTAATTTTCTATAAAAAATATGAACATTGTATTAGCACATCTCAATTTTTTTTAACAATTTTTATAAAAATTGAATTTAGTGACGATATTGCTTCATACAATTTGTATGGAAGTAGCCTACTCACAATATCTAAGAAGAGTTAATAATTTGATACTAATCTCCAAACATACATACATACCATCACGCTGTTTTCACATTCTGGGTAGGATCAAAGGACTGACCTCCATACTATCCTATCTTGACATACATACCTAGGTACATGTGTTGTATAGAAAACCATATATCTTAAAATATTAAATAATTTGTATTTATGGGTTTATAGTTTGGTACTTATTCTTCAACTGTACATACTATCACTATCGACAGTTGGATCTCATGTGTTACATGCAACTAGTTTTAGTATAACACTATACTAAAATCAATTCATATGTATAGTTCATTCTACGCCTAGGAACTTGTTTATTAATTTATGGGAAAAATTGAAATCATATGGTAAGATACTTAATTAAGGCATTCCGCGAATATGCATATTACGCTGTTCTTATATTTATTCATGTAATTACTTGGCTTTTCTGCACAACGACAAAGGCACTTATACACATCGTATTATATCTATATTCTATTGTTTCATGAATAGTATTACATACATACATAAATGTCTCCTTATGCCTATTTTCAATTAAGAATTAACAAAGATGATTATAGCAAGCACAACCGACGAAAATGGTTCATAATATTCAATTTGAATTAACAATTATGAACATTATATCGATTATTAGTCCGTGTATGTTGGTAACATTTACAATTTTCAAACTCTGCAATTGTATCGTATTTGCCATTTTTAATGATATCAACATTTCACATAGACTATTATCTTCGATCAATCAGTAAATATTTTTGTTTATATAAGATTTGGCACACAAACAACACAATACACACATAAAACCAATCGTAAGAAAGCAATCGTGCATACAAATATACCACAAGGCATAGTCTGTTTGTGGGTAGGTATACCAATAAAAATAAAGACAAAATTATTTTGTTAATAACATTAAATAATAATATATTTATAAAAAAAATAAAGCTAAGGGCAAGACACAAGTAGGTATAAAAAATATAAAGAATACAACTTATAGATATAAAACATACATATACATACATCAACAGATATATAGAAAACTGCAGAAAGACAGCCGTCCTACCAAATATTATACCGCAGTCGACAGAAACAATACTTGGCAAGTACAAGATATGTATGTCGCAGTCAACTACATATTTATAGAAGTTATTTAAAAACAAATATTTATATAAGGAAGAAGATGTCATATAACTTATTTATATGTCGTATTTGTATGTTATACCATACCATACCACCACACCATTTCCTTATTTGGGTAGGTATAGAAACAAACGCCAGACTCCGCTCTCTTGACATACATTTCTCGGTTCATTCATTCACATCTCTTTGTATGTTTTTTATCTTTATAATTAAAATCATATACTTAGCCATAAAAAGATTTCATATTTGTATGAAAAAATAGTATATTGAACGCAAAGACAAATTAGAGCATTGAACATACTGAGGAAATGAGGAAAGGTTAGAGGGAGTCAAAGGACGCAGATGGTCTATTTTAAGAATATGATATTATTTGATGACAATTTTTTAACGTTTCAATAGAAACGAAATAGGAATATTATTTATTTATTTTATAAACAGAGACACCAAAAGAACACTGAACAACACAAACAAAGTAATCATGATACAAAAACATAAGAATCTCCAGTACTCAAATAACAGGTATCTCCCGCATGGCTATAGTGTATAGTTTGGTAGGTACAATCAACGTCTCCAATAGTTCTCCTATATATTATAGGACAACTAGGAACTCGAGGCATCAACAGGGCTTACTACCTATCACCGATTGGTTTACATAATCTCTTTATGCAATTATGCAGCGTTCACCAATTAAGCCTTCTTTTTGAGTTCTTTAGCAATCCAATTTTAATCGCCATCTATGAAATGGCAAATAATTTTTTTTGTAACGCCATCTTTTGAGAAATAGGTTTGTAGGTTCTTCTTTAATATTCCAACTTCGTCTCTATTGAGATGTTTAAAATTTGTCATAAAATATCATTGACTCTCTACAAAGAAAAGGTTTGCGTTTATGCAATTATAAATATATTCAATATGAAATTAATTTGAAATTACTAATTTTGTTTTTGTATCGCATGTTGTATACCTATGTACATATGAGGTATTATTGAAAAATAAATAACAATTCTTTTTTTTCGTGTTCTTCAATGTCACCAAAACAATACAATACAAAGAAGTCAATTTCATTTGAGGATGTTATAAAATAAGTTTATATATAAATACGTATAATATGTATAATGTACCATGTCCACAATACGAATAGATATTAAAGGATTCAAATTTACATACGAAATAATAATATTCCCATACATATACAAAGTTACTTTGAAAATTATAGTGCGTGACGCTTTAATAAGAAAGCCGAGGTCTTGAGGTTGGAACGAGTAAAACGTTAATAAAGTCAACCCACAGAGTAATAATGCGACATTCTTCGTCCATTGGTCTATGGGAGATACTTTACTATAGTGATGGGCGAGAAAGCCCTGAGCGGTTATGGTCTTGCATACTACCTATTGACGTGACGCGTACGGGTGAGAACTAAGAAATAGTTTTACGTTTGACCTCGGTACAGGCATCCTCTTCACCCATATGTGCGTCTAAGATTTACAGCCAGTTTTGTCAACAAGTCCACCGCCTCCGTCTTAGATTGTGAGTGTAGAGCTGTCCGCTCAGCCCCACACTCACAATCTAGTTTATCTGTCTTCCTCCATCTCCAGAGCAAGTAGTTACAATTGCCTTGCTACGTATTAACTCTGTTTTTCTTTCCATTCAATATTGAAGTCCTCTGCTTCGATTTCTTCTTCTTCCGCTTTAGTTAGGACTAGTTGCGAGTGTGGCGATCTGGTCCAAACAAAAGATCACATTGTAATTATGTGTCCATCGCACATATTCGATGGAGTGATGGAGGATATAAATAACCTGACGACGGAAGCCAGAATATGGCTTTAGGAACTCCTTGCTATCTTGTAAGCGCCAGACTCACCATAAGAATATATATAGAATAATTTACAAAATGACTTTGAAAAATATGAACTTTTGAAACCATTGTTTTGAAAAATTTATAATAAATATTTGTTTAGCTCAATCCACTAAAGGCCTATCGCTAAATACACCCAGCATCCTCAAGAGGCAGTAATTATTACACAGTACAATGGACTGAATTTCAGGTTTCTGTCATTAGGTTGACGTGAAAATTTGAAATACATCTGTATTTGAAATTTAAAACATAGTTTCCACTGCTCATTGAAGGAAATATTTTTTTTCAAAATAATATGACTTTTAAATTCTAAAATCTAAAAAAAATTGACAAAAAATACGTGCACTATTTAATATAAAATATTAGGGATATTTAAGTGGAATAATTGGTTTTAATGACACTTAATTGTACTACTGATTCCTCTTTTTTCTCATAGATTACTTAGGATAATAGAAATATACTGTCTATGGGTAATATATCATTGGAAAAAAATCAAAAAAAGAAAAAAGAAGGAGACAAACAGACGAATAATTTCGTGTAGTGAACATGTTTCGGTCTAAGTAATATTGCCATTCTAAATCTTCAATTCAATGTTTATATGAACATTGAATTACGGTCGCATTTCTGTAAGAAAGCCGGTTTGGTTATGCATTGTGACCAAAGCTATATTAAGACCAAAATCAATTACGAACCATCACTATTATGGAAGTAGTATTGCGTCCGGTCCTTTATTAGGTGATTTCTATATGGGACTTTATCCTAATTAATTTTCTTCTCTGGAATAGCACTGAGATTCCGAGATTGTCTCGTTGCTAAGGGACCTTAACTAAACCCCAGAAAATATAGTAAATTTTAATTATTTCTGAGTATACACAGCCAAGAAAAATGCTCCATCGACGATAGTTTTGTGAAGCTATCTTACAACATACGAGTTATATTACATGAAGTTATAATTTTAATAATACCTTTTTAGATATAAGACTAATATAAAAGTGATAATTATTACTTCCTAGAGATGAAGTAAAAAAAGGCTTTGGGGAGAGTTTCCTAGAATGAACCATTTTCTATATTTTTCTGTTGCACATTAAAACGAGTAAATAAAAAAAAAAAGGTTACTGGTGTCTGAAACCTTATACCTTTACCAGTAAAGGTTTTGTTTCACAAAAATTGAACGGGTTCAAAAGGAAATCCAAGAAAAGTAAAAACAAAGAAACGGTCCAATCAAGGAAACTGGTTTCCCTATTTGAACCACTGGTTTCCTAGAATAAACCACCAATACGTTTTAGAAAATAACACTTTTTGTTCAACCCAGACATCATTTATCTGAAATAGAATTTTATATCATATACTTTCATCATCTTTCATAAATAACATCAGAAAAATAACTGGCAAACAATATGTTATAAAAAGTTTCTTAGGATGGACCAGTCCATCTTAGGAAACTCTTAGTGGTCCAATACACGCAACACTTAGATTATTTAATAAATTTAAAAGTAAAACTTTACTGAAGCATAGATTATAAAAATAAAGACATCAACTCGTAACTTAATAAAAAACGCATTTTAGATTAGTATTAATTAAGAAATTATTAACTGATGCGTCAGTAGCAGGAATCCCTTAGCCGAAACAACAAAAAATATTATCGAAACCGTAAAAATCACAAAACATCGCTCAACGTCGTACAGAAAGCGCCTGAGTTTACATAAGGAATGCACTGTTAACAAACAAACGTATCACATATTCGTGCATTGTCGAAAACAGTACCGGTCCAATCTAGGAGCCGGTCCAACTTCGGCAAATCTCCCCTATACAATGTTGTACACATTTTTTTTAGTAGGTATAAGGCTCACTTTTATCTTCACTTTCAGTGAACGGTGAGCCAGCCGTTTCCTCATAATAAGTTCTCTTTGGCACTTTAAGTACAGTGTCTGCAGGGTTTTAGAGTTCTCCGGACTCTTCTTATGTTCTTAATGTGTTCTTTGCAAGGGGCCGTTATAATTCACCATAAGCAAAAAGGGTGGTTGTGGGTGAAGAAAGGCTCACATTAAAAAAAATAGTCGTTTTTGGGGGTATATATTTAGTTTATTTAATTTATATCAGCAAGAATTATATTGCAAAGGTGCGTGTTCAAAAGGATTCTATTTTACTTAAAACATATACCTCCAAGTATGATATTGCTCATGTCAGTTAATTGAATAATTGATAATACATAATTAATAGTGATGAAGGATTTCAATCAAAGGACTACTAACATGATTAACTCTGGTTTATTCGAAACAAATGAAATTACATTATAAATAATAACTTAATTAATTTGTCATGTCGTGGGTCGGAACTAATACATAAATATTTAACGCGACTCTAATCTATAGAACGATCAACACATGAATAAATCTGTCGATCAGCTCGTATCAACGACGGTGGGCTATGGTTCGTTGATCCTCGTCAATCTTCGGGAGCATTCGAGAATCCCCGTCCATACATGTTGCAGCCCAAAAGGCGCTGCCACACGTTAAATACTCAAAATAGTGGTAAAAACTGTATCGTTTAAATATTCTTATTTTACATAAATCACAATTCGATTTTGTGAAATAAACTTAATAAACTAAGCATAGGTACTCAATTATTAATGCTATTCGAACTATAGACTCAGTAGATGTATTACTATTTCAAGAAGCGTTGATTTAAATTACGCAATAATCAAAGAGAATGGTAGGTAGTATAGTTAGCATCTCTCAGATATTTTCTTAATATCATGTAGGCATTCTCAATTCATATAATTTGATGAATTCTCTATATTATGTATGTACATATAGAATTACCAGAATTGGGGGTATAGGTTATAATATATTATAAGGTATTCGTGAACGCTTGTTTAGTCTTAGTTTTTCAATTTTTACTAGCCGAATATACAATTTCGTTAAAATCAAACAAAAAATCGAATAAAATAATTTTGTAGTTTGGAAAATATTTATTTTATTTTTTATTTTATGTAGCTTCTCGGGCAACTAACAGGTACTATGTCAAATAATTATTTAACACGCACCCAATAACAAGTTGCCACATTCTGGAGACTAACGATATTACTCGTCTCACAGATCCAGACTGAAAACACAATTAAAAACTATGTCTCCACCGGGAATCGCAGTCAGATACCTAACCAACTGAGCCACTAAGGCCGACAATATCAATTTATAATCAATTTATATTGTGTAAAAATATTTTATATAAAATAGCGCTTTGGATATGTTGTTGCCTCCATATTATTAACAAAAGGTGTCAATATTCAGAACTTTTTGTACGATAATAATTTTGTTTGTTTCTTTTTCAAGATCCATTTACACGAAATCTGCGATCTTCTTAGGATGTTTAATTCTCAGTTCAATGGTAAAATGTGTGATTTTTTTTTCCAGTCCACGTCTCTGTCAGATTTGACATCTTATTTTACACGTTTTATGAATCCAAAAATTTTCGTCTTTCAATATTTCATTGACATTTTCGTACCATTTTTTTTTATTGTTAAACTTAAAAATAAATTAACTCTTAAGAACTTTTGCCTCACGCAAAGATTGCTTTGCTGTGCTGGAATTGCTGGCTAGTAAAAGAAATGAAAATGTAAAAACTGTATAATTTTAAATCACAACTGAAAAACTGTGCCAGATGTAAATTAATATTTTCCAAACGAGGAGATTATAGTTAGTCAGGTGGATTTTCTTTCTATGAAATGAATGCGGTCTCAACGTTTTGGAGCAATGAGAAATATTTCATGGATGATGGCTGCTAGCTGCGGCTCGTCTGGTTAGAACCTGAACATCTAAGAGATTACAAACATCTAATTACTACCTACAGATAGTACAACCTTGTGCATTTTGGAAATATTTAAGGTATTTTTTTATTTATTTTCAATCTCACATGTTCAAATTAAATGTTTTCATATACACGAATTACAATTGTTGTCAGATGATACTAATTACTGATGTGATTATACCTTATATAAGGAAGCACCAGATTAGTGCTGGTGTGCACAGAATGACAATAACAGGAAGATCAATATAATATGAAAGAATGGGAATAAAAAAGGAAGAAAGAAGAATCGCGCCAGCAAATCTATAAAAAATATAATAAGAAAAAAAAACAAACAAAAATATTCCCATGAGTCTAAAGAGAAAAATGTTTGAAAGACATTCCCATGAGTCTAGAGAGAAAAATGTTTGAAAGACATTCCCATGAGTCTAAAGATAAAAATGTTTGAAGACATTCCCATGAGTCTAAAGAGAAAAATATTTGAAAGACATTCCCGTGAGTTAAAGAGAAAAATGTTTAAAAGACATTCCCATGAGTCTTAAGAGAAAACTGCTTGAAACATATATCCTTCGTGTGTTTACGTATGGTCTGGAAACTATTACGCTAACTGCGCGGACCATACATAGCCTAAAATGCACACAAAGATGTATGGAAAGGCAAATGCTTGGCTTAAAAGACAATAAGAAATGAGGAAATCAGACCCCAGACAAAAGTTGTCGATATCATGGATCGAGTTGTAAATCTTAAATAGCAATGGGCGGGTCATGTTGCCAGGCAGGGAATGTACAGTTGGGCATCCAGAATTCTGAAATGGAGACCATGGTATATGAATAGCGGAATAAGCCGGCCTCAGAAAAGGTCGGCCGATCATACTGTCCCCGTCGCTGGAAGAAAATGGGTCCAAAAAACCCAAAAAAAGACGATTGGAAGTAATTTTTAAGGTTTACTGGAAGATGTTAATTTCGTTAACAAGTCCGCCTTTTGGCTTTTTTAATATTTTAACTTGCTCTTGTTTGTACTTATTTTGTAATGTTATTAAAGCCAATAAAGAATTATTATTATTATTATAATTTTTTTATACCCACATATAATGAACGCGTTGCAGATTCGAGTAAGGTATATTTTAAAGTCTGACGAAACGAAAAAAAATAACTGAAAAATACACAGAAAAGTCTGTATTTGAAGTCGTGTTCGATAGACTCAAAATGATTATTGCTGATTGATTCGGTATGGCGTTTACGCTATGCGGGTTATATAACTATATATTTGTTAAGTTTTTCCTTAGTTATTTTTTGTGATTTGAAGTTAAGAGAGAATCTGCCCTGTCAAAAAACTACTATGCAGTTTTACGGGAAAATAACAATTGTATTTTTAAAAAATAAAAAGAACTAATAAAATAGGAGTAAATCCAGCAGCATGGAAGTATACGAATTCATTTACATATGTACATATGAGTCGTATAGAATCAAACACGGAACTTTGCATAAAAATAGAAATTGAGCTTTTGATGCCAACACTTAAAGGATCTAACAAATTACATTTTGAATTAATACGTTTATGTAAAGATACGTTTTTGTTACCACGTGATTAATTCGAGCTGTAATTTGTTAGATCCTTTAAGAATTGGCATCAAAAGCTCAATTTCTATTTTTATTATATTTTATTTTTATTTTATTCTTACTAAGGACAGCACACAGTACATGCATACAATTATTAAAAGCAAATAAATATAATTTTTTTTTCTTTTTTTTTTTATAAAATAATGAATATGTCCTTGTTAAACAAGTACATATACATCTTCCTACGTTCCCTAAAATAAGCAAAGAAATGCTTGTGTTTAGGTGAACGAAATCGGTCGAGGCAGGATTTGAACTCGCGACAACTGGATTACTAGCCCAGCGCGCTAACCGCTCTGCCACCGACCCATATAAATACAAATATAACATGTACCTCTTACGTACTATACCCAATATCACAATAAGCCAATAAGTGTAGTTTTATGCAAAATTCCGTGTTTGATTCTATACGACTCATATGTAGATACGTTCCAAAAAGGGTTGATAAAAGTATTTATACAACCGAGTTACTTACAAAGTTATAACTCGTATTTCTTTCATCCGAGACAGCTGCAATATATCCGCCAAAGTTTTCCCAAAAATGAAATAATAACATCAAATAACAAATTATTATGTCTAGGCTGGCTAACACTGTAGGGAATATGCAGGATTGTCCATGTATGAGCATAATAATAGGTACCTTGTTACAAAATTTGTAATTAGGTAATATTGTCATTTATCGCTGCTGCGATTTTAATAAAATATGGCTTTAAAAATAAAAACTCATTGTGGATTAAAACTTTGTGATTTAATTATTAAAATAAAACCTTCTATTTTATAAAATATGTGACATTGATTCAAAATATTCATTCATACCTCATCACGCCTTATATTTCACGAGATTGGCAAAAAGAACAAAATGCCACGTTTTACAAATTTGACACACGTTCATCGCTTTTTTGAAATTAATGCATCGTTTCATACATGTTAGTCTTTTGTTTTAGAATATCGTTCAAATCTTTTATGAACGACTGTGACTTTGGTTTCGTTGCTGTCATCTTTGTACCTATAATTTCTACTTCAGGCGTTATATTTCTTAAAATGCCATTAAATACAAATAAATATCATTTTAAACCCAATTTATTTGTTATGTTACTTATATAAAATAATGTAATTTTTGGTATATGTAATAAAAAAAAATCCTCATTGTGGGTCATTTACACTATATTCTGTGCAACAAGTAATACTAATTTAGGATTAATAATATAATAAAAAGTACCAAAAACAAAAAACAAGAACAAAATAAATTCAACTAATACCGAAATATAATATTTAATAACTCATTAAATATTCTCATCAATTATTTCCGCTAATAACATAATTCACGTTCCAAATTCATAACATTCATAAATGGTAAAGGGTTTTATGCATATTCAATTATGTGAAATTAATATTTAAGTAGATTAAAATTGAAATAGAGACGGCTTATCAAAGATGAAAATTATGGAAACAAAATATTGAATATAGAATTTTAAGGTTTTAGGGGTAACAGAGTGGAAATCCATTTTATGAACAGCAAATCAAGTGGAACAAGGTATTTTGCCTCAGAATTAAATCGAACAGGTTTGTATAATTTAATGTGTCGGTTCCAGCGCTGAGAGCCAGTTCACCGCCTCTGGTTTCGCCTCCTGAATGTCTCGGAGGCCTCCAATAAATTTCTTAAGTTTGTAGTCTATCCCCAAGTGTTTCATAGACTGCTCATCTCCACAATCAGTCAGGATAATTCATTTTTCAACACCTCCAGGGTTAGTAATAATAGCAGATCTGCACTGTTCTCAATCTAAATTGGGATGATTTCTATAGCGTCGTTTATGTGATAACCTCACCTCAAGGGCGCTTTGAATATATTACAGATTTTTGTAAGACTCGCGGAAGAAGTGAGTTTTCGGGTGTTTCCTGAATAATGCTTAGTTGTCGATTCGCCTCAGTTCCGGGGGGCTAGTCTGGTTCAATTGGTGAAATCAAAACCCTCGTATTTACCCATATCATGGATATAAATATTATATGGAGTTCTACAATATCTTTAGATGCCATAGAACTCCATACGATAATTATATCCATGATATGGGAAATAACTAGGGTTTTCATTTCACCAGTCGAACCAGACTTGCCCCCCAGGTGGTAGTGTATTCCACGAGGCGGAGATACGGTTTATAATTGTGTTTTTAGTCGGGATCTGAGGGAGAAGTCTCCAGAATGTGGCAACTTGTTATTGGGAGCGTGTTAAATTAATATTTAACATAGTACCTGTTGCGGATGATGAGATGTTATGTGTGGTCTGTGTTGCTATATGGCTGTGAGACTTGGACATTGAAGGTTAACACCATGAACAGGCTGGAAGCTTTTGAGATGTGGTTGCATCGCAGAATGCTCAAAATCCCTTGGACAGATCTGGTTACGAACTCAGAAGTCTTAAGCCGAGCCAGAACAACCAGGAAACTCTTGTCCACAATAAAGGTCCGCAAGATCACATATCTGGGTCACATAATGAAGGGGGAGAAGTATCACTTGCTCCAACTAATACTGAAGGGCAAGATAGAAGGTCGCCGAGGGACTGGAAGGAGACAGATGTCCTGGCTGCGCAACATTAGGGAATGGACCGGCTTCAGGACCGTGGAACAGATATTCCGGGCAGCACAGGACAGAGAGGGATTTGCCAGAGTGATAGCCGACGTCGGGGGTTCCTGACATGGCACCGGAAGAAGAAATAGTACCTGTTAGATGCCCGAGAAGCATAATAAAAATAAAATAAATTACCATTATTTTTCTACAAGAATTTATACAGAACATTATCAAAAAGTAATGATACATTTTTCTTTATGAATACCCAAACTATCTAAATTATTTTTTTCAAAACGATTTGATAAGAAATAATGATGGTATATCAAATTGAAAAATAGTTACGTTGGCAGCAGTCCCCCCCCTTAACATCCCACATATGTACATCATCATCATCATCATCATCATCATCATCTGTGGCTCCACAACCCAGGTCGGGTCTTAACCTCCTGCAGAGCCCGCCTCCATGACTGTCGATCCTGCGACGCATTGCGCCAGTGATGGACGCCGATGCTGTTCGCATCCTTCACCACTCCGTCCAGCCATCGAAGCTTCGGCCTTCCAACTTTTCTTCGTCCCCCCGGTGCACAATTCATGATCCAACATATGTACAGCTTATGTATTCTGAAATGAGGTTCACCACCAATTCTGAATGTATTGCCTTTTTAAGTGAAACTAGTTCCTTTTATAAATTTATGCTCACCGACACACCTGTCGCTGGTAACCCCACAATGTGTGATGCGTGTGTGTATGTTTATATGGTATGTATGCATGTGTGTGTATGTAAGTATTTTTTTTTATATTCTTAATAGTCAACTATATTTTCTTAATTTTCAAATCTTATACAATTACAAAATATCACTTAAGTAATCAAAATACAAAATCTTTATGAATAATTATAATAATATGTTGTATGTAGAGTCAAAAAGATGCTTCGTTAATTATTATTTCCACTGTTCCTCGCAACTGTAAACTGCACTGAGACCATATTATTACACCGTATATAAAATGAGAGGTAAAATGCGTTGTATTTGCTTTTTTGTTTCGTCATTAAACAGATGAATACTCTCCTCATTATTCCAGCCATAGAATCAAGTTTTTTTTTTAAAGAGACAGTATATGGTTTTGCCATATTTCCTTCTATTGGCAAATATATTTTTTTGTATCATAAGAAATTATATACTGTATAAACATCAAAGTTTAACAATATTTTTTTTTTACAAAAAAGATACTTAAGAACTAGATGCAGAACGTAAACTGCTTCACTAGGTTTAAAACCTGTTCTGAAGCAGCTTATAATAATATAAGTATATTGTTTAGGTGTGCGTGTGTGTGTCATTGCATGTTAACGTAAAGTAGTTTATTTATCAGTGTCTTGTCTGTTTTTTACCCACTTTTTAATTTCACGTTTAAAACTATTTATATTTTTAGTTTTCTTCAATACAATTGGAAGCAAATTGAAAATTTTTACTCCAAGGAAATGAAAATTTCTTTGTCCATAAGTCGACTTGGTTCTCGGTATCTGTATATTTGCTTGTCTAGTCTGTCTAGTCTGACGTGTAGTTTGGGTCGATTGGAAGTGTTTATGGTGTGAATAAATATAAATGCAAATGTTTTTAGCATATAAATGTGGTATGTCTAGGATGTCAAGTTTTTTTAATGGTTCAGCTGAGGGTGTGCCAATAGGTACATTAAATATTATTGTATCCAAAACGGATTTTCGGGATTTAACTATTGGATCTATATATGTTTTGTAAGTACCACCCCATATACAAATTACTTTTATATTTCTTTGATTGAATCAATATGTTGCTCTGGTTTTCCAGTGCTATGTGTTCTGTAAATGTATGTAGGTACCCACTGTCTAATGGATGTTTTGCTCCAAATGTTGCATTGGCAAAGTTCTCACGTTCAACCTATTCCACATCCTTTAGAAATGTTAGCAAATATGACGTGAACGAATGTTGAAACTGTGAACTAAGCCAGAAATGTATTTTACAAAAAAAAATATTGCTTGAAGCTTTCTTGAAAATAATTATTAAAATATTTTAGTGAGATAAAATTTTTGTAGGAATAAAATAGAGACGCTTAATATATTATATTAAATCGAATATTATTTTTGAATTGCATAAACGCAAACAATACGTATGTTTGCGTATATGCAATTAAAAAAGAATATTCGATTTACATATACATTGGTACAATTCCACCTCGGTACAGGCAAAGCCTAGTGAGGTGGATTTATAATAATATGTAAAATGATATTGTTAATTGTTATAAATAAATAAATTAGGTAAACAAGCCAAAAATGAAATAATATTTCTGGCGCAGTTCAGGGGCATCTGTGTGTGACACCGTCATCTCATTTATAATGACTGTGCTTTCATTGTTTACAAATAAAAATTAATTTCTCATTTCTCAATATATGGCGTTACAAAAAGGTTTCTCCGTTACTCCATAGATGGCAATAGTAATAATGCATTATTTTTCAGGTAAAATGTTACACACTATTCAAATATATAGAACTTTCAAAATTACATCGATAAGGAAACTCAATAAGAAGGCATAATTGGTGAATGTTGCGCAAGCGCATAAAGTGATCACGTAAACCAGCCAATGACAGGTCGTAAGCCCTGTAGGTGCCTCGAGTTCCTGGTTCTTCTACAATATCCCTACTTCGTCTCTATTGATATGTTGAAAAAATGTTTGTCAATAAAAATATTATATTAAATTTTATTTATGAGTTGTTTGTTTTTTTTAATGGCTCCTCGGTTTGCCAACAGATATTTGTCAAAAATTAATTTAACTCGCACCCAACAACAAGTTGCCACAGTCTGGAGACGTAATATTTAAATGATGAGGTTCACCGCCCATTTTAGGTGAGGCGAGACTGATTTGTGGGTAAACACATACACGCATGTGTCGTGTTTTCTTTTATAAGGTAATTCAAACCCCGAGCACCTGTCGCCGGTACCCGAAAACGACGATCATAATATAAAATTGTGACAACAATTTTATTGAAAGGAGTGAAAAATAATTTAATTCATTTTATAATGTTTTAAACGATAAATACTTAGTACCTACATTGCTTTTTTTTGCAAAAAACGACGGCTTACGACAGATAAAAAATCGATTTTTTAATGTTTTATTGTGTTATTTTTCATTTATTCGACAATTTTCATACCTTCGAATAAATGTATGTATAATATTTGTTTATGTAAAATTAAGAAGTACGTATTTATCCGAATAACATATATTTTCAAGTATAAATTAGCTTTTGAGTGAAAAACATGGTGATTATTTCGTTTAATTATAATGTTTTTCATATGAATAAAAAGCAAATATTATCTACGGAAATTTGCTGTTTTTCGTACAAAAACTTTTTGTCCAATGTCAAAACACGAACTTTTTCATGAGTGCGTATTTATCCGAATAACATATATTTTCATGTGAAAATTAGAGTTTGAGTGAAAAACATGATCATTATTTCGCATAATGTTAATGTTTTTCGTAATTTTTCTGAAATATCATTTCTGTGTAAATGTTATTTTTTTCTTATAAAAATGTTACATACAGTTTGTTGACTTTGTTTTTATTTATTTCAATACATTTATAACATTTTACTATGTAATTTTTTTTACTTTGTGCACCCTTTCTTCATATGAACATTTACTATGCCAAATCTCACTCATCTCCGTGCGCGCATTTTGCTTAAAAAGGGGTTCGATATTTTCGCTTCAAATATGAGTATGTCACTAATCAATTTTGTATTTATATTTTCAAGCAAATATTTTGAACCAGCCACCCTAGACAACGTGTCATTTAACTCAAAAAAAGAAACAAGAAAAGATAACTACAATATATGGAAGTGACAGTTGTCACGTGACTGGCAACTATCACTTCCATTCTTGCTGATGTGCCCACTGATGGGAGTGGTCTGTAGTCCTGGGGATGTGATTATGACAAATGACAACGCGATGTCAGTCGCTGCTTATTGGAGTGGTAGAGCTTAGCCGGACACGAAAAAGAAAGAAAGAATACATTGAGTTATCTTATCTTCTTTCTTTTCTTGAGCTAAATGACACGTTGTCTAGGGGGGCTGACTCGTTAAATGTTGCAATAAGTTCAACTTAGGCTTATGGAAATATCGAAAGATCGACTTTGCTTAAATCACCGAGTAAATTTCATCCGACGGTTATTTTCGCCATGATGAATATAGCAAAAAATATTATTGTGTCTCTGATATTATGGCCTTACGTTCACAGATAATATAACAATAAGAGTAGGTATTCTTGAAAGATGTAACGTTTATTTTACATCGGCGTGATTTTTCGACATCTTTATCCTGCGACTAGAGAAAATATATTATATCTTGAAAGAAAATTGTTATTGGAGTGAGAGAAGATATTTTCTTCGAGAGTTGAAGATATTTTGCGGAGTATTGTTAGATGGCGCCTACAGAGAGTACGAGGCTCGTTTTGATAAAAACCAACTGAAAAAAAATCTGGTGTCTTCTACATTATCAGCAAAATATTGTATAGGGACCTTCATATTATAATGTATGCACTACGACTCCATTCCGAGTTGGTTAAATAAACTGAATGCTTTGTATTATTTCTTGGCAATCAACCGATGAAGGTATTTTGATCTTAAAACAAATGAATAATTTTACTATTTATTCATTCAGTATTTAAAAATAGGACATGCCGACGGATTTATTGCCAACAGAGACAATCTGTTCTAAGTCACCCAAGCTACGTGAAATCTCAAGTAAATTTACTATTATTCTTTTTCCTGGTACTGTCCTAGCTTACCTATATTGGTTATTGGGGTCGGCACTTCTCGTCCTTAGGCTGTATAGTGTATACTATGTATATACTCTGCGGTTCTGAGTTTCGCTTTCTTTTGTTTCCTCTGGATGATACAGAACAATAGATTAAAATGGTTGCAGTGCGGGGACTACAAAAAATAGCCACTCTTCTGGATGATATAAGGGGAAGATTATTATCTTTTTCTTCGTTTAGTAGACCTGTTGGTTTTTGATTCAAAAACTATGCCTCCTGAGATGGCGAAGTCCAACTATCCTTCCATCTTTTGGGTGGTTTTACGGGTATACGGCGACCAGGGGGAATTTCATTTGATGCTATATACGCTGCTAAGTCTATCATGGGGCTAGGTTGTGGCCATAGGGGCCTAGCCAGTAAAGTTGGGGGTGGCCGCAGCCCCTCCCTAGGATTCTGGGCAACAGGCCGGTGCCCCTTTCAATTCTTACCTATGGAAGAGCAGGGCAGACGCCTTAAAGCCTCGCTCGACGGTGACTCGTCAACCGCGGCGAGGACTCAGCCTACATCATGTTGGGCGATGGAAATCGAAGAACTGAAAGTACTGTCCACGTGGTGTGGTACCTGTAAATAGCCAACACGAGTACTAAGGGGTGGATGAGCCCTCCGTGCAAGATTGGTGGGCACGACCCGCTCGGCGGTAGCCCGCCATGATGATGAGACAGGTTGCAGCTGACGCTGCGCCTGGTGTGGAAATCGAAGAACTGAAAGTACTACAGGCGTGGCGAAGGCTCCCTGTGACAGTCTAGTGTTACCATGGCACTGTCGGGAGGGTAACCCTCGCCATGAGTGACGGGCCTTCACGATTGTGTTTGGACTCTTAGGGGTAGTGGTTGTGTTGTCTGACGTTGCGGCTGCGTCGGGGATGAACAGGACCAATGGGTCCTATAGCGTCCTCCGGCGTGGAAGTAGTTCTAAGTTAATCACTGTCTATTCTGGCTACGTGGTCCCTGCAATCTCTTCTTCTGGATCTTCTCCACCTATTCCAAATATTTTTCTTATTTCAACATTACAAACACGATCGCGGAGAGTTTTTTCAGTGACCTTAGAACCTTCATTTCCGTTGTTTTAAGGAGCCCCTAAGTTCGTACAGTGTCTGCTCGCGTTTCCACAGCATACGTTATAATCGATCGTACGCACGTCTTATATATTCTGACCTTGCTGTCTAAACGCATGTGTTTATTTTTTAGACATCCAGATACGGCATATCACTAGATAACTTTCACAACCTTGACAACGTATCTCAAAAAGTACCATTTTGCAGGAAACATTAAAAACTTCACAAGCCTCATGACTTTCTATCTACGTTTTTTTTGTTGATGTGGAGAGTACAGGTCATGGCTGTATATCTCGTCTCCTAAATATTTGAAACTGTTTTCTTGCTCCACGGGCTTATCATCAACAGTATGCTTACACCTTCAAAGTTGTTTGGCTAAGATATATTGTCTTCCTTGCTATTTACATATGTTAGTTACTCCTAGGTTACCACGAATACGCGAACTCTTTATTTTGTATTTAAATGACACTCCTACCGACCACCGCATACATTCGCATTTCCGTGGTCTCAAGATGCCTTGCGTAGGAATCGTACATTGCCCAAGATTCGGAGCCGTTCGTACATAAAGGCAGGTTTCATAATTCAAGTAAATTCAAAAATAATATTAAGAAAAATATAGAACGTCAAAAATATTTTCTAAGAAATGACAAAAGGAATGAGGGAATTGAATAACGCAGAAGGAATATTTAGTTATTCCTTTAATATTAATACGGATTGAGACGACATTACATCATCAATAAGGATATTCCATAGTCAGCTGATTATATTTGAAGGCGAGAGTTTATGACTACTGTGGTGTCAATAGGAATGGAAATCAAAAGCAAATCTTAACACACTAATTTACAAATAAATATGTATGTACATTCTTCTTCATCTTTTGATAGACTCAATGTATGTTTAATAGAAATTATTGCTCCTGAGATAATAAGGTCCAACAGCAATGCATTTAATATTTGGTCTTAAATATATAAATAAATAAATAAACATTTATTGAGACGAAAAGAATATGCGAGTTAGTTTAAACATTATTTCTTCCTCTCGCTACTTGTTCGATTCCCTTCCAAATCTACCGCATCCAGAGTAATCTCCTTCATAAATATATTTCGAAAGAGGTTGTGTTTAGGGGATATCGATCGACCCAACGACATCTTCCATGTACCCGCCATCATGGGTATGATAGGAAGACACACGCGGACATCCCATCTTGCCCGATATTAACGCTTATTGTTACATTGGCAGCCGTCCAAATAACCAGCGATGTTTCGCTACCTTAGTGTTGGAACACACCAGAACAATTCGAATGTCGAATCGCAAATCAGTTGTGTCAGCTGTTCGAATCATATTATTATCAAATTGACAAGAACTGTACGGAGTGAGATTTTTAATACGACAGAGCAAGACGGGCACACTTCAATTCTCTCCATAGAATATATTTAAAAATACATATCGCATTACATTGAGTATTTTTTTTATTGAATATGTCCTTGTTAAAACAGTACATATACATCTTCCTAAGTTCCCAAAACTAAGCATAAATGCTTGTGCTATAGGTGAACGAAATCGGTCGAGGCAGGATTCGAACTCGCGACCACGGGGTTACTAACCCAATGCGCTAACCGCTCTGCCATCGACCTATCTATTATACCTCTTCATCTTCTTCATGTGTCCTCAAGATCACTTAGGAGAAACTCTCTTTATCCGTGCGGTGCAGGACAGATCCTCCACACGCCTCATCCCGGCCCATTCCCGAATGTTACGGTAGCTGCCTCGTGCCGAACCCTCTACGGCCTAATCTTCACCTTTATGATCTTACTAGTAAAATATTTATCCGTTAGAGAATGTTCTATCAGTCACCAAGTTACTGAAAAACAGATATTTTTACTCAAATAAATTAAAGTAGGTTGTCATTATAATTTATAAATAATGAAAATAAATCATTTTTCATTTCACTTCATTTCATCAAAGGTATACCTATTGTCAGTACAATGTTCTTTAAACGTTAATTATTTAATTTACAACCAGGGGGGCAAATCTGGTTCGACTGGCGAAATCAAAACCCTAGTGATTACACTATCAAGGATATAATTATTATATGGAGTTCTATGACATCTAAAGATATTATAGAACTCCATATAAAAAATACATCCATGATATGGGTAATGGTGAGGGTTTTGATTTCGCCGATTGAACCAGACTTGCTCCCCAGGTGTTCTGTTAAAAATATTATCGGTAATAATGTTATTTCAAAATTGTTAATTGTTGTTTTATTTCCGCAAGCCACTCAAACCTTAAGTTAAATAATGTTAAACTTAAGGTTTACATTATTAAACTTAAGTTGAACTAAAAAGTGAAACAGCGCTTGTGAAGATTCCTTAAAATGGTCGTAAAACTGCATATCGACTTAATGAACATAAGTATTTAATGTTGCTCATCTCCTGGCTCTCATAAATTTATGTGTATCATAAGCTAATGAAATTTATTGTTAAAAATAAAATCCTTCTGTAATGTAATTTTTAACAACACATAGTCATGTAAGAAGTATGTATCTTCAAACAATGAGTATTTGATACTCTTTTGTAATTGTAAAATTTGTACAATGAAGTGTTTGATTAAAACCTAACATAATAATTTTTCTCAAAAAACAGAAAATGAGCCAAGACAGACATTATTCATAGAATTTTAAGCTCATGTTTAAGTACGGATAATTTTCTACAAAAATAATTAAAATGATAACACATAATAAAATAAATTTTATACCATGAATATCGTAATGATAAAATTCAGAGATATATTATTAAATTGATAAGGATATTTTTTTGCAATTATTCGTCCTTGTGTCATAGTATTATCTTTATTTTAACAAAAGTATGACAGGATAAGAAGCAAATATGAAGTGTGAAAAAAATAAGTGCGTTAAAATAGTTTGGAGAAATGATGATGAATGTCATATTTAGCAAATGCCCATACATGACTGATAGGAGTGATATGAAAATAATGAATTTTACATAAAATTCTGAAAGACGGAAAGAATGAAGCCAAAATAATATGTATGAGATGATGTATGAATGCAAATGAGACGAAAAGAATACAGTGTCTATTACACAATGGCGTTCGGTTCCCTCTGCCAATCCAAAATAGGGAAATGGCGTGATGGTATGCTATGGTAAGAAAATAGTGTGGGTTCAAGTTTTTTTTATGGCGTGTAACGACTATGTGATGTTTTGATATATTATGTTTATTTTTAATGTTAAGTGACATTCTTTTATTTGCTGTTGTTCATAGTGTATGTCTAGTTTATAATATTTAAGTTTGAGTTCTCTATGAATTCAATTGTGGCATACAATATTGTGTGAATTGCCCAACTAATTAAAAAAAAAAACAAATATATTTTGTTGTTATTGTAAAAATAAAAATAGAATACTACGATTAACAGAAAAACAAACTTACTCAGCAATAAAGTAATGAAAAAAATATTTATATCGATATATTTTTTTGATCCAAGCATTAGATTCATCTTGTCTTATAACAACAAACCACTATTTATTATTTTTTCCAACCACTTTTCGCAATATTCTCTTACTCTAAGATATTTAATCTGTCAATCACATATGTATACACCCACCCACACAAATTCTCTATTTCTATCTCACCCACATTAATTCATATTTTTTTATTCTATTATTTTGGTATGAGGTGTACCTACAAGCAAATAATTGTCATTTTTATATGTCTGTTTGTTTACTTTCAATAATTGTATACCTACATCGTGTTATAGTAAAATAAATTAATCTTATTCGATTATTTGACGAATTATTCAAACCAAACTAAAAATTTAAACCAAAATCTCAATAGATGACGTTACAAGAAAGGTTTCTTCGTTACTTCATAGATGGCGATAGCAAAACCAGTTTTTTTTTCAAACAATATGTTTCTCATTTTTAAATATATAGAACTTGAAAAAATTGCATTGATAACGAAACTCAATTAGAAGGCATAATTGGCGAAAGATGCGCAAGCGCATAAAGTTGTCACGTAAACCAGCCGATGACAGGTCGTAAGCCCTGTAGATGCTTTGAGTTCCTGGTTCTTCTATATTATTCCAACTTCGTCTCTATTGAGATGTTAAAATTTTGTCAAAAATATAGGGAAAACTTCAAAAGTTTAAGAATTATTTGACTTTAATTATTTTTTTCAATGAATATGTCCTTGCTAAACAAGTACATATACATCTTCCTACGTTCCCTAAAATAAGCATAAATGCTTGTGCTAAAGGTAAACGAAGTCGGTCGAGGCAGGATTCGAACTCGCGACCACTGGATTATTAACCCAATGCTCTACTCGCTCTGCCATCGACCCATCTAAATGTACCTCCTTCAAAAATGAACGAAAAATTCGAATATTGAAAACACCAAAAAGGACGAATTATTCGAATATTCTATTTGTCCGCTCTAGTTGTAACACTGCAGATATTTCGGCTCAGTCTCGGTGGGTTGTATGTAACGTTGGCAGACTTGATCCCCATCACTTCAATTTGATTTAGGACCGACAAAAAGCAGAGTCCACAACGCTAAACATTTACGGCCGAGGAATGTTTAAGTAGTTGTATAATATTATTAGGAGAAAACTTTCGACTAATCACGTACACATTACCTACATTGATTTATGATCTTTGAAATATGGCCAAACTACACATATAACGCTTTGTGGGTATTACCTACTTCTTTTCTTTGATATACTTTATTGATTCCGCGTTGGCTTTTACATTTTTAAAACTGGATTAAATCATTTTGGAATAGAACCGAAGAACTCATCTATCACTTCTACACAAAATAGTTAATAATATTGTTCCGATGCTCCCCAAATAATAAGTAATATACTATTTCATGTGCCAGGTAGAACAAGCAGACACTCAATTCTATTCCATATTCCACACTGTAGCACTAATCACAGAATGAATTCATGCTTTCCACGCATTTGTAAGCAGTATAAGACGACATTGATGTACTCAACAGTACATACCAGCAATATAGCAGGAGTATATCAGCAAAAACGCAGTAATACGAGGCATGGAATACCATTCTCATTTATTCCCTCCCCACTCCTCTATCTCTAATTTTCCTCGATCTCTATATCTATATCTCTAATTTTGAATTACTTATCTTGTTTATATTCTTTGTTATTTTTTATTTTTTTAAGCTGTATACTTTAATTTTAATTAAGTTTTAAACTCACCACACTGTATATGTTTTCAAGCTAACTCGTCTTTTTTATATAACGCATGTTGTGGGAACTATTTTGGCATATTACTGATGTTTGTTTTTGTTTTTATTTATGGATTATAAAATGCTGTATTTTCCCCCCTAAATTAATTGAATAAATAAATAAATTATCGTTCAATATAGTTAGAGGGATCCACCGGCAGAGGGCATCTTCGTCGGGAGTATTGAATATGTGTTATCCAACTGTCGATTTGTTCAGGAGAACTTTGTTCTCTTAACATATCGACAATGTATCAAGCCAGAATACGCGAGAATTGTATGGAGAGGTCTACTTTTTTCACGGCTTTTCCAACTTTGAAGTCAAAAAACACCAACTTAGAGGCTTCGCAGCATATATGTTCCATACACGGATTTACTCAGAATTCGGAGTAGAACATTTCGTGTGTCTGTGTGTGTGTGTGTGTGTCCCTTATAACTTTTGATCCGCTCAATTTACAGAGCCTAAAATTTCAGAATATATAAACAGTTACAGGCTTACAAAACTTTTATACTCGAAATTTTAATTTTTGTTTCGGTCAGGGGTTATCAACTTTTGAATTTTTATTTTATTTTTCCATATATCTCAGAAACCATAAAAGCTAGAACGCTGAAAATTGGTACAAACATAGACAAATACAAAATCTCAAATTAGTTTTTTCAAAAAAATTCCAGGGTTTCTCAAACATTTTTTATTAAGAAAAGTATTTTTTTTATGATAAATTTATGAGTTTAACTGCCTATATTTCCATTTTTTTTTAAATATCGAAAAAAGCCGAAACACCCCAACTAGATAATTTAATTTTCTTTAAAAAATATTAGCATTGTAGTAGAAGATCTCAATTTTTTTTAACAATTTTTTTAAAAATTTAATTAAGTGATGACATCGCTTCATACAATTTGTATGGCAGTCGCCTATACACAATATGTAAGAAGACTTAATAGTTTGATACTTCATCTCCAAAAATACATACATACCATCATGCTATTTTATATTCTGGGTAGGAAAAAAGGACCTTCCTCCATACTATCCTATCTTGACATACATACCTACATATGTTGTATAGAAAACAAAATATCTGACAATTTTCAATAATTTGTATTTATGGGTTTATAGTTTGGTACATATTCTTCAACTATACATACTATCGCTATCGACAGTTGGATCTCATGCAACTAGTTTTATAAATCTTCTTCTAATGCCCTGTCAGGAACCCTCGATCTCTCTGTCCCGTGCTGCCCGGGATATCTGCCCCACAATTCTGAAGCCAGTACATTCCCCATTATTACGCAGCCAGGACATCTATCTCCTTCCAGTCCCTCGGCGACCATCTATTTTGCACTCATGTATTAATTGAAACAAGTGGTATTTTTCTCCCCTCATTATGTGACCTAGATATGCTATCTTGCGGACCTTTATTGTAGATAGGAGTTGCCTGGTTGTTTAGTTGTAATACCTATAAATAAAAAAATACTTTGCTAGCATGTAGGGCTAATGATACGATTTTAATATTTTTTATCTTGTCTTAATCTTAAAAATGTTGAAATCATAACTCAAAATATAACGTAGTCGGATTAATTTATGTTGTAAAATGTGTTGCAACTGCACAGTCATTATACAGCGTTTATAAGTAAGATTTTTAAATAATTGCTAAACGGGCTTTACACGGTGTGTAACTAAATCACTGATCAGCGGGCGTGCAGTCGATATTTATTTAATTTTTTGACAACTCTTTGCTCCTACAATGCACAACTATCAAGAATAAAATAATTTAATAATGTTTCGTCATATTATTCCAAGATATAAAAATATAAACATGCACATCAAAATCAAATTTGATTCGTAATAGATGAAATTTGTCTTAAAACACAGTTAAACTACCTAAAACAGGCGTGCAAGCATTGTGTAAAATTTGCATGAGAGATACAGTCTTTAACCAACTGGTGTTTAACTTTTATAACAAGTTTATTAGTAACACTGTTAATGTGATTATTATGTATGTACATATGTGATTCAATATTATGTATTTTTAATATATCCGTGGATCTTATTGAGTACCTAAATATAGCATTGAATTTTTCAAATTTAACAGGATTCACTGCAAAGAGATCATTTCATAAATTTAAATAGCAAACTTCATTATAAGTTACATTCAAGTAGGTATATATAAGACAATATCTCTCTCAATAGTCTCTATTGAGGAATCCCTCACAAAAGAACTTTCAACGGAATTGCTTTGAGTACCTACTCCAATCATTGTAGATACCTACCTGCATTGATAGTAGTAACGTCAACCAATAGTGCGGCCAATAAAAATGGATTGCTTCTATGAGATATAAAATTTTTATAAATCTGTATTTCATACTATTATTATTATATTTCGAGATCGGTGTTCGTCGAAAGAAATAACATTTCAAACGCGATGGCAAGAAAATAAAACTAAATCCCCGGAAAGGAAAATAAAAAAATCTGCGGTAAAACACAATGCAGTAGGAAATGACATTGACATGGAATGAGAAAATCGAGACAGACATAAAGATTGTTACAAGAGAAGTTATTTCACATTTAGGAGCCTAGTATGAACGATACGGAATCGATACTTGTCACCTAATAATTGGGAGATCCGTGGGATACCTATTACTTGTCACAAAAGTTAAAATGGTAGTATGAGCTGAGTGAATTCGTAAGTGAAATTAATTCTGTCCGATAGGAGGCGCGACGGCGCGGTGAAATTATGAAACTAACAACTTTTCAACGTTTCTTAAAAATGGCGCATTTGCATTACGTTTTGGCTTTTTTTATTGACTCGGGAAGAAAATGAAGATAATCCAAATGAATATTACATTCAACAAAACATTATGCCTCGAAGAAATGATTCGTTTATAATACCTAAATGAAACTATAATTTCGAATTGGTTGATATTGGTTTTTACTCGGTTCATTATATTCAATAATATATGAATCAATATTTTATATAAATACAATAAAAGTGCTGTGCAATTAAGACATCTAATAAACAAGAGTTTTAATAAATTAATGTCTTGACCCAATTACATAAGATGAGTAGGAAAAAGTACTTGTATGATGCAAGTTGCATTACCTACGGACGGACAGTATTTCGCGATCTATACAGTATTTTTTAATCACGTTTTAATTTAATATAATAACGGTTAAAAACATCGATCGATGTAGATATATCATATAAAGATCCAAGATAAACAAAGATCAAATATACTCAAGAAATTGAACACTTCATAATATAAACATACGATAAATAAAAAGTAATTGTGGTTATCTCCATACAAAAAAGTACATGGTGGTCACGTGATTCTTCCGGCATTTGTTGTAGAAAAAATAGATTAGGAATATGCGCCGATTGTGTATTGGTAAATTTCAAATTCAAAACAGAATTTTCGGCGCAATAAATTCGGTATAGCGGTATATTCTGTATAGATGATGCTCGGCGTTGAAAATAAACATTCTAATGATGATCGTCTTTAAAAAGTTTGCATCTAACAATGAGTATGACACAATACAATAACAACGTACTCAAGGTGGCCAATTTATAAAAAGGCGTACCTTTAAAACCAGGTCATAATAATCCTTAAGGACGGGAGGCCTTGAAAGGACGTGAGGCGTTAAAAGGACAGGCAGCTCTGGAGGGACCGGAGGTGTTGAAAGAACGGGAGTTTGAAGGGACAGGAGGCTGAAGGAACGAAGGGCACTGAAGGGACGGGAGACTCTGAAGATATGGGAGGCTCTGAAAGGACGGAAGGCGCTGAAAGGAAAGGAGGCACTGAAAGGATGGGAAGCACTGAAAGGACGGGAGGCGTTGTAAGGACGGAAGGCGCTGGAGGGACGGGAGGCGCTGAAAGAACGGGAGGCGCTGAAGGAACGGGAGGCGCTGAAGGGACGGGAGGCGCTGAAGAAACAGAAAGTGCTGAAGGACCGGGAGGTGCTAAAGGGACGGGAGGCATTGAAGGGACGGGAGGTGTATATGACAGGAGGTTGAAAGGACGGAAGGATGAAAGGCACTGAAGGGACGGGTAGCGCAGAAGGTGCGGGAGGCGTTGAAGAAACAGGAAGCTCTGAAGAAATGAGAGACGATGAAGGGAGGGGAAGCATTGAAGAGACGGGAGGCTGATAGAACGGGAAGCTGAAAGGCGCTGAAGGGACGGGAGGCGCTGAAGGAACGGGAGGTGATGAAGGGACGGGAGGCACTGAAGGAACGCGAGGCGTTGAAGAGACGGGAGGCACTGAAGGGCCTGATGGGACGAAATGTACTGATGGGCCTGAAGAGACAGGAGATACTGAAGAGCCTGAATAGAGGGGTAACACTAAAAGGACGGAAGGCACTGAAAGGGCGACAGACACTGAAGGAACGGGAGGCGCAGAAAGCACTGTAGGGACGGGAGGTACTGAATGTCTTGAAGGGACGGGAGGCCCTGAAGGACGGGATGCATTGAGCGTAAGGGAGGCACTGAGCCGAACAGAGGCACAAAAGGGACGGGTGATACTGAAGGCACTGCAGGGAAGGGAGGTAATGAATGGCCTGATGGGATGGGAGGCTCAGAAGAGACGGGGGCGTGAAGGGACGGGGGGCGCTGAAGGGATGGGAGACGCTCAAGGGATAGGAGACGCTGCAAATACGGGGGTGCTGAAGGAACGGGAGGTGCTGAAGGGACGGGAGGTGCTGAAGGGGCGGGAGGTGCTGAAGGGACGGAAGGCACTGAAGGGACGGGAGGCACTTAAGAGACGGGAAGCACTGAAGGGATGGAGGCGCTGAAGGGGCGGGAGGCGTTAATGTGACGGGAAGCACTGAAGGGGTGGGAGGTTCTGGGAGGAGATCCTGAAGGGACGGGATGTGCTGAAGGGCCTGTTACAACGGGAGGTACTGAAGGGCTGAAGGGACGGGAGGTACTGAATGGCCTGAAGGGACGGGGGATACTGAAGGTCCTGAAGGGACGGGAGCTACTGAAAAGCCTATAGCAACGGAACTGATTGGCCTGAACGGACGGGAAGCCTTCCCTTCAGTACCTCCCGTACCTTTAATGCCGCCAGTCCCTTCAGTACCTCCCGTCCTTTCAGAGCGCATATGTAATATGTATAACCATATAAACATTACGATTTATAAGTATATACCTATGTATAATTTTCGCCAAATATCTTGAAGGATCTCCCGGTTGCGCAGAGCGCGAATTTGTGTCTTTTTGCTTCGTTGGTTTACATGCAAATCACTCACCTTCTCGACTAAAAGTTCAAGATGTTTGTCTACAACTTTTATCGAATTTTTGGTTTTATCGAATTTTTAATTTTCCCACTGGCAACACTGTAGTGCTGTACAAAACATTTTTTTCATGTGCCCACACCACTATACAAATGACAAATTGAAATATTGGAAATATCGATGCCGCCTCGTCATTTATGAATAATGACAATAATCATTTAATTAACTAAACAAAATGTTTAGTAATACTATACGAAAAGTTTATTATATCCGCGAAAGTGTAAAAAAAGTGTATTCGTAATTGAAAAAGGTTAGTACCTATTTGTTTAATTTAAGAAACACGATATATTTTAAACGATTCCATTAAAATCATATTTTATTTGTAAAAAGTTCAGTTTAGTATTGTAAAAGTATTTACTTTTTAGTGAAATATACAATTTTAACCAACTGAACTTTAATCCTAGGAAATTTAACGATCGTAATATTTATTTTGAGTTATTAGGTTAGGTTCAAATGACACATTTATGTTTTGCAACATTTCCGTGAGGAATGAATTGAAATCAATTTCTCCTTTGCTGGGGATCGAACCTAGGACGCCTGCACATAATTCAAACGGTTTACCAACTGTGCTACTGCTGTCGGCAAGTCATATTTGTTCTTGTTTCAAGGACATACCCATTCCTTGAGTAAAAACAATTCTATGCCAGTCAACAGATATTATGCGTTGGTCATAATTCAGTGCTCAACTGATTTTTCTCTTTCAGAATTTAACCATCTTCAGAGAATGAACTGGGATAAGACGAGTGGAGAATCTATTCTGGGCTGATAATCTAGGGATATCTTCCGGGGAACAACAGGGACATGAAGAAAAGAAAAAGTCTGAGATCTACTCGTCAAATATGTTCAACGACATATTTTTTTTTTATGTAAGTACCTACATATTATGTTTGTGTCAAAATATTGAACATTGGCATTATTGCCATTTAATAATTCCTTCCAATCAGCCCCCCTAGACAACATGCCATTAAAGCTAAGCGTTATATCGCTAAGCGATAGAAATTTATGAAATTTGTGGCTGTCACGTGTTGTCATAGCGACCAATTTCATACATTTACTATCGCTTAGCGATATAACGCTTAGCTTAAATGACACGTTGTCTAGGCCCCCAGATACAAAGACAACATATTATGTTTTGTAAATTGTTCATATACAATTGTATAAATTAAAATGGTAAAAGAAAATCATCACAAACTAAACGAGTGGGTTGTGACCAACGCTAAACTCCTCACTAACAAGTCATTCTATAAAGTATTCAAATTTTATATGGAAAATATTTAGCATTTTCAGAAAATAAGTTTGTTTTACTATTTTTTATTTAAATATTTTACTATGAAAACTTGATATTTCTTCAATGCCATTTTATGAAGGTGATGTGCCTTTTTACCAATTTGAAAATAATAATTTCAAATTTAAAGTTTCCTGAGCTTGGGGTCATGTTGAAATATTTGATAGTAATAAAAATTGAGAAGCACTATTCAGATATCCTTCAAAATCTAATGGGGTTTAATGAGATATACAAATTTGCAAAATTTGAAAAAAATCGAATGAGTACTTTAGTTTATAATCGATATAGTAAAATAAACATGCCGTACATAGCACACACACAGATACATTGTGATGAAACTTTCAGAATCCAATCTCAGCATGATACTAGTTGATAATCTGCAATAAAAAAAATAGCCTTAAAAATTGTGAAATCATAACTCCCCACTATATCCTCTTGGGTTAGTGAGGAGTAAAAATACATACAAAAAAATATAAATAATGTTTATAATGAAAAAAGCATTTCATTAATAAAAGCAAAATTCGCTATACTTCAAAGAGTACCTACCTATGTGTTAACAGATATTTTTTTTTTAGAAAATAAAGAGAAAGGCAATTGTGGTTTCACTTCGTCCACGAATCCAGGGCCACGAGCACAGGCGACCAGAATACCAGCCAGAATAGATGAGCCAAATGGGCTTGCGACCATGTTTGAGGGCTTAAAGGGATCCTTTATGACTTGAGTCACGCTCACCACTCAGCAACCAACCTACGATTGATACTCCACTCCCCTGCGGAACCAAATCAAATCGGACGCGGATAATGCTGCTTTTACCACTCTATCCAAATTTTCTTTTATTTTACCTCTACGGAGACTTAGGTCCTTAAAATAGGAATTTAAAACTTTGCAGGCAGGCCTCTCGCCACCACCTCTACAGCATATATATTTGTGTTAAAGCCATTTTGAACTGTTTTATGTACCAGTTCCTTGTACTTGATTAGCTTGTATTGGTGGTCTTTGTAATATTTGTGTCCCATGGAACAGTCAGCTCCACATAAATAGCTCTTTTCAATGAAAGAGAGTATATTGTCAAGTCAGGCCTAAGAGATGATTTGCAGATCTCCTTTGGAAGCCTCTCTCACAATTTCAAGCACCTTATAAATTGCAATTGAAGATGTTATATCCAAACTAAGACTATACCAGATATTCATAGATAATTCATATAAGTTATAATGAATTCAAATATTCATATGCTATAATGAATACAATTTAATATTTAACAAAAAAAATATTTACACTGTTTACAGGTTCAGATGATATGGCCACATTTTAAGATGACCAACAGTCACTGATCTAGCCCAGGATAGGCGAGATTGGCGTAGTTGAATTTCAAGGAGAGGCAATCCCAGCTAAATTGGACCACAGACAAAGCGAAGAAGACAATGCTTAATTGATTTTTTTTATATTTTTAAATCATTGATAATACTTTCAATATACAATTCTGCTATATAACTAGCATCGTCAGAATTGATTTATCCAACTGTCGATTCGTTCATGAGAATTCAATTCTCTGAATGAATCGACATTATTAAGCCAAAATGCGTGTACGAAGGAACATTTTGTATGGCGTAGTGGACTTTTTGCATGCTAATAACACCAACTAGAGGCCTCGCAGCATATATGTTCCCATACATGGGTTTACTCAGAATTCGGAGTAGAACATTTTATGTGAGTTTTGTGTGTCTGTGTGTGTGTCTGTCCCCCCCCCCCCTATAACTTTTGATCCCCTCAATTTACAGAGCCCAAAATTTCAAAATATATAAACACTTATAAGCATACAAAACTTTTGTACTCAGAATGGTGAATTATTGTTTCAGTCAGGGGTTATCAACTTTTGAATTTTTGGTTTATTTTTCCATATATGTCAGAAACCATAAAAGCTAGAACGCTGAAAATTGGTACAAACATAGACAAATACAAAAACTCAAATTGGTTTTTTCAAAAAAATTCTAGGGTTTGTCAAACAATTTTTTTTAAGAAAAATATTTTTTTTATGAAAAATTTATGAGTTTAACTCCTTATATTTCCAAATAATTTAAAAATATCGAAAAAATCTGAAACACCCCAACTAGATAATTTAATTTTCTATAAAAAATATTAATGTTGTATTAGCACATCTCAATTTTTTTTTAACAATTTTTGTAAACATTGAATTTAATGACGACATTGCTTCATACAATTTATATGGCAGTCGCTTACACACAATATCTAAGAAGACTTAATTGTTTAATACTAATCTCCAAACATACATACATACCATCATGCTGTTTTCATATTCTGGGTAGGATCAAAGGAATGCCCTCTATACTATCGCTATCTTGACATACATACCTACATGTGTTGTATAGAAAACCAAATATCTTAAAATATTAAATAATTTGTATTTATGGTTTTATAGTTTGGTACTTATTCTTCAACTATACATACTATCGCTATCGACAGTTGGATCATCTCATGTGTTAAATGCTACTAGTATTTGATTTAACATATCAGTCTTTTTTGTATACTGTATTAAAGTATATGTTTCTTAAACAATTAATTATATATTAAAAATGAACCACAAATATAAAAACACGATATTTGATAATATAAATTTATTATATTATTTAAATGAAATTAAAAAAAAGTACTAACATAAGAATCTAATCTCTCAGTTCTTCATTAACATAAGTTCAGTATAATACAGTGTGAGTTTTATAGAGATGAGATAACAAAGTATCATAATATTATGAACTTGCAGATTTATATTTTTCTATTTATTTTTGTTCCCAAAAAACAAATATTGTATTAATACTAAATAATTATAATACAAATAACTGATTGTCTAAAAGTATCTATTAGTCAATTTTTAGATTACAATGTTTCTGTATGAATTCATAAAAAATTCTGTATGGATGTGCATTTATATAAATTGAAATGACTAATAGAAACAGAAACTTTACAAATTTGTGGCATGTTTCAGAACACTTTAATCTGGTGAAGCAAATATCTCTTAATTATAGAATTGGTGTAAATAATAAAATAAACTGTAGGTATTTTACAATTTTGAATTCTGCATATATTAAATTGTTTTTTGAAGAGTTTCATTTTTTTTCCTGATATATAATGATACCTACATTATTTACTTGTGTATTTTATGTTCATAAAATATATAAATCTCTACCAATCTATTAATTGAGTTTTTATTTTACGTTTGGTATGTTATAAAGAATTTCTTGAAAAGCTGTTCTTGAAATGTCAATCAGCCAATTATAATTCTTTCAATGCTCATCATCAGCAATGGTGCTACAGCCCGGTGAGGGCCTTGGCCTCCTCAAGAAACTGCCTCCATCCCGCCCTGTCGACAGCAAGTACTTTCAATGGTAGGTATGTATAAATTAATGAAGGGTGTCAAATTTGAAATTTTATAAATAGATATAGGTACCTAAGTGCTATGTCATATCACCCCGTGCAAAGTTTCACATGTTTGTACGTTCCAACTTAAGGGAAAGCATTCAAATGGTTATACCATATTTTTATTGAATGACTTTTACTTCTTAGCTTCCATTCCTTTTGTTTGACCATATTTATTTGTTAATGACATTTTTATTAGATTCTCATTTGTGAACCTGTCATAGGTTAGAGAACCGAGCATCACATCCTTTATTTTTGCATACATTATTCGCTTCATACATGTATGTCTATAAATTAAACTTCTTTCAGAATATAAAACACAGTCGTGTCAATGTTTTCTTGGAATCTTCTCATGCCTTTATCGGCTCTATTTTATGTCAATTTTTCTTTCATATTACTTAGCGTTTATGTAGTTTCTACTATATCTTTCAAGTTAATAATGGACTTGCAACTTCCAGAGCTCTAAATCACAGGAAAACTGCCTCCAGCTACTCGTCTTATGTTAACGGCTCATCTCATAATATTATATTATCAAACAGTTCAACAACAGATTTTACTATAGCGTCTCAGATGATTATTTTATGTGTCTTCGTTCCTATAACATTATGAACTTCGATAAGAGACGACGAAACTTAACAGATATCATATTCCTCTACAAAATACTTATTGAACTCTCCAGAGCTAACAGAATCAATCAATTATAGAGACCCACTCGACAATTGAACTTTTCAACTTAAGCAAATGTAAAATTAACACATATAAACTCCTTTATTAGTCGCAGTTGCAACTCATACAATCAGAAATACTTAACGATTGATCCATCTTACGTTAATCTTGACTGCTTCAAAAAAAAAGTAACTGCTATCCACGTTACAACAGTAAATTTATTATCATACATGCACCCTCCCACAAAACCCACATACATACTTCCATATTTTACTTCATCATCCCCATACCGGTCACCGTCCTATTAGGCATAAAAAAATGCAAACTTATTTTCTGTGTTATCTGTTAACCATATTATACCGTTTAACTTTTTTTCCTTGTAATGTTTTCATAAGGTGTGGAGATAGATCACCCGTGCGTTAAAAGTACAGTGACCAAAGGACAAATAATACCTCATCATACTAAATATCAATGTATTGTGGCGATTGTATTGGCACAATTATACTTTATTTATACCTATGTATACTGAATATCTACCTACCAAATTTACTTAACTATTCTCAGCTTTTAAAATAATATAAGACATCTCTATAATTGGCTTTGATATGTGTAATGCTTTTAAGCAATTTGTGAAATAGCTGTTGAGATGAAATAAAATAAAATATTGTCTTATTGCAGTGGTTCTTAACCTGGGTTCGATCGGACCCCAGGGGTTCGGTGGAGGTCAAGAACCCCGACTTATGATTCGTGGTGACACCTTTCTTTATTATAATATAGGTATTATATTCTTGTCTCAACTGTATATTATGTCTATTTATTTATTCATCTTTCTGTACATAATATAAACAAATATATTGTACACTGGCGGGCTTATTGCTATTAGGTAATTTCTTCCAACCAACCAGATAACAAAGTATGACAAAATTGTGTAACAAAAAAAGAATAAGAGTAAAAGTAAACCTTCCTTGTCGGCCTTCGTGGCTCAGATGGTTGGGTATCAGACTACTGATCCAAAGGTCCCGGGTTCGATTCCCGGTGGAACCACAGTTTTGAATTGTGTTTTCAGTCTGAATCTGTGAGACGATTAATATCGTTAGTCTCCAGAATGTGGCAACTTGTTATTGGGTGCGTGTTAAATTAATATTTGACATAGTACCTGTTAGTTGCCCGAGAAGCAATATTAAATAAATAAATAAAAACAAAGAAAATATATATAACACTAAGATACTATTAAACAAAAAATAATAATAATTCATAACAAAAAAAGGATAGGGCAGGGACAAGGAGAGGAAATTGGGATCAGGTGTTCAGGGATAAATATTCCTTCTTTAGTTTTTTCTTGAAAATATAAAGTGAGTTAGACAACACAATTTCCGGACTAAGGCTATTCCATAATCTTTCTGGTTGTACTTCGAACAAAGAGCTGAGAAACTATGGATAGGGATGGATAGAGTTGTACGTTCAGCAGATCAGAGTGGAAGTCCATGATTGGATAAATAAGTATTTGCTTTTGAGGTACTGTGGCAGGTTTTGATTAGAGAGAATAATGACAAAATGTGTATATTGCGCCCCTGGCGTATCCTGGACCAACAAAGAAGAAGGTAAGATGATATAATATGATCAAATTTTTTGAACCCAAAGATGAATCTGATACATATATTCTTGTGACGTTCAAGTTTATTGAGATGCACTTCATTAGCATACATCGGCATAATCAAACAATGGAAGAAGAAATGATTGAGCTAGAGTTATTTTACAACGGAATGGAAGAAATATTTAGTACTACTTAAATGCATTGTGTTATTTAGTACTACTAAATGCATTGTGTATGGCAAATTAAGCTTCATTACTGGCATAAGTTCTTTATTAATTTTATTTCCTACTAACATTCTGTTTTTATATTCTCATTGAATAACTATGTAGGTAGATAAACATATTTTTTTAACATATTTATGTAGGTACATATATTTATTTATTTCATTTCAGTAAACTACAGCTTTGTAAATTTGTGGTTACATATTATATGGTGCTATTAAAATTAGTACAGGCCAATGATGTTTTCTTCTAATTAAAATAATAAAGTAGAAATAATATTTTGAATAACAATAATAAGAGAAAAATATGATTGATATAAAAAAAAACAATACAAAATAAGAATAAAATGAGGAAATAGAGGGATTATTGGTGTAAAGGAAAGAGCTTGTTTGAAGGAGTTAGGGAACTGGTTTTAAAATATCTTTATTTGTTTACGGTAAGTTTCTAAGGAGTCATGGAAAATGTCTGTGTGATTAAATTTTAGATTGTTGTCATGTTGAATTCTGTAAATATTCGAGTTATATCTGTAATTAGTATGGCAAGTAGGTAAGTAGATGAAATAAATTTTTCAAACGGGTGTGCCTGTTATAATAATATTATAGAACTAAACAATATTGCTTCACCACCATTTTTAACTCATGTTAGTTCGTCATGAGAGTAAATTTAAATCTAATGCTGTACAAATAGTTTTTTCTTTAAATTAAACATCAGACAATTTTAAAAATCGCTTATTTTGCGGCATTATATTTATATTTGTAAAGATTTTAGTTATTTTCGTTTTCCTCGTAAGTAAATCAATATGAAATACGCCACATTAACCTTGACGAAACGTCAAACAACTGTGATTTGTAGATTCGACCAGCCCTCTACCAGACGAAATTATTCCGTTGACATTGCCTTAAAATCACCTGCGGAATTCGCTCATACTACCACTTTTAAGATTTTAGTGATATTTGTGTGATATGGTATGGAAATTATATACCCGAAACGCTCGTACTACGACATTGTGATTAGTCAAACCGTTTCCGTTGGGGATATGGGAGAAATCTCACTGTATCTCGTACTACGCGCCTTAAAATAAAAGAAATGGCTTTAATGTATTGTTGTTAAGACAGTGGAAGTAAATTTGACGAATTTGTTGTTTAAGCTAAGTTTCAACCTAGATTAACTTAGTTTTATACATACATATTAACACTTAAATCATATTTTAAGTAATTCTGTTTTTAAGGAACTAATTTTTTAATCCAACTGTCGATATGTTCAAGATAACTTTGTTCTCTTAACATATCGACAATGTTTCAAGCCAGGATATGCGAGATTTGTATGTAGGGTCTATATTTTTCACGGCTTTTGCAACTTTGAAGTCAAAAAACACCAACTTAGAGGGTTCGCAACATATACGTTCCATATACGGATTTACTCAGAATTCGGAGTAGAACATTTCGTGTGTCTGTATGTGTGTGTGTGTGTGTGTGTGTGTGTGTGTGTGTGTGTGTGTGTGTGTGTGTGTATGTGAGGGTGTGTGTGTGTCTGTCTGTCTGTGTGTGTGTGTGTGTCCGTCCCCCCTACTAACTTTTAATCCGCTCAATTTACAGAGCCAAAAATTTAAGAATATATTAATAGTAATAGGCCTACAAAACTTTTATACTCAGAATTTTGAATTTTTTTTTTCAGTCAGGGGTTATCAACTTTTGAATTTTTACTTTATTTTTCCATATATCTGAGAAACCATAAAAGCTAGAACGCTGAAAATTTGTACGAATATAGACAAATACAAAATTCCAGAGTTTCTCAAAAATTGTTTTTAAAAAAAAAATTTTTTTATGACAAATTTTTCTGTTTAACTGCCTATATTTCCAAAGTTTTTAAAAATATCGAAAAAAGCCGAAACACCCCCAACTAGATAATTTAATTTTATATAAAAAATATTAACATTGTAGTAGTACATCTTAATTTTTTTTTAACAATTAAAAAAAAAATTTTTTTTTAACGACGACATCGCTTCATACAATTTGTATGGCAGTCGCCTATACACAATATCCAAAGTTTGATACTTAATATCTAAATATACATACATACCATCATGCTGTTTTCATATTCCGGGTAGGAAAAATGACTGACCTCCATACTATCCTATCTTGACATACATACCTACATGTGTTGTATAGAAAACAAAATATCTTAAAATATTCAATAATTTGTATTTATGGGTTTATAGTTTGGTACTTATTCTTCAACTATACATACTATCGCTATCGGCAGTTGGATCTCATGTGTTACATGCAACTAGTGTTTATTTTTAATTCTGTATAGTGTCTTTTTTTAAATAATAGTTTGGTTGTTTGGTTAATAATTTACATAACTTTGTAAGAATTTTTAAATGTGCAAATGATTATAATACTCGCATATCGGGTACAGGACCGTATAACGAAATAGAAGAAGAACCAAGATTACGTTTTTTTATTTTCATCATCGTACCGACTCTAATGTATGCTAGTGAGACGTGCATGCTAGCAAAGTAGAATTAACGCTGTTAAAATGTGGTCACTAAAGCGAATGTGTGGTAAAACGATGTATGATAGAATAAGAAATGAGGATATTAGACAAAAATTGGTATAAATAGTATTTGATTGTGCCAATACGGTCATTACAATACTCACACGGTGATATTTACTTACAGTAGGTATGCTTAGATTTTATATAAAACTCATCAGCTCCATGTTATTGTACCTATCTTAGATGTTTGATATCAATGTGATGTCGCTTAAACTTATATGAGGTACATTGTTACACCAAACGTTTTATATCATAGAGCTCGTCAAGCGGATGAATACGAGAGACATAACTAGTGAACAAACATATTTAAGTACCTACAAGGATATACAAGTATTTAGTACAAGGTTTGAATCAACCAATAATATCAGTTGACGTGCTACATTTTTACCTTAACCTTTGCAACAATTTTATATAAAACTGTCACCCACATTCTCTTACTTATTGAATTCTACAAACAAACACATCACGAAGAAAATTATAGTATGCAGACTTTACTCTACAAAAAAAATACAAAATCATATTTCTCCCATAGTCCGTTAGTATTAGAGAGTAAAACGGGTATGAATAATTTAGTCTTATATGTGATTTGTTGGATATAAGGATACAAAAAATGGTCAGAAAAAATAATTTATGAGTTTTCTACGGCAGTATGGGTGGTAGATATGGAACATAAATTTGGAGTACCACAAGGAACATATCTGGGCCCCTTCTGCTTATCATTACATATTAACGAGGTATATAAAAGCCGGAGAGAGACGGACAGCAAATTACACTTTCATGTATCATGATATAAATTTACTAATATATTATGTAATGGGTCATAACATATATGTAGGTACCAACTAACTAGGTAAGGACCTTAGACATTAATTTTTAATTATTATGATTAAAGGAGTATAAACGCACACATGTGCATGCATTATTATTACTTAAATGGCCCTTGAATCCTCAAATGTAGGAACATTTGACCAATCGCTGCTGCATAAAATTTTGAACAATGCCACATAGACCCGCCTGAACTTGTCAACCTAGTAGATATCCATGTTCCAGGTAGAATGGTTCGCAGACCTCAATTACTTCATGTTCCAACGAGTAGAACAAATATCAGGAAAATGCCACAATTACACACATAACAATACATCCTTAGTTGAGATAGACATATTCAACGCGAAATACTATAGATTTATACACGATTTTCTGAAGGTGATGCGCAACTAATATCCCTCGAACCTGTCCTCCTAGTCGCTCTTCTCTGCTTTCTCTTCCCTGCCCTAGTTGTTGTATATATGTGTGTATATATGTGTGTATATATATATGTATATATGTATGTGTGTATGAGTGTGTGTGTGAGGGTGTGTGTGAAGGTGTGTGTATGAATGTTTTTGGATTGTAAACTGTTATTTGTTTTTATATTATGTTGATGGAATGT
This sequence comes from Molanna angustata, assembly GCA_963576475.1. NCBI lineage: Eukaryota > Metazoa > Arthropoda > Insecta > Trichoptera > Molannidae > Molanna > Molanna angustata. Next base: position 8,335,529 of record OY754966.1, on the reverse strand, counting down.
TTTTTTTTTGCACTAACACTGTAAAAATAATATTGAATCATTAAACTGAAAAATGAGGTGTAGCTTCCCAAAGAAAATAAATAAATAAACATTGACCAAAGTCAATTTTGTCATAAAATCGTGCATTTGTTAATTATATTAAAATAAACAGCATATTATAAAGTATGTGGAGTGGTTGGAGCAACTAGGACGGCGATGTGTCAGGAAAAATGGAGGACAAAAATATACAACATCATAATGACAAGGAGAGAGGATGGTCATGACCCTCAATAAATGAGGAATACGACATTGATGACTTATTTATTTATCGTATGACAAAGTGAATTTACAATACATTTAATACAAATTATCGAATATACAATTAAATATAAAACAATCATATGTATATTCAGGTCGACGCCGACGGCCCCGACCCAGTCCACAAAAAATGCAGGCGTCAGTTCGCAAATAATCATATGCACGGACGCTGCATTCCTCCAATAAAACGCAGGCATGTGTCATGCTTTATTTTATATGGTAATGCACACCCACATTGTTAACCCACGTTGTGGGTTATGACGTGATGATGATTATGAATGAAACTTATAAAAACTGACTTATAAAGCAATCCTGGATTCTGTGTACAGGGAGTTATTTTTAGCAATGTAGGTAGGTACATAGTTAATAACTCTTAGTGTCTTTACAGTGAAGATGTCGCAATCAAAGGTAGTAGGGTAAAGCGTAAGACAGAGAAACAAGAGTAAACATACCTTAATGGAAAGACAACAAAATATAACGTTATAGCAACAAAGCAATTTGTGTTGGATAAAATACATAGGTAAGTACCTATATTATATAGTACCTACCTGAATGTTTACAGTGTGTGTGTGAGAGAGAGAGAGAGAGAGAGAGAATGTACGTTGAGCAAGAAGAAAAGAAGACCTTAATTTTAACACGAGGATCAGTCTCTTAACCTAGTTCATTCAGGGCCGTATCTACAGTTTTGGGAGCCCGGTGCACTAAATTTAAATTTATAAATTATAATAATAATAAGTATTATAGCAATGTGTGAAACATAATACCAATATGATCGTCGGCTTTCTTGGTTCAGTTGGATAGGTAGGTATCTGACTGCTGATCCAAAGGTACCTGGTTCGATTCCCGGTGGAGACACAATTTTTGATTTATTTAAATTTCGCAAGTCTCCAGAATCTGGCACCTTGTTATTGGTTGATTACAGAATTTGCATTTTAATATTAATTTGCATTTTAATATATATAAAAGAACGATCCTCACCTTCGTTAAATTATAAGTGGAAAATTATGAAATAATGGCGAGTTCATTGTCACGTGGCAAGTTTTTCCAAATAACAAGTGTTTCCAGCCCAGAGAAGCAATATTGGCGAGATAAATTAATTTAAATAAATTTCTCTTATGCTAAGAATCGAACCCAGGTCGCCCACACAGAAGCCAAACGCTTGCCAATAATGCCATGGCGGTCGGCAAAAATGTGCCGGCGGTCGCTATGTTTAAAAAATACATATAATGTAATCGAATATTTTTATTATTGCATATGCGCAAACATATATAAGATATAAGAATCAGATATAAGAATTGTAGCTTTCATTATTTACAAAAAAACCAATTCTCTCAATAGATGGCGTTCCAACAAAATAAATAAAAATAATATTGTTGTTCATAATTTCACCCATAGATGGCTGTAGTAAAAATTCCTTATTTTCAAGCGAAAAGAATTTCAGTATTACAATATACAGAACTTTCAAAATTGAATTGATAGGGATCTCATTAAAAAAAGGCATAATTGGTGAACGATGCGCAAGCGCATAAAGTGATCACGTAAACCAGCCGATGACAGGTCGTAAGCCCTGTAGGTGCCTTGATTTCCCGGTTCTCCTACAATAAATATTCCAACTTCGTCTCTATTGAGATAATTAAAATCTGTTAAAAAACATATAATGTATTTTTTCAACTTAATAATCTAATAAACATTTTTTTGACTCTTCTGAACTAATAAGCTTTATACCACTCAGAGTTTCTGGAAGAACTACCAGACGGCCCGAATCGTTTCACGTTCCACTTTGTAGAACGAACTATCGGAAGTTTTCAACTATCCCTCGAATTTGTCTACAATATAATGAAAGTTTTAGTGATATAGACATATTTTTCCTTACTTATAATCAATTCTGGGAAAGGGTTAGGTGCGAGTGTGGACGGATATCATAATGATGAAAGGTGTTGTGACATACCATCAGTTGCTCTACCTCTCACATTCCTCCACTTTTCTATTTCTATTCCTACAGTTCCTCCCCCATCTCCGTCATTATCCTTGTTGCTTTTGTCATATAAGTATTTTTTTTAAATCATATTTTTTTAGTTTTTAATATATAATATTAATCTTTTTTCAGAATCAACTGTAAATATGTACTTTGTGGACAGTTTTTTTGGCCTTGATTTATTACTCATTGTTTTATATTAATATTAGTAAGTAATACTGTTATTGTCCAAAATGAACCAAATAAATAAATATATTATGTAATACACTAAGCTTATTGGCTCAGTTGTATTGTTATCAGACTCCTGAACCAAAGTTCACGGTTTCGATTCCCGGGGTAATTTTGTAAACCGATAAACATTATAAGTCTCCACAATGTGGTGACTTGGATGCTATAACCACGTTAATCACCTTTTTTTTCAAGAAAATTGAAAATTATGATTTATTAATTTATTTGTAAAAATAACCGTTTTACTTGTTACGCTGTGAACATATATAAATAAATAAACGCATGTGCTTCATTGGTATTACTTATTATAATCTAAATATTAAAAAAGTGCAATCATAGGATAACCTATGTATGTATTGTTATCCATTTTCGTGGTGTTTAGTCAAATATAATATTTTTGTTGCTGAGAAAAATATTTATCTTTAGGATTTAATCCTTTTATTGTGAACCACGAATTTCTCGGCGCCTGCACAACTGCTCTTTTTGAACCTATGATGAATGCTGTCCTGAGTTTAGAATTTGTACTCGTACATACGCACACAAAACAAATGTTTTGTTGACTCAGGACGGATACTGATTACATAATAAAATTATACGCTCTTTTACACACATTTTAAGTATTTTTTGCTGAAGTTAATAAATGGCGTCTACGAAGGATTCCAATTTTTTTTTATTTATTTATGCACATATATTGCACAATATAACATACACTCTAACATAATATAACACACTCCAACTCTTAATCAAACAATCATTTTTTTTAATTAAAAATCTATAGCTCGTAAGAGATGCATGATAGTTCTGTTGGTAAGTTGTTTTTTTTTTACTCCTTTCTGACCCAAGGGGATATTATAGTAAGGAGTAATTATTATGATTTCGCAATATTTGGGCTATTTTATTTATTTAAGTATCATGCTGAGATTGTATTCTAAAAGTTTCATCACAATGTATCTGTGTGTTGCTATGTACGGCGTGTTTATTTTACTTTATTGATTATAGACTAAAGTAGGTACTCATTCGATTCGAAATTTGAATATCTGATGCTCACTTAGACCCCATTAGATTTTGGAGAATATCTGCATAGTGCTTCTCAATTTTTTTAACCATCAAATATTTCAATGTGACCCCAAGCTCAGGAAACTTAAAACTTGATTTTTTTTATTTTCAAATTAGTAAAAAGGCACATCACTTTTATAAAATGGCATTGAAGAGTTATCAAGTTTTCATAATAAAATATTTAAATAAAAAAATGATTTTTCAAAGTCATTTCATGAAAATGCTGAATATTTTCCATGCAAAATTTTAATACTTTATAGAATGACTTGTTAGTGAGGAGTTTATCGTTGGCCATAAACCACTCGCTTTAACATGGCTACGTAGGGGACGCCAGGTATTAGGACTTGAGTCCATAATACTCTTCCGAAGAAGCGCAATACGTATCGTCGAGGAGGGTTTGCAATCTGCTCAGGAAAAAATATTAATTCGGTTTTAAAATGACCTGGGTTGTAAGAAGGTGAAAACACAGATTTCTGACGATTGTTCCACATCCGGACTGCTTTATTAATAAATCTGTATTCCTGATTGTTCTTTTATCATAATTTTGTATGCATGTTCCGCGTGCTATCCCTATTTAAATTAAATAGTATAATATTATGTACAACAGCAAAAACACTGAAACATTGAAAGAACGCTCAGTATCCTAGTAGGTAATGAATACTTCCTTTTTCACCACATCTATCTCCGTACAAGCAGCTCGTCTTTGGAATCACATCCCATTGCAACTTCGAGTTTCATATACACTTCCCGCTTTCAAAAGAAATCTGAGGAATCATTTCCATACACATAACACTTCAATTTGTTTCTTTATCCTATCCTTGTCCCCGCCTCTCCTGTCCACTCCGTTTCTTTATTGTTTTGTTTTATGTGTAATTATATTTTATTGTATGTTGAAAAATTGTTGGTACGTATCATAAATACTATATTTTTCACCAAATGAATATCGTTGGTTAGAAGATATTGCCATTTGTCAATAATCCAGCCATTGTGCACATGTGCTCAAAAAGTTTTAAATAAATAAAGGCGCTATATCCTAACTAGACTATTTATTTATCTATGTAACTTTTTGTACATAATATAAACAATTATAATGCACACTGGCGGGCTTAGGCAATTTCTTCCAACCAACCAGATTACAGAGTGACAGAATTATACATGTACATCAACAAAAAATGAAAGTTACAAAAGAAGAAATAAAATATACATAACACCAAGATAAATAAAAGAAAAACATCATAGCAACAAAAAAGGGATTGGGAAGGAATAAGAAGAGCAAATCGAGATCAGGTGTTTAGGGATAAATATTACGTAGCAAAGGGAAGGAAGGAAAAGGAGAGGGATCAGGTATTATCGGAGAGATATCCCTGCTTTAGTCTTCTCTTGAAAATGGAAAGTGAGTTTGACGATCAGGACTCAAATTATTCCAGAGTCTTGCTGAACGCACTTCAAAGGAAGAGCTGAAAAATTCCGTGTTGTGAATGAGGATAGTTAATGTAGTACATTCAGCAGATCGAAGCGATAGGCCGTGATTAGATAAATGGGTGAATTTAGTTTTAAGGTACTGCGGTGAATTAGGATTAAAAAGCGTATTATTAATATTCCATACTCTTGCTGAATGTAGTTTAAACGACGAGCTAAGAAAACTTTGTTATGAATTAAATTGGTTAATAACGTGTTTACCTTGGAGTTTTTAATAGGTTCATTGGCAACATCGAAGAGATGTTTGGGTGTTTTTGTATTTACCCTGTTAATTTAAAGAATAGCGCCGTTTAATGATTCGGGATCATTACAAGGACATCGATATTACAGTCTTATGTCGCTCTGCAAAACAAATATGTTTCTGGTCACATAGAGAATAAACCCTTGCTTTGAGCAATGCGGACATCTAGATTCAATCGATTCTATTCTATAGGACCGCTCGCACTAAAAATAAACTACAAAATACAAGAAAACACTTATTGGATACGAGGACAAAATCAAGGAATTGCCTCGTAGGATGAAATAGCCAACTTCTTATTTTATTAGAATTTCAAGTCTGATGATTCTAGAGAGGAGAGTCTCTTTTGAAGCTGAACATCAGATTTCTCCCTATCAACAATTTTAAAAATAAAAACAAGAAAAAATAAAATATGTCGTTTGGTTCGATTTGATTTAAAATAATAAAACAACAATCAACATCTATAGAATCAGAAATATTTTAAAGTCTGACGAAACGAAAATAGTAACTATAAAAAATACTCTGAAACATTTGTATTTGAAGTCGAGCGTTCGTTAGACTCTGAATTATTATTGTTGAGTAATGACGATCGACTATAGGTATAATGTTTATTTAAAATGTTTCAATTGCCTCCCAAATGAATAAAAGCAGATAAAGGAATATAAAAAGTTTAGAGGACATATAACGCTAAACTTAGTGACTGAAAACATGATATATTAAAAGCGCCCAATGCACTATGAAGTTACGCGTTAGTAAGGGTAAATATCGCGTGCGTTAAAAAAGGTTTATACGTGATTTAAAATATCGGATACCCCTAATTTGTTGATTTTTTGTATTTTAAGAACAAACCTTAGTTGAAATGAAAAAACTTAATCGGTCATTCACTTTGATTTTATGCACAAGATTTATTTCTCTACAACACGTGGTTATGGAGTAATTTAACAAAAATGCTGTAAAAAAAGAATATTTTTAATCATTTATTTATGGAAATTTAGGCTGAATTTTAAAATTGTGTCACGAACATTCACTAGAGAAATGTTGAAAAGACTTATACTATTTTTTCTAGAAACACACTGTTTAACATATTTGAGAGATTTGATTTGAAATTGAGGTGTTTAGGTTTATATGGCCCCTTAAACACAAATTGCATCTAATATTCTAAATTGGTTGTTTTCGATTTATTGTTTGATATTTATTTAATATTGCTTCTCGGGCAACTAACAGGTACTATGTCAAATATTACTTTTACACGCACCCAATAACAAGTTGCCACATTCTGGAGACTTACGATATTAATCGTCTCACAGATCCAGACTGAAAACACAATTAAAAACTGTGTCTCCACCGGGAATCGAACCCGGGACCTTTGGATCAGCAGTCAGATACCCAACCAACTGAGCCACGAAGGCCGACATATGTTTCACTTGTGTGTATTTCTCATTTTTAATTTATTTTTAAACTTTTTTAATGTTTATTTGATTTTTTTGTTCATGTATGATTTTGATTTAATTACTTTATGTATGACTTTGATTGTATTTGATATTTTTTCATTTGTCCCTAAGTGATTCCCTCATCAAGCACAAGATTGCAATATTTTTGATGAAGCATTGCAAAAAAAAAACTTTTTGTAAAAATTATTTTTTATTTATACATCTTCTTGTACATAATATAAACAAATATAATTGTACACTGGCGGGCTTATTGCCATTAGGCAATTTCTTCCAACCAACCAGAAAATTACTATACTAGTTAATTATATCTTTGTGTATTATAACATTACATGTTAAATAAATAGATAAATATATATTTGTAAGATTTATTTATTATATCTTTATACGTCGTAGCTTTACTTTTTTGGCACATTTTAACTAGTAAAATTAAAATTACAAATTACTTCGTTTACACCACTAATGAGTATTTATAGTTTACTAGTTGCTGAGCTGACCTGCTCCCTCATCAGAGCAAACTAATACTATAGAAATATAAAACTAATAATATAGTAGGTATTATTTTGTTCTGATGAGGGAGCGGGTCAGCTCCGCAACTAGTAAACTATAAATTTAATAGGTACTCATTTGTAGTATAAACGAAGTAATTTGTAATTTTATTTTTATGATTTATTTATTTTTATATTAGTTTCTGCTCTTTAATATTTGAGATAAGTTAAGTTATTATGTAAAAGAGAGAGTCTGCTCTGCCAAAAAACTGCTTTGCAGTTTGTGCGGGAAAATGAAATTGTATTATATTTTATAAAAAAAAAAATATTTAAAAAAAAAAAAGTTCATTCACTCTGGACTCCTCAATGTGGACGCTTGATAAATTCATTTTATTATTATTTAAGACAAATTAAATCTGTCGATGCGAATACAATGTAGGTACTTATAATTATCGTGTGATAGTTGTGTTTATGTCGAATGTCTCGCAATCGTCATTCATATCAGCGGGTGTCAGGTTCAATATAAATATCCTGCGAAATGAAATACTGATGACTCGGATGGCAATGTGACTTATACTTTGTATTAAGGCATTCACTTTTATCGCAGATAAGGTGCATTTTGTAAACACCAGTCGAGCGATATACATATATATATATTGTCTCATATGTATAAATAATAATCAGTGGCAAAAAATGCTTATATAGAGAGAGCTTTGTTTTAAATTCGTGCCATTATAATAAACAGTATTTTATTTTCTAAGAAATGTTTATCAAGGCAGTTGGTATGGATAAAACAAAACGGGTCGTTGCAAACTCTTAACTCCACACTAACTAATTAAATGAACATTTTTAAAATGATAGTAAATGATGGAGATATTTTATATTACGACATATTTTAATTGTATTAGTTGAAAGGGTTCGCTGTGAGTTACCGTCTAAGAATAATGCTTCTATCCCTTTATATTTTCGCTACTTCACCACCACCCGCTCTGCATATTTATTTGTTTGTTTTTTTATTTTTGTCAAACAATAATATTTTAAATACTTGCTCTGATTTGACATGTCATTTTTATAGGAGTGTATTGTTTAAAAAGCACATTGTTTTACATATTTTTTTATTTATATTTCTGTTATTGTTTTTCTGTATTTCTTTTACATGCATATGTATTAATATAATATAGATATATATATATATATATATATATATATATATATATATATATATATATATATATATATATATATATATATATATATATATATATATATATATATATATATATATATATATATATATATATATATATATATATATATATATATATATATATATATATATATATATATATATATATATATATATATATATATATATATATATATATATATATATATATATATATATATATATATATATATATATATATATATATATATATATATATATATATATATATATATATATATATATATATATATATATATATTTATATTATAATATGTATGGTTGATCATTGAATACGATGTTTGAGAAGTACTTACATGTTTTGTAATATACTTACTTAGTTTAAACTATTTAACAGAACCTTTAAAAGGTTTATAACCTGTTAATATAATGATACCTATTGTAAATTCATATTGTAAACTGTTGGTCCTATAAAATCAATAAAAATAAATAATAATATTTTATATTGTATTGGTTTATGTGTGTGTATGTGTAGCTATGTATGTATGTTTATATATGCATATTTTAATTGTCATTGTTTTTCTTGTACTTTGTATATGTTTTGTTGACTTTTTGTTTCTTTTTTAACTAAATAAATAAATTAATATGCGAACAGTAAAAGGCTCCTTCACTGAACGCTAAGTGAGCGACAGAAAAAAATACACAGCGCGAAAAGTAGCTCATGGAGCCCCCTAGATAAGCAATCTTGGCACCATAATGCAAAAAGAGCAATCGATGAATGTAAATAGAAGCATCAGGGTTATGACCATAATCTCTGTAAAAAATAAACTTAATGGTAATCTACCAATAGTAAGGCACCATAACTATCACAGAACTTCTTGAACCTTTGAATTATCATCATTTTTAGGTGTCACGTGAATGCTGGGTACTCGAAAATACAAGAGACATAATAACATGTATCATAGTTCAGCAATGAGGTCCACCCATTCTGAATGTAGTGCCCTTTTTTAAAACACACAATAACCTCTATCACTGGTACCCCATATTACATAATGATGGTATGAATGTATGAAGAGGCACTTACAAGGTGAAACGAACGTATATACTAATAATAATAATGAATTATTTGCAGATTTTTTTTGTTTATTACTAGTTTTGTATACCCAGCGCTGCTCTGGAAACTATCTCATCAAGAAAATCGTTTTTGTAATTTTTGAACTATTTTTTTTGTTATGATAAATTAAAAATGAGTAAAAATATCAATATTATAAATAAAAATTAACGTAAAAATGAAAAAAAATACAGCCTGTTCTGTCCCTTCAGTCCCTCCCTCCGTCCCTTACTTTCAATCCTTCCTGTCCCTTCAGTCTTAAATAATTGTAATATATTGATGTTGCGCCTGGTATTAGGCAAAGTGTATAACAAGTTACGAGATCATACGAATGATGATTCGGGAATATTCGGGATTGAATATAAAGGTAGGTCGGGGTTTTGTTAAGGGCTTTTTGCTGTTTGGATTGATAAACGATAGTGCTCTCACGTTGTGGTTCTTTGATATTAATTGTACTTCTCTCTGTTAATATAATTACTGTAAATTGTAATAAAATGTGTTAGTGAAAACGCGTGTATTAATTTATTATAAATTGAGTATCTAAAGTTAGCAGATACCACAATAATGGACTTTGAGAAGTGGTTTGAAATAAGATATAATATAAGCATAGTAATGAGTGTAGAGTTGGCCACAACCCATTTGATTTTTTCATATACTTTCATCGGAAGCAAGTGCGTTTTTTATTTCAAAATGATAAAAATAAGACTACCTTTCAATAAAGTAGTTTAAAATGTATTTTTTATTTTTGTAAACGTACTAAAATACATAAAAAAAACAATAATATATTAAATAATGAAATATCCAAAACGAGTACCTATCTCGACTCACCTTTGAGTATCATATTTGTGAAAATTATCATATTATTATTGCAACAGAAATAAGGAAAAAATGGAGTAACGAGGAAATAGGGAGGTGGATAGTGTGTATGTGTGTGTGTGGTTTGTGGACGAGATAGAGTTTATGTGTAAGAGCATGAAGAGTAGCACAAGTAAAAGAAAAGAAACATTAAGAACATTAAAAAGAAACAAAAATAAATTTACAAAAGAGGTTTTTAAAGATGTAAGTTAACTACCTCTACCTCATAAAAAGGATTTTATTTTTAATGTTGGTCTTGACGGATGAATAATGTCCCGGTCATCAGTTTCATTTACAATTTTTGTATAGGTATTTATACACCTATATAATGGAGCATTACTACCGATTTTTGAGATACATTTATTGAGATATAGCAATGCAGAATGCCTTGTCCGTCTAACGGGTACATTAAACTGTATCTTACGGAGTAATTCCTGACAATCTATAAAACCATTCAACAAGTCACGCAGAAACATTAAATCGCTGTTCCTATGTCTAATGCCCAACGGTTGTAATTCTATATTATTATTATTGTTACCAAATTTCTTCTTCTTTAGCTGGTCCTCTTCCCAGTTAATCTGGGGTCGGCCCTCCTGGTACGCAGTCTCCACGTCTTTCTGTCCTGTGTCATCTCACTGGTCAGCTGGTCCATCCTCAGCTCTCTCTCAATACTCGTCCACCAGGTGGCCTGTGGACGGCCTCTAGCTCTGGATGGTGTGGGAATATTTAGGGCCACCCTGACCACGTGATCATCTCTCTTTCTATTGTTGCCAAATTTGTATTTTAAATATTTGATAAAATATTTAAAATACAAATTTGGACAAAATTTTATTTGAAAAAAAGCTTTGGAAATAATTTTGTATTAAGCCACATCCCACTTATTTATTGACAGAAAGTCTTGAAATCGCTCTAAATTTTAAAAACTTTCTGACTAAAATACGGTTCACTCTTTGGCACTATAAATACAGTATTTTCAAGATTATAGAATTTTCCGGACTCGTCTTGTGTTCTTTTAGAATTTTTCAAGGGGCCATAATTAGTCCCCATAAGCAGAACGGGTGGTGGTGGAGCAAAAACAACCCGGTCGTTTTTATAAATCTTCATCAAATACAAGTTTGTCTACATATTGGCTCCTTTAGTCCTTCTTGAATGAATTCCAAGTACCACATTTTGGAAAAAAAACCTTTGTGAGATTAATAAATGTATAAATGAAAATCTCGAGTATTATTAGGTAAAAAAAAATAATAATTAATTCGAAATTTGAAACCTTCCTTGATTTTCGAACACGAAAAAAGATTCAAGAAATATCAATACTAAGTAAAACCCGACAGATGTTATCCTGCCTGTTTAATTATTTACCTCCAAATATATAAAATTGCTTGATCGGTATGTTTCCTTTGTATTTTTTACATTTCAATTCCGTCCCTTCATTCCCTTTCGTCCCTACTCAGTCATTTCTACATTATTTATAAACATATGACTATTACTTATTTAATTATTCAAACAAAAACACATTTTTATATATATAAATACTAGTAAAACCCGGCAGACATTATCCTGCCTGTTTAATCATTTACCTCCAAATATATAAAAATGGTTGATCGGTATTTTTCCTTAACATTCTTATCTAGATTCGCTTATTATAATTCCGTATTTTTTCCCTTCCATCCCTACAGTCCCTTCCGTCCCTATTCATTCATTCATTTATAATTTTATTTCATTATTCAAACAAATATACATAGGTACTGGAACCTTTAGCATTATTTCCAGAACCTTTTCCAGTTTTATATCATAATACCATTTTATATATGGGTATATAAGATTTTTTTCTTATTATTTTTTGAAATATGTATTTATTTATTACTTTATTCATTTATTTACTTATTCGATCATTGGTTGATTTATTTATTTATATATTTATATGGTATTTTTTATTATTCTTTATATATTTATTCGATCCCCGATTTATTTAAATGTTATTTATTTTAAATTTTCTTGCAATACCAAACAGATAATTTTTCAATTACTTTTTTGCGAGGAGTTAAATTAAACTTCAAATACGTTATCTGCTATGCGCTGAACAAATCCCTCAAATTCAATGACAATCCCAAATAGATCATTTTTGTAAATTATTATGTGAGATATTAAATAAATTTAATTTTTTTAACCTTCTCGTGTGCGCGCTGAACAAACTCACTGAGAATCAATTCAAAACCAACTTTTTTTTTCAATTTTATTTTGTGAGATTTCGAATAAATAAATAAATAAATAAATAAATAAATAAATAAATAAATAAATAAATAAATAAATAAACAAATAAATAAATAAATAATTATGCATAAACCTTCTTCGAAATGAGCTGAACAAATTCCCAAAGTTTCATCAATCGAATGGTTGGTTTGGGAGTTCATCGGCCACATACAAACAAACAAACCAACAAACAAACAAATATACGTACATCCATTTTTATACATATAGATATACAATATTTTTTTATTTATTTATTCAAACAAATAAACCAATATCAATTTGTATATAAATAGATATCATTTTATTCATTTATTCAACAAACATATGTATATACTTGAACCATTAATCCTATATATGGATATATAGGATTTTTTAAATTTATTTATTGATTTTTGTATTTATTTATTCACTTATTTATTAATTTGATAATAATAATAAATTTGGATTATTTTTATAGCGCCGTTTTTGTGATAACCTCACCTCAAGGGCGCTTTGAATATATTAGGGGTTATTGTAAGACTCGCGGAAGAAGTGAGTTTTTAGGTGTTTCCTACATACATATTACATTGCACACTTAAATTACACAATGTAAGAAAGAGGATTGAGGATTTGATTGTAACCATGGCAACGAAAATCATCTAAATGTCAAATAAATGGAACATTTTTGTATGAACAAATGGCGACATTTACACAGAAAATACTTTCTTAATTTTAGATATTATGAATAATTTATTATGACGCCACAAAGTAACTTATCAAATATTAAAGAAGTACAAATTTTCATTTTAATCGCAAAATATTAACTCTCCTTTATAATATGAGTAGCGCAGGGAAAAATGCTGACTGCTTTACCAAAACATTTATATAAGGTTCAGCATTACGATTGTCTGCCCATTTATGTTCCTGACTAGACACAAAGTTGTTTGACTTATTACATTTACGTTGCACTCTAAGTCTTGAAAATTGAAGAAAGAAGAATATCTGGCGTGCACGTGGCAGTTGTGGACATAGGAAGATTCCGTTAGCGTACCATCATCCCCGTATCGTTTATTGTGATCAAGATTCAAGAAAGAAGACAGCGGTTTCTGGAAATCTTCGCCAAATTCAGTATTTGGAACTTCAACAGCTACACGTTCCTGAGTTTTTGGAGAGTGAATTAACGCTGACTAGAGGATCCGAGGCAGTTGAATAGTAAAATCTGCGCCAAGTTCAGGATTCAACTAGGGGATTTCAACAATTGTTCGTCCCATCATCCCCGTATCGTCTACTGTGTTCAAGATTCAAGAAAGAAGACAGCGGTTTTGGAAAATCTGCGACAAATTCACTATTTGGAACTTCAACAACTACACGTTCCTGAGTTTTTGGCGAGTGAATTAACGCTGACTAGAGGATCCGAGGCAGTTGAATTGGAAAATCTGCGCCAAGTTCAGGATTCAACTAGGGGACTTCAACAATTGTTCGTTCCGTTCAGCACGAAGATGCAAACTTACGTGTCAAACTACTATGTAGAGATGCCCCATGGTTATCAAGTGGTCACTTGCAGAACATATATTACAATGTGTAAAGTTACGTTTAAAGTTTCCGTCAGCTTCGATTACTACATCAATGTTTATACAAGGAAATCTCCTCCTCCTCCTCCTCCTCCTATTAACTACCATTATAGTGAACCATACCACTGATCGAATCATTTTTTAATTTTTTTTATAATAAACAAAAATATTCAAAAAATTAATATTTTATGAATTTTATATAATTATGTAATAAAATTTTTAAAAACGTTTTTCTTTTTTTATCACCTGCCCAATAATTTTATTTATTTATTTATTTAAGGGACAAGTATAGTCTTACAAAAAAAACAGAAAAATATACCATGAAATGAAAAAAAGACAGACTAATTACAACAATTTAATTAATTAAAAAAAATAAAAATTAGTTATTCTTTTTTTTATTTTAGTATGTTTTCTTTGAATTTTTAACCGCTTATTATGTATTTGTTTAGGATATTTCCTTATATATTTACTGGGATGATATAGGATTTTCCTTATTTATTTATATTTAGTTTTGTAGGATATACTTTATTTATTAATTGATTTATTATTTATTTAATTATGTATTTTTTGTATTTTTTTAGTAATGTATTTATTTATTCAATTATTAATTAATTTATTAAGTTGTTTTATTTATTTATTTATTTATAAAATTAATTAATTAATTTAATTATTTATTTATTTATCTAGTAATAAATAAATTTATTTATTAATTTATTTTTCTATTTATTTATTTATTTATGTATTTATTTATTTATATATTTATTTATTTATTTATTTATATATTTACTTATTTATATATTTATTTTTATTAGTTTATTTTTTTATTTTTATTAGTTTATTTATTTATTTATTTATTGACTTATTTATTTATTTATTTATTGATTTATTTATTTATTCATTTATTTATTTATTTATTAATTTATCTATTTAATTATTTATTTATTTATTTATTTATTATTTATTTATTATTTATTTATTTATTTATTTATTTATTTATTTATTTATTTATTTATTTATTTATTTATTTATTTATTTATTTATTTATTTATTTATTTATGTATTTATTTATTTATATATTTATTTATTTATTTATTTATATATTTACTTATTTATATATTTATTATTATTAGTTTCTTTATTTTTATTAGTTTATTTATTTATTTTTATTAGTTTATTTATTTATTTATTTATTGACTTATTTATTTATTGATTTATTTATTTATTTATTTATTTATTTATTTATTTATTTATTTATTTATTTATTTATTTATTTATTTATTTATTTATTTATTTATTTATTTATTTATTTATTTATTTATTTATTCATTTACTTATTAAATTCATTCCTTGATTTACTTGTTTTTTTTTATATATTAATTTTTTAAATATTTCTTACAATACAAAATATTATTTTACGAAAAAAATGTGCGATTACGTTTTCTGTTATGCGCTGAACAAATCTCTTTAATTTAATTCCAATCCCAAAAAGATCATTTATCGTAAATTTTTGTGTGAGATATTAAAAAATACATAAAATGTAATTTTTAAAACCTCTCGTGTGCTTGGTTAACAAATCCACAAAGCTTCCATTTATTCAAATGATCCCACAAATACATTTTTTTTAAAATATAATAACAATCCTAAATAGATAATTTTTTGTTAATTCTTGTGTGAGAAATTAAATAAATAAATAAATTTTAAATTTTAAACCTTTTCGTGTGCGCCCTGAACAAACCCACAAAGTTTAATCCCAATACCAAACATATATTTAAAAAAATGAGATATCTAATAAATAAATAAATAAATTATAGTACAATAACAATTTCGCGCTGAAAAAAATCCAAAGTTTTAAACAAATATACGTTCATCCATTTTTATACTATGTATTTAGATTACTTCTCGGACAACTAACAGGTTCTGTGTAACAAGTTGCCACAAACTGGAGATTTACAATATTTATCATCTCACAGATCACATTTAGAAATAAAATTCAGATACACAATTTAATTTTGCAAAGTTATTTAACACGCTCCCAATTACTAGGAGACTAAATGGTTATTGTCTTTCAAATGTGTTTCTCAAGAAAAAAATAGACACGTATTCCAAATTTCGAAGAATTTTGGAATACGTGTTGAAAAGATTCCAAATTGTTCAAGAGAACTTATACACTATAAATATCACTCAATAGTTTGACACCTACTTAATCTCCAAAAATACATACATACATACCATCATGCTGTTTTCATATTCTGGGTAGGAAAAACGGACTGAACTCCATACTATCCTATCCTGACATACATACCAACATGTTTTATATAGAAAACAATGTTCCTATCTTAGAATATTTATTAATTTGTGTTTAAGTGTTTTAAGTTTGGTACGTATTCTTCAATTATACATACTATCTCCATCGACAGTTGTATCTAATGTGTTACATGTAACTAGTTTATTTAAATTTGTAGTATTATTTATGTATTTTGATTTTGTAGGTACCTGTCATACGACGAGTAAATAAAATTCACTGATCTGATATTCTTTAATAAAAATATTTATTAGACGGTCAGCAATCACATGGACAAAATGGAATTCGTTTTGAATATAATGTTTTCCTCGTGATCATTTGTAGGTTTCGGGGCCAATCTTCTTGTGCCGGAAGTCGAAGGAAATGTAGTTTCATAACAAACCAGAAGGACATTTCGAATCGCTCTAAACCCATGTCTCGTCCGGCTAAACATCACCCCCAGGAAGAATTACAATATCCCAAAGAATCGTCTCAACCTTCGCTGATCGATACAAACAATTCATTTCGACGGTCCTCTAAAAATTTCTGTGTAACAAGTTCCTACCTGCTAATTGTTTTCTGTATCATCATTATCATCATAGTTGGCGTTACACATTGGCGTCTTCCACCGCTCTCATCCAGTTTGCTATTTTGATCGCCCTTATGTCGTCTTCTGTGTCATCTAGCCATCTAAGCTAAGGCCTGCCTCTAATTCTTCTATAATCTGGATTGGTATAACATTTTGGAGATGGAATCTACAATTTTGTACAATTTGTACAATTTTGGGTTCGTCATATAATGCCTGTAGTTCGTGATTATATCGTATCCTCCAAAGCCCATTATCATTTACCGGGCTAAAAATCTTTCTCAGGATCCTTTTGAATATCATGAGGCTACTATCGTCTCTTTTTCTAAGACCCAGCATTCAGCTCCATACAATACGACAGGTCCACTACGACAATTGTTTTCTGTATACTTGAATCAAATATTTTTTTAAGGTAGGTTACTATAAAAAAAATCTAAATGACATGCAGAGGTCAAAACAGTAGTGAATCAAGTCCATTTTTGCTATAAAGTAGTATAATAATATATACCTAACATTATTCTAGCAAAAAAAGATTCCAACGTCTGTAGCGTTGAAAAATGTATCAGCATGGACATGAATCATCACTCCACGTACAGAATTAAATATAATTATAGTAAAATTGTGTAAAAAAATATTATTTAAAAATTTAATTATGTATTATAGTAAATTTATTACAGTGTCGATGCCGATGCTTCGGCAGTAGATATAAGAAACTGGAGAACAAAAGGCAACGGATAGACGGGAATGGAGGAGACTCCTGGATTCAGCCTAGGTCCACCCAGGGATGTCAAGCTTATTATTTATTTATTTTTTTATTTAAACACTTTATTGTACATTACTTAATAGTTAGTACAAATGGCGGACTTATTGCCTTATGATGTTATAGAGCTTATGATGTTGATAGAAAAATTATTTTACTAAGCCAAAAAATATTTTTCACATTACGTATGCTTTCAAATGCTAAAATATCTTTTAGCGCACCTAGCTCATTGATGGCAAAAATGGACTTGATTCATTTCTGTTCAATACGTTTTATTAAAAAAAAAATATTATCTCGCTTCCTTTCATAAGGTTATGCACACCCGTACTCTTTTCGCTGGTTATATGCTGTGATGGTTTTGTATTATGAAGTTTAATTGATTTCATTTTATATTTCATCACTAAACATTTTATAAAGTTAAGTGTAAAAATAATATATTCTAATGTAATTTGTTAAAAATTAAATAAATACATTTATAGGTAGGTATCGAGACGATGACCGAATAAAGACGTGAATAAAGCGAGAAATTTAAGTCAATATGAGGAGCGTTCATTTCTCTTTGCCTACCCGAAGTAGGTTATTGACGTGATGGTTTAGTATAAACACTGAAAAATCACTGAAACACCGGGATATTGCAAAAAAAACACCACAGATACAGTCTCTTAGGACCTGGGTATAACTGGAATGCACCGTTAAGGAAATGATATTATATGGATGATTGTTATAACGCCATTCTTGAGAATATAAAATTATACTTTATAATATGTTTTTTTAACATTTATAGTTTTTTTTATTTATATTTTGTTACTTTTATCTCTATCTGAATCACTAAGCACGTCAATTATTTATGTAACTTCTGTATGAGAAATAATGTGATTACAGGTTTTTTCCCTTAATAAATAAATAAATAAAATCAGCCGGTTAACTCAGTTTACTGCACCGAACGGTGCGATATCAAAGAGTTCCGGCGCACGAGGATTAAAAATGTTAAGGCCCGAAGGAGAGGAGAAGAAAGAAAGAAAGAAAGAGAGAGATAAAATAAGGCAAGCTATGAATGTCAGTCGATATACCGGGTCGCATTCGGCGTGAAGAAATCCCCAACGCCACAGAACCGAGTCGAATAAAGTAACCAATTTATTGGGTTTGACGCTTATTGAGTGGGACCGGAACAACTCACTGCAGTGATTTCTAACGTTCGGGTACCCACTATAGGGGACCATAATGGAAACAACCGAACTTCTTTCGAAACACAAAACTGTAATATCTAATAGCATGTTCAGTTCAACACACAACTCCCTTCTAAGTATTAAGTGCCCATTCCAACAGGGCTATTTATGAAGTCGATTAAGATTAGATTCGGACTTTTAATATATTTTAGATTTAGATTAACTAAAGATTAAGATTAAATAACACTTTAGTAAAAAAATATAATTTCATAGATTCTCCACCACCATGGTTCCAATACTCCCCATTAGCAGTAATTTAAAACAACACACCTATGTACCTACCCTTTATTGCAATAGCGATATGATTACGGATAGAAACAACCTGCACAAAGACCCGAATTAAACCTGGGGGGCAAGTCTGGTCCGATCGGCAAAATCAAAACCCTAGTGATTACCCATATCATGGATATAATTATCGTATGGAGTTCTATGACATCTAAAGATATTATAGAACTCCATATAATAATTATATCCATGATATGGGTAATCGTGAGGGTTTTGATTTCGCCGATTGAACCAGACTTGCCCCCCTAATTAAGAAAGATACAAAGCAAACCAATTTAATTGAAATTATCTTTTCGAAATACAACAAATTTAGAACAAAAACACGTATAGAAAAACAGTTAAATTACCTATCTCTAGGAAAACAGATCAAAACCCAACAGGGACAAAATAAAGTTGCAATAATACCGTTTATCGTTTGTGGCCTTCGTGGCTCAGTTGGTTAGATGTCTGACTGCTGAGCCAAAGGTCCCGGGTTAGATTCCCGGTGGAGACACAGTTATTAATTGTGTTTTCAGTCTGGATCTGTGAGACGATTAATATCGTAAGTCTCCAGAATGTGGAAACTTGTTATTGGGTGCGTGTTAAATTAATATTTGACATAGTACCTGTAAGTTGCCCGAGAAGCAATATTAAATTTAAAATTTAATCTACAGGAGTTGTACCAAAAAATATAAATGCCCAATTTTTTTGTAACACAGATTCAAAAGAGTGTGATTATAAACACATGTTCGATTGTCCGTAAATTTTCATTACCAGGAACAAAGTCTGTTTTTTTTATAAAATGACATTTTTAATATTACATTTAGTCAACCACCGAAACCCTCAGGGTTTGTCTGAGGTTGACGAGTTCAGTGTTTGATAATTTTAATATACAAAATACGATACAGGTTCCAACCTACGTCAGCCGAGCAACTCAAAGAGCATGCTCTTAAAGCACAGAACTGTCGTCATCGGACCTGATCATGTACATTTTCAAGCGGGTAAAATATTTTGGGCATGTAGTGTATAATATATGCAAGAGCTCATCATTCACATCATTTAGTATTTTTGGCAAGAGATATACCCATGTTCTCATGTGTAGAATATTCACTTTTCTCCAGAAGAGAGAATATCTTTTGATGTTTGAGGAGTTTTAAAATGTATTAAAATATTCTGTTTAATACAATTCTTCAAAAGTAATACAAGTACAATGTATATTCGAATATTTTTATTATTGCATATGCGCAAACATTGTTTTTTTTTTCCCTGTCGGGAGTCAAAGGGTCCACAGGGAAAAAAATCCAATATTTGCGCATATGCAATAATAAAAATATTCGATTACTTACACATTGGTACAAGTAGGTAAATAAGACAAAAATGACCTTATAAGTCTGGCGCGATTCAGGGGTGACTTCTATGCGAAAAATGCATTTGTCACCTCAGGTATAAGAATAGTTGCTCTCATTATTTACAAAAAACCAATTCTCTCAATAGATGGCGTTACAACAAAAATAAATAAAAATAATAAGAATGTTGTTCATAATTTCACACATAGATGGCTGTAGTAAAAATTCCTTATTTTCAAGCGAAAAGTATTTCAGCATTACAATATATAGAACATTCAAAATTAAATTGATAGGGATCTCATTAAAAAGGCATAATTGGTGAACGTTGCGCAAGCGCATAAAGTGATCACGTAAACCAGCCGATGACAGGTCGTAAGCCCTGTAGGTGCCTTGATTTCCCGGTTCTCCTACAGTAAATATTCCAACTTCGTTTCTATTGAGATAATTAAAAATCTGTTAAAACAATGTATATTATATACAAGTTATAGTGGACTGTCTACAAAGTGAGGTCTGTAACCGGAATGAGATTTCTTAATTTTCAACTAATAAATAAATCTCTTAATTGTTCCCTTTCAAAATTTCAAATCAATAATTATTAATTATAAGTCATTTCTTCGATAGCAACTAAATAATATATTTCAATAAATCAATAATTAATAATAGACATCTGTCCTTAAATATCAGAACTATTTCTAATACGTTAATAAATATCCCCTAGTATGGTTCTAAACCCTGCTACTTATTTATTAACAAATTACACAGATGTCTCCTTACTTGTCAAATTGAAAATACCATATATACAATATATTACATCATGCCATATGCATTATTGTATACAGGTAAAATATATTTCTTGAAATACTTTAACTGTCGAAGGTTTTCTATACGTGAGTTTACTTTTAATTGATTTATATTGTCATGTTCATCTTTTAAGATGGCAATTTAAATAACTAACACATTACAGTGTTTGAATAGACCCCTTTCATTATTCTGATACGTACTTTTTATTTTATTATTTATTATGATAAGTTTGAATTATAAGTTATAGATATATTATGCTAAATATGTTTGGTGTGTCCTGCCATATCTACTCAGTCCATAGTTAATGATACTATCTGCAATGATTAATATAGCGTTCTTATGATTGCATACAGCAATTTATGTTTGAGAATAGAGAGTTAGAGATAACGAAATTTTGTTCAAATGACTTCATTAAAAAATTTGCGATCGTTTCGGTTTTAGTTGAAAAAGTTACTGAATCAGACACAATGTTGACAACTTATTCGTATTTTTAAAATGCTGTACAGAATTAAATAAAAAATAATTGATAACATAACATTTAAATTAACATTTTTTTTAAATCTTGAACTTTTCTTTCGCAGATTTGTCCTATCGAATAATGTACTGAATAAATATATTTTTACTTGTGGCACGCTATTTAAAACCCGGTTTAAATTTGAATTTGCATAATCAACTTTGGAAATAGCTGCGGTCCTCCTTTTTGCGTAAAATCAGCTGATTCACGTTGTCATTATATTTTGATTTGCGATTCTGGCTGTGTTTGCCACAAACTACTCCCTTTTCTCCTTACAACCAAAGTATGCTTCAAAGGAAACAAAGGACATTAACACAAACTATTTTTTTTAAGCGCAATACTAAGGCTGAGTATTTTAAACAAAGTTCAAATTAAAATTTTAGTTGAAACACTCTTTGATTTAATAAAATTGTTATATACTTTTAATTGATTCATTGAAATTAAATCCTATTAAATGACTGAATTTCAAACAATAATTCTAATGTTTATTTTTTGTGTAAATTTTGTGTAAATTTGTTTTTTTATTGACAAACATTTTTTCAACATCTCAATAGAGACGATGTAGGGATATTGTAGAAGAACCAGGAACTCGAGGCACCTACAGGGCTTACGATCTGTCATCGGCTGGTTTACGTGATCACTTTAGACGCTTGCGCAACGTTCACCAATTATGCCTTCTTATTGAGTTCCCTTATCGATGTAATTTTTTAATTTGTTTGTTAATTTTACATGAATGAAATAAGAATTACAATACAATTACACGCTAGAAATATTGTGTGTGCATGTCACTAGTAAGTGTGTAATTGTGATGGTATAATGAACACCTCACTAGGAAGTCCTGTTTCGAGGTGTTCAAGTAATTTTTGAAAGTCTTTATATTTCAATAATGGGACGCAATTAAATTGAAATAACACATTTATGAAATTAGGAAAAATTACAACTTTCAAAAATTGAATTGATAAGTGATCTCAATAAGAAGGAATAATTGGTGGACGTTGCGCAAGCACATAAAGTTCTTTTATAATTGTCCTACTTTGTCTCTATTGAGATGTTGAGAGATTTTCAAAAATATTTATGGATTTCATCTTTCGTCAACTTCCGATTATTTTTTGTCCTACTCTATTCTTGAAGTATTATAAAGATTTCCTTGATAATTAAGTAACGTCCTACTTGACACTGACAATAGAAATCGCCCTTACATTGATGACTGCAATATTCAACAGACGAAAAACAAAATTCTCGATAAATATAGCGAGCATCAATATTTGATCATGTATCGAAGTTTCTAATAAATTGTTAATAATCTTAAAACGTTTGTGGTTGACCATACTAATGCACTATAGGTCCTGAGTGGATTAAATTATTCATGTTGGGACTTCGGGGAGATGTTTCTATATATGTACAAACACCAACTCCAAGAAAATGTCCATAAAACCAATGCGCACCCGAATCTTGCTTTCAAATAGCTTTATAGACAGTAGTGAGTGGCTTAAAACTGATATATTTTATCAACCCATTTATTTATTTGTTTATTTTATTTTTACTTCGTGTACAATATCATGTGTGCAGTAGCGGGCTTTATTTCATTATTTACGGTTACAATAGTCAAAATTACAAAATACATTAAATTAGACAATCATAAAGACCAGAAAATGTAACACAAAATTTTCAAAACCTCTTCCATTTTTTTGTAAAAAAATACTACAAATTTAGCACACCATTATAAACCTATACATAGAATTCGGAATTTGGGTTATCAATATGCACAGTAATTTGATTATTTTATAACATTTCCTTACCTAAGTTAAAAAAAGAACAAAAAACAATTCTTTTTAAAAATCAGTTTATCGGTTTAAAATGTAATAATTTCTTATTTTCACTGTATCATATAATTTAATATCAATTTTTGTTGTATTTTAAATGCAAATATTTCTAATGTTTTTGTATTCTTGTTACTTTTTTGTTTTTTATCTTGTATATAATTTGTTATTAGACAAAGAATTTCGATTTCTCTGAAAAAGTTTTTCGATAAAAGGAAAAACATTTTTTGTTTTTCATTTTATGTTCTCATTATTTCTTTTTTATCTTAATTTATTGTTTTGTATGAACATATATTTTTATACTCTAACATTGAATAATGTTGTCTGTTTACTTAAGATGATGTATTTTATTTCTGTATTTTTTGTATAAATGTTTTTTTAACCGTAAAATAAATCAATAAATAAAACTAATAAACATACATGAATGATAGTGAATCTGAATAAAAGGGTATAGGAAAGAATTAAAAATGAAGACTTCCATTAGTCAATTTCTTCCAACTAACCAAAGAAACGCGAGGCCACGAACAGTGTATTGGTAGGTACATTAAATTTATAACAAAAATAAACAAAAAGATGAACACATTACATTATTAAATACAAGATCACAGCAACTAAGAAAGGAGGGAGATAGAGGTTGTGGAATGTGAGAGAGGGTGGGGAAAAAGTGTCAAAAGTTATTACAAAGGTATTTAATAAAAAAATTAATTCAATAATTCGCAACAAAGAAAAAACAAATTTAACCGAACATTACCGAATCGTATCGTACAGTATTTTGTCAGCTGGGAGATAAATTGAATATTGATTTGAAATCAGAATTTCATATTATAATATTATTTTTAAAATGAAATATTGTTTTCAATTCCAACTTGATAAACCAAATTATTATATATTTAGCTGACGTATGTATGTGTATTGCGGCAATCGTAGAGTTCTCAGATATAACATAGAATAACAAATGAATATAGAATCTCATTATAAACTCATTCTTTGGATCATAAACAATGTTTTTATTCGATTCTTAATAATATTCAAAAGTTCAATATTTTAAATTTGGTGTCAACTCAATATCCCTGTCTGTCTCATCTTTCTCCTTTTGATCTTATTCACAGCATCCCGCCAGCGAGCGTTACCCAATTTTCACATCTTTTTGCGCCATTTTCGGGGCACAAATCAGATTTGGAAAAGACGGAATCGAATGTAATATTTCTACGGCGACACTCGAACCGAAAATAAATATATATAACATAAAGATTGCGTCAAAATACGATTTCGTTTCCTAAGGACATTTAAAGAAATCGATTGTCTCACGCACTCTCGTCGTCGTGAAGATTTGGATATTTCGTGAATAAATTAAGTTACTGGATAAGTACAAGCCTTAAAATCTATTTAGAACATAAATTGTTATTGGCCCCGGATGAAATAACGTAATTTGTCTGTCACTATCGATGTTGAGATTCATTTGTTACACAGTAAAATGTGATATATCTTTGTAATGTATGTAATATAAAATAAAGTGAAATTTTAAGAAAACAAAACAGTAATGTATTATTACAAACAACAAGTCTATCCACACAACAAATTAAAACTATAAATTAATCTTTGAGCGCTTAGACCAGTTATGAATGATCGCAACATATCAAGAGACGCTAAAGTTGCCATTCATAACGCAATCGTAGTGCCAACCCTGACGTATGCAAATGAGACCTGGACATTGCAGAAGTCGCACGAAAGCAGAATAAATGCAGTTGAAATGAGATCGCTTAGAAGAATTTGTAACAGAACGATGTATGATAGAGTTCGGAATGAAGATATAAGGAAAGAATGTAAGATAAAGAAAGATGTAATTAACAGAATGAAAGTAAACACATTGAGATGGTTTGGCCACTTGGGGAGAATGAACGAAGAACGCCTGACGAAGAAAATATACAAAGCTGACAGGAACGGAATAAGAGGTCGCGGGCGCCCAAGAAAAGGATGGCACGACCATGTAAACGATATTTTGAAAGATGGAAATGTAAGAAGCATGAACAACAGACGAACATATGTATAAGACGATGTATGAATGTTGATGAGGCGATGAATGTGTGTCAAGATAGGAAAATGTGGCGTTCGGTTCTCTCTGCCTACCCCGTGAGGGACATGGCGTGATGGTATGTATGTATGTATGTATGTAAAAAGCGATTCGTTTATTTGTTTATTTTTAATTTGTGTACTTTCAATTATATGTGTTCTTAAACTTGTAATTTTTCAGTAGTTACGTACCGTTACCCTAATTTTAATTATTTCTGGATCGAGAGCAAAGATTATGAATCCCGAATGGCTCTGAAAAACCGCAATGTGTTAATTACCAGAGGGTCGGCAACCACCAGGAAGACCACCAAATAGAAGGAGGTAGAGTAGGACATAGGTACTTTTCCAAGACCAGCGACCTTACTCTCTACTTCAAATCCGATCCTTATTTTCAATTTTCAACCAAGAACTTACCATTGTATAGTAGAATAATATGGCAAGAAGGTGTGTTTGTAATTTTAACTTGTTGACCCGGCGAACTTCGTACCGCCTAACAGTCAATGATTGTCGTGTTTACTTTTAGCTAAACTTCATTTAGTATTTTGCTATCGTAATAAAATGAAAAGCTACAGCAAATTTATAAGCTCAATAGTATATGTGGATACAAATCGATACAAGTGTATATACGCAATCATTGGATTTTTTCCCTGTCGGGAGTCAAATGATATTTTCATTAACAAACTTTTAAACATCTCAATAGAGACGAAGATGGCATATTGCACTTTATGCGCTTGCGCAACGTTCACCAATCATGCCTTCTTATTGAGTTCCCTTATCGATATATTTTTTGAAAGTTCTATATATTTAAATAATGTCTATCAATTAATCTGAAAATAATGAATTATACTATTGCCATCTATGAAGTTACGAAGAAACTTTTTTTGTAACGCCATCTATTGATAAATTAGTTTATTTATTGTAAGAAATGATACATAATGACTGTTGCTATCCAACACGTCTAAATATGTCCAACACGTGTAAATTATACTCGGGGCAACGCATGATGCCTTTTTTGACCTTTAGACTCTCATAAATTTCCTCTCCGTTGAATTATTGACTGCTAAATGTGGAGAAATAAATGCTAAACTGAATAAGATTAATTGTCAATAATTCTTGAACTTCGTGAGAGCCCAAAACCTCAAAAACCCCATCATACTTTGCCTCGAGTATACATAGACCAAGTTCCAAATAATGTATTAAATTCGTGACTTACTTTGATAAGAGTCATCGACGAATTGTTGATATTTTTTTTTTAGCTTACCTGAAACAAGAAAAAATATTTTTTTATTAAAATATAGTGATACCATACATTATATACTTGTTTTTCACATAAAATTCTATCTTGACGTCTGAAAAATAATTAGGTATTTATTCCTTCATTTGTTTATTCATAACATCACGGCATATCCCAAATCGTGGAGTAACAAGCCACAGGTATGCGGGTCTGTATTACCTTATAAAATGAAGTACGACACATGCGTTTTCTACATGCGTTATTAACCCCACTGAATTATTTTTGAATGGGGTAAATATTTGATTTCAGAGCGAACTGTGACACAAAACAAATTAATACGGAAATTCACACATGCTACATATGTCAAATATTATTTTAACAAACACGCAATATCAAATTATGAAGACTAGTTTATGACGTTATTCGTCTCACACATCCAGACTGAAAACACAATTGAAAAACGTTTCTCAACCGGGAGTCGAACCAGGGACCTTTGGTTCAGAAGTCTACCTAACCGAGCCACGGGAGCCGAGATTTGACATGTACTAAGATGGGAACATGGGTAGAAGCAGAGCGCCCAGGATAGAGAGATGTGGAAAACTCAGGAAGAGGCCTTTATTCAGCAGTGGAGTGAAAGGGGCTGAAGAAGAAGAAGATGTTTTTGTTTACAATACTGAATGACTTCTTCAATTTTAAATAATATTCCCTGTCATTTTGCTATTTTAAGGATGATCTTAAAATATATAGTTTTAAAACTCGTTTATAAAATCGAAATGGTTTTTTTTAATTTAAATATTCAGAAGACATTCGTCTATGTCAGATATACATAAGTAAGTGTCTATGTTATCTGTGGTAGGCTGAAAGTATCTTTAATGACCATGGACTAGAATCGAGCGGAAAAAGTGTTAATTTAAAGTACGTTGGAAACATTTGACAAAATTTGTCATATACTTGCCGAACAAATTATTACCTAATTGAAGATGCTCGATATATGTATCATGTATCTTTTAGTTATCCCCTGACATTCTCGTCACTTTCCTATCCCACTATCCTTAACCATCTCCTAATAATTATTTCTTTAAATTTTCTTTTTTCTCTTCTGTGTGTTAAATATTATATCAGTGGATATACATAATTGGATGGCAGGCCTAGCTATAGATTATACCACTTAGCATATATATTTTAATGATTGTAACCTGTACATCTGTGTATACCCCCAATAAAATAAAAATAAAATGAGCAGTTTATTTAAATGTATTTTTTTATAATTTGGGATAAAAATGTATTTTTTGCCATAGAACAATCTCCTCCATTCAACATGAGGATAACACAGTAAAAAAACTCCGTTGCATACGTATTTCTACATACATTATAATTCACACTTTTCTATCATTGTTTTAGTATGTCCCGTTCACAGATTTCAGCAATGAGGTTCACCACCAATTCTGAATGTTGTCTTTTTAGGTGATACGAGACTGGTGTTTGAGTGCATACGCATGTATTGTGCTCCTTTTTATAAGATACTGCACACCCACACACCTGTCGCTGGTTACCCCACATATTGGGATTTTCTGTATTGCGCATCTAGAGAATATACCGCACTCAAATTTACGAATAATAATTCGTAAAATACTTCTGCTACTATCACCACCATCAGCTCTGAATGCTAAATGATCGACCAAACAATCCAAATCACGAGTAGATGAGTAGCTCATGAAGCAATATTGACAGCTGAGTGCAAAAAGGAAAATCGACAATACTGAAAACATTTTTTTGTTAATAGTAACAAAATTTCATGTTAAAATTGACAGAACTACAAAGTGACTACAAAACATTTGGTTTTGTGTAACCAAATGTTTTGAGCACACAGCCAAACAGTACAGTCATAAATAGACAAACCTCAATTAATGATAATAAAGGTTTGACTAAAATGCAAGTTGCCATTACGGTTGTCATAATATTTTTTTCAGTGAAAAGTGAATAACTTACAGATAATTATTGTACATAGAAGGTGGTCTGTGACAGAACAACGTTTTCCCGGGCCCACTAGTAATATATAAAAAATATTTTTTTTTAGTTGATCGGTTCACGTGACCGCTTCTTTCTCATGACGAACAATTACTGCCCTACGTGCTGAGGAAGAAACAGTAGCTTCAAAACTGGTTGTTTAAAATGGATGTTAATATGGGTAGTTAAGGGGTTGTTAAGATGGGTCGATGGCAGTGCGGTTAGCGCATTTGGTTAGTAATCCAGTGGTCACGAGTTCGAAAAATCCTGCCTCGACCGATTTCGTACACCTATAGCACAAGCATTTATGCTTATTTTAGGGAATGTAGGAAGATGTATATGTACTTCATTAACAAGGACATATTCATTTTTCATATTAAAAAAAATAGTTTATTTGTAATTTAGACAAAGTGAACTATATATATAAATAAGGGTATCTAAAGATCATATCTTAAAAATATTTGCAAACGATAAATATAGTTTCCTCCATGTATTTTAAGTCCATGATATATCAATGTATATAATATGGACGCCAACTCGATTATCGCCTCACTCTACATATACACCCGTACTAACTCGATTCCTGAATTTCAAATTACTATCACCGATCAGCATATAGCTAAAATCATCCTTATTGGTAAATTCCGTTATAAAGGGTCTTCCTTATTCTTCTTCCTCTTCCTTAGCGTCATGACTGACCTACACACGATCACACTACACACGATCACCGTGGACTTGACAAGGTCGCTCTATCAGGTCGGTGAGTGACCTCTGTATCTTCTACCCTCCTTTCTGGCAACTGGCAACGACTAGAGCTTAGAAATCGCACTGGTCATTTCACCAATGTCGGAGAGTTGTCAAAGTTGGCATTAAACGCGACAACTTTTTAACACAAATAAAATAGTAGAAAATAGTAGGTATAATACACTTAATTAAATAATATATTATGTTGAGAAATCTAATTTCATTGAAAAATGTGAATGCATAATAAACATATTCTTAATCTCAAATGGCAAAAGTGTTGATATAATTATTTCTGCAGCCAATTGACGTTAAATTTACAAAGCAACTCGCTCACGCGAGTCACTGTTATCATTGAAAACTAGCTAAACCTATCCTAAAATTTTAACGGGAATGAAGATTTGAGTACACATCATACTATTATTTTGCGGTCGTATTTTATTACATCCCGTATAATTTTCGGTTAGGGTTAGTTAGTATTTAATGATAACAGCGATTCGCGTGAGCGAGTTACTTTATAAATTGAATAGAAATCGGTTGCAGTAAAAATGTTATCGACAACTTTGCTATTTGAGGTTAGGAATGAGTTTATTATGCATTAGTATTTGTCGAATCACATTTCGTATTTGTCAGATTACATTTTTTAAATATTCTTTGTGGGTCAACATATTTTTACCTACTTTTATAATAATAATAATAATTAACACCTCCTTGCACCCTACGCAAGTGGCGAGTATGTTGCCGTATGGCAATTTCTTCCAAATACCCGGCGTTTCCAGCACATAGAAGCAATATTTGCGTGAGAAATAAATTTAAATAAATTTCTCCTCTGCTGGGAATCGAACCCAGGACGCCCGCTCAGAAACCGAACAGCTTACCATCTGTTCCACGGCGGTCGGCAGTTTTATGATTTTGAAAAATATTTATTATTTTTTTTGTTAAAATTATCGCGTTTAATGTCAACTTTGAGAGCTCATCCGACATTGGTAAAATGACCAGTGCGTTTTCTAAGCTCTAGTCTGGCAACGTATCCAAAATACTAAGAGATGCACTCTAGACAGATCGTTGAAAGACGATCATTTGTCTGCAGCTGGTTAAGTATGGAAATATTGGCTACCCGAGCAGTCCATGGTGTTTGTGGTTTTCTCCGCCAGCACTTCATCTCAAACGCACCAATCCTCCTTTTCTCTGACTCTCTTAAAGTCCATTTTTCTACTCCATAGAGGTAGATAAGAATCTTGAATTACAATACTTTGGTGTTTTTGGTGATGCTACAATCTTTCCATACATAATATATATTATGTATGAATACACACTGCTCATATACTGCTAAACATCCTAACATAATTTACTACTCTCTGCCTTCAAGCTATCTCTACGAAAGGTTGGTGCCATTTAATCATTTGCCTAACAATTTTATGGGTTCAAATAACTGAGACATCACTTTATATTTTTCTGTTTAATTTTAATTATATTTTTTTAATTATTCCTGTCTACATTACAGAGAATATTCAAAATAGATATTAAAAAATGCATCGTAAATTATGGGCGTACAAAATTAACACAAATACTTTGTATTCAACAATAACCACATAAATAATTAATAATTATAAATATTAATAACATCTGAAACTATGCCGTATTATGTTTGCGATGCTCTTTGAGTAACACATAAAAATATTTGATTTGATTTGGGAACCATGTGATTCATATTAACTACACCAACATAGTTAACTAGTCTCTTTTCTATGGTTCTGAAATAAAAATCGCGTCAGAGATTGGATTTTTGACAGGTACTATGGCGGACATTACGAGCTGAAGACTCCTCATGAAGTTGATTACAGTAAAATTAAGATAAGCTTCAGACTTTATCTTTGAGGTTAAATTAATTATATAATACTATCAATTTACACAACAATTCTTGACAATTTCATACTAATCGAATATATCAACAAATTTTCATGATTAAATCTAGAGAAAGATTAATATTGGATTATGATCGACTGCTGACTTACACATTTTTAAGATTAAGGCAAGCTAAGAACATATTAAGAACATGTCATGAGTAGTCCCCCTGGTTGATCTATTTTTTGTGAGCCCAAATGTTTGTTGAGGTGATGATTGTAAATTCAAAATGTTGAGTTGTTGAGATTGTGTACCTATTTAGTGCGGAACGGGTACACTCACCTGGTTCAAAATTGCATATAATTGTCACTCAAAATTGTAAACTGCTTGCCCTAGAACAGTATTTTCTAGTTGGACAGCAGTAATCTACTTATTGTTGTCATTATAAATATGGTGTGATAAAAATAAAATAAAATAAAATAAATGAATAATTATTTTGCATTTAATAATAAAAGAAAAGTACTGCCTCAGAACAGACTCGTCTAGTGATATGGTAAATTTCCAAATAGGAGCAATTGTGAGTCTTTTTTTATATAGTTACTTATTTTGTTATTGTAAGTTGGAAAACAAATAATATCGTTTTGATTTCATATGCCTACCTACACACATACATAAATACGTGTATATGGAGAGTGCCTGGACGTGCTATGGAGAGGAACTGTGAGATATATTCATAAAATCAGTTAGCTTAATATTGTTGAAATCAAATACTGCTCCCAATATAACACAGGGATTATCCCTAGCATATTGAAGAGCGAAAAATACGAACTGACAACAAAACGTATGAGAGTGTCGATGGTGTAGATGTGTGGTGTGTAGTTATGTGTATCCTCCCATCCCAACTCTTTCCTGGTGAATGTTCGACGTGACAAATGGCTCAAAAACACTGAAATGACGTGATTATAAAGAATGTGAATCAGAAAGATGCACAATGAATATGCACATGAGAAGATTTTCGATGACAAAAAAGAAATGAAATAAAATATTGCACAATGAACGAGTAAACTTTGCTGTTGTTTGTGAATGTTGAAGCAATGTGACCTAAAACTTTGCTGCTTTTTGAGAATTTCGAAGTAATGTGACCAAAAAATCTTATTGATTTCCAAAATGAACGATTTTGTTGGGTTTTGGATTTTTATCAATTTGCTACATTTTGAGATTTAAAAAGACGTTTACTTTAAAAACTTTACTCTTTTTACTTTTCAACTAATTGGAAGATTTCCTCACGAACAACTGTCCATTCGATAAATTGTCCCCACGGTCAATTATCCTCACGGTCAACTGTACATTCGTTAAAAAGGGCAGACGGTCATTGTTCGTGGTCAATCGGCTACGGACAATTGTCCGGGAATCGTGAGATATACCTGACAGGAGCGTTCCTAGGACCCTTGTACCACGCAAACCCTGGACGAAAATCGGGAAATGTCATTTTTTTGATAAATTTTTCAAGTTAATTAGCATATCATTGGCCATTGAGTTAAACGTCAGGGTATATAAAAACTAGATGATAACATGATAATACCAGCAAAAAAATATTATTGGTATCTTAAATTGGTAATTAATTCCTTTTTTCATGAAATGATACTTTTTGTAATCTGTGATTCAAAATCAATTCTTGTAGACAACTCAGCGAACAACAATTTATCACAATACTTTTTGATATATCCATAATAATAGTAAAAAATCCAAAAGAGAATGAATACCAAAACTATAAGGTTTTATAATTGTATTCACAATAACGAGAAATAACCATATCATAAAACAGAACCTGAATGTATTTATTTGTTAACAAAAATAAAAATCGTGCAATTTGCATACTTCAACATGAAAAAAAACTTACTTATGTAACAGTACCTAAAGATAATACGAGAAAATCAAACTAATGAAAACATAAAACCTAGAAAATGTTATTTTATTGTAATTTATCTATAGGTACTAACAATAATTTTTCCTGAACTCGCACACATTTTAACGTTTTTTCTTTTATTATTTATTTGTTAGTAAAAAAAATATAATAATAGTATTTTATTTTGAAAAATAATCCCTTAATCCCGAGAACAAGCCGAAGTGGTGTCGGCAGATCCCAGAAAACGTGGTCTAAAGACATCAAGAAATGTGCCGGTGGGAGATGGATGCAGTGTGCCCAAGACAGGGAGTTGTGGAGGATCAAGGGGGAGGCCTATGTCCAAGAATGGAAAAAAACAGGCCAAAAAGAAGAAGAAGAATCCCTTAAGGGGATTTTTGGGTGTGATCTTGATAATTAATTCACTAAATTTTCTAATAAAACAATAAAACCTACACTAAATTTTCCGCCCTACATAGTCCGGAACAACCCGTGCCCACCACTTAGATCAACCATCGAGGTTATAATACTTATAATCTTCTCAGATGCATCCTGAAACTCTGCGTTGGAAACACCGGTTAGTTAGAAGAAATTGCAATATAGGCAATGAACTTGCTAATTTCACCATGTGGTCTTCCTCCACCACCACCCGTTCTGTTTACGGGAACTTATAACGGCCCCTTGCAAAATTCTGAAAGAACACAAGAAGTGTCCGGAGAACTCTAAAACCTTTGTCCGTACCTTAGTGGTAATATCTAGATAAATAATCTTGCATTCTACTTATTTTTCCTTCTATTTATATGAAAGAACTTTTTTGCCGCTGTAGTTGTCTCCTGGGAGGTCGACTACCAGCTTTCACTCCATCTTTTCGGTGAGCAAGAAAAAATGCCAAACGCCTCGGAAGGAAGTAATCTTGTAATAATAATTATTTTATTGATATATTTTGTATATATGCAGACCACCAGGACAGGGTGAAGAGTTTGTGTCGTTTAACCACTTTCATTCACTCGTTTAAAATATTGATGATGTAAAAAAGAGTAAATTGAAGGTAGGTAGGTAAAGTAATATGTAGCAAACACTCTTCCATATATTATAGATTTTTAATGCATTTCATTCAAGGAACGAGAGAGAAAGTGTAAAGGTACAATGCCCCCAAGTCAAATTGAAAACGCTGTTCGTTTTCGCCAAGCGCTAATTTTTTTTGTATGGGATTTGACGTTTGTTGTTTGTTATTGTAGAAAAAATTTCTACAACAAACGTCAAATCCCATACAAAAAAAATTAGCGCTTGGCGAAAACGAACAGCGTTTTCAATTTGACTTGGGGGCTATGTTGTCGATTCGTATATCATATTAGGTAGGTACTAAATATTTTATTTTATGTCATCAATACCTAGATTTCAATTAACTCATTTTATATCAATATCAATATATTACCATCAGCTCAGTCGGTCTTTTTATGTCTGTAGATTTTTTATGTCTATGCCCCCAAGTCAAATTGAAAACGCTGTTCGTTATCGCCAAGCGCTAATTTTTTTTTGTATGGGATTTGACGTTTGTTGTTTGTTATTGTAGAAAAAATTTCTACAACAAACGTCAAATCACATACAAAAAAAATAGCGCTTGGCGATAACGAACAGCGTTTTCAATTTGACTCAGGGGTTATGTCTATAGATTTATATCAACTCAATTGGTTTTTATATCAATTTTCTACAGATTTATATCAATCTTTTTTCACACCAATGTCTATAGGTTTACAACAACTCAATCAGTTTTTTATATCAATATCTATAGATTTACATTAATTCAATCGGTTTATATATCTGTGCCTATATATTTATATCAAATCAATCGGTTCTTCATATCAATGTCTATAGATTTACATCAACTCGTTTTTTTATATCAAATCAATAGTTTTTTTTTTATATTTCATAACAATAGCAAAGTGGTAAGAATTTATTTATTTAACCAAAAATAAATTAACTCATACCAAAATAAATACGTCATCATTAACTATTCGGATATCCGATCAACTAGGCCACGAAGGCCGAGAAGTTGAGTAGATGTCATGCCAAAGCTAAAGTAGCAACATTTTGTTGTTTATAAAACCTATATCACATCAACAGGAGTTTCTTGGTTGATCACTTTGAGTAGTTTATTTAAATGAGTCCATCCTGTGGTATGTTTTTAAAAAATGGTATTGTATAGAAGCTTTTCAGGGTCAATTTTGTGTATGTATAAAAAAATATAATAACCGAGATTTCGCGGACAACTTATAAAAATTAATGATTCTTATATCTATAATTAAAATTAAACCACTTTTTGATTCTACATGAATTTTATTATGAGCGATATATTTTATTATGAGGCCTATCGCTCATAATAAAATTCACGTAGAATCAAAAAGTGGTATACTTTTAACAATAGACTTCGTCGATCGTTAATGATTCTTATTTGAAACATAGGTGTATAGGCCAATATTGCCTATATTCGCATTAATATTATGATTAAGAAAACAACGTACCCCTATTTATAATTAATTTGACGTTTCTGAACGGGTTCCTCCATTATGTCGTAAATTATTAAAACCTTGAAGGTACCTTCCTACCTACCTACCTATAAATGTATAGAAAGCATACGGGTCCAGATGTTTCCGTCACATCTTCTTGTCCAATAAATTGCTTTTTGTGATGTGCTTACGTCAGTAACACGTGTTAATCATGGAGGTAACACGCACAGACACACACCCCCACACTCAACAACTAAGGAGAATTC
Organism: Molanna angustata; assembly: GCA_963576475.1. NCBI lineage: Eukaryota > Metazoa > Arthropoda > Insecta > Trichoptera > Molannidae > Molanna > Molanna angustata. The sequence goes on along the minus strand of OY754966.1, from coordinate 8,299,197 downwards.
GTTATTACATAGAAATGAAACGTAAATCTAAAATTTCACTATCGTAGAAATATATATTGTGTTACTATTCTAGGAAAACAAGATTGAAATATAATATAATATACTTTCACAATAAAACCACACCTGCACCTTACCAAATATCAAAGAATTTTTTAATGATATTTGTTTATATAATATGATTTTACTCAGTTACAAAAACTCACATTATTTCTAAATCTTCGAAAATGGCGTGAGTAACTTAAAAAAAATAAAACACAAAATTTGTAAATACTTCTACTTAACAACTTTCGAACTAATTTATAGCGCTTTCGAGCTTGCGCTCATCATCAGTAACCCCTTACTACCCAATCCTGAATCCATCAATAAGAGGTTACTGATGATAAGTTACATAAGTTTAGTACATAGTTCGCAAGTTATATCGTTTACAAATTTGGGAAATATTTACAAAGTATGTGCTTTATTTTCAATACTTCTATTTTTCTACTTTAAACAATATATAACAAAACAACAATGTTCATACTCACTCAATAGAGTTAAAAACTCGTATACGAGAGAGGAGTATCATAATAACACACAGAAGAAAAATTCAACGTTTAGTTTCATACAACATAATAGAAGTTGAAGAGGCGATTGCCAAATTAAAAAAAAAACGACAAATACCAGGCTCGGATGGCATAACGGCAGAATTGATAAAACTCACTGGAGTAATAGGTGTGAAACAAATCAATGTATGGAAATATGGAAAACATCAATCTGGCCGGAATACTGGGTCTTCAAGTCCATGTCCATCCCTATACATGAAGGAAATAATTCTACCAAATAAAATGTAAAATGCACTATTTTAATCAATTTTTTCAACAAATAATTTATTTTTACAATTTTTGTTGTGTGTTAATGACTCATAATGAAATATTGTGTTTGGAAAGAGAGAAAGAAGAATGCATACGCTTGAATGCGTAGCGTATGTATGTACATTTACTTATATTATATGTAAACGTATCTATAAATAAACAACGCAATAGACAATAATATAAAACTAGCTCACCTTAGCACAGGCTATGCCTAGTGAGGGGGCTAGTAACAAAGATACAAACAAAAAGGATAGCTTTAACTATGTAAGCAATGGTGAAATAATGAAATTATATTTATTGCAATGAAATAACTTATATTTACTTTGTATGTCTACTATGTATGAATAAGCATATATTACCTTCAATTATTTTGTATCTTATATCTACTATATGTTTTTGGATAGAAATAAATAAAAATAAAATAAATAAAATAAAATACACAAAAAAGGATCAACAATTAAGTTCTGTTCATAGACGAAAATCAGCATGGATTTTTCAAAGGTAGATCAACGACTTCTAACCTGGGGGGCAATTCTGGTCCAACCGGCGAAATCAAAACCCTCGTGATTACCCATATCACGGATATAATTATCGTATGGAGTTATATGACATCTTAAGATATTATAGAACTCCATATCATAATTATATCCATGATATGGGTAATCACGAGAGTTTTGATTTCGCCGGTTGGACCAGACTTGCCCCCCTGGTTACCTTAACCGAGAATATTCTGTCCTCAATAGACTGACGGTCTCAGGTTGATGTAGTTTACACTGATTTCTCCATATGTTTTGACAGAATTAATTACAAGATTTTATTTAAAAAAAAACGGAGTGGCAGGGTATTCATGGTAATCTTCTCAAATAGCTGACTTCGTGCTCTTGTCAGCGAGGATATTGTCGGTAACAGTTAATGGTTACAACTCAAAAACTATTCAAATTCCATCGGGAGTCCCACAGGGCAGTTACCAACGTTTTTGAGCTTAGAGAAGCAAAATTTGCGTGAGCAATAATTTTGAAAATCTACATTTTAAAAATCATATGCCATCTTATAATTGTAGTTTAGATGATAAAAGTATATTTCGTTATGTTACAACACACTCAAAATCATTAAACATACCTAATTCTGTACATTATTCTAATTACACCCTATCTTGTTAAGATCTCTCTATTCACAAATGCCTAGTTTAGTGATGTGCTGACTTAAGACCAAGACAACGAGCCATGAACTTAAATTTGATAAATCTGGATTCCGACCAAAATAACAGATATATGGAATTCAATGTGTAACAGATAAGCAAATATAATACAAAAACTTCGAAATCGAATCAAAAAAATAAATTAACGCCTAAAGTACGCTTTAGACGGACGAGGTGTTAAACGCGGTGGGCAAAAAATGAACGTGTTCAATTTTTCAACGCGTTTCATATCGTTTTTCGTAAAACAGAAATCTGTATAATTATTCGTTACCGACAACTCAACATGGCTGCCGTTTGTGTTGTGTTGACTTTGACGTAAACAAATTTAGACGAATCAGAATAGGACATATTGAGTTCCCTATGTATCCAATTTTTGTAAGTTATATGTATGTACAAGCGAAATAGTACATACATATTGGTTAGGTTAAGTTAGTCTTTAATAATAATAGCGACTCGCGTGAACGAGTTGCTTTATAAGTTGAATGGAAATTGGTTGCAGAAAAAATGCTATCAACACCTTTGTCATTCAAGGTTAGGAATTATTTTATTATGTTTTCGCGTTTAATCACATTTTTTAAATCAATTGAATTTCTCAACTTATTTTTAATTTGGTTGTAGTTAAATTTCTTATATTACCTACTTTTTATTTTTTATGTTGAAAATTTTCGAGCATTATAGATATATTTTGATACCTCATCATATCTTGGTAAAAAATGAGTTGTGGTGTATTCAAAGGTCTAGTGTGACTTTCTTGTACATAAAGCTGAAAAAACATGAATGTACATAAACATAAAGCTAGTGACGATTATAAACTAGTTACATGTAACAAATGAGATCCAATTGTCGATAGCGATAGTACGTATAGTTGCAGAATAAGTACCAAACTATAAACCCATAAATACAAATTATTTAATATTTTAAGATATTTGATTTTCTATACAACCATGTACCTAGGTATGTATGTCAAGATAGGATAGTAAGGAGGTCAGTCCTTTGATCCTACCCAGAATATGAAAACTGCATGGTGGTATGTATGTATGTTTGGACATTAGTATCGAACAATTTAGTCTTCATACATATTGTGTGTAAGCTACTACCATACAAATTTTATGATGCAATGTCGTCACTAAATTCAATTTTTATAAAAATTGTTAGAAAAAATTTGAGATGTGCTAATACAATGCTAATATTTTTTATATAAAATTAAATTATCTAGTTGGGGTGTTTCGGCTTTTTTCGATATTTAAAAAAAATGGAAATATAGGCAGTTAAACTCATAAATTTATTATAAAAAAAAATATTTTTCTTAATAAAAAATGTTTGAGAAATCCTGGAATTTAAAGAAAAAAACCATTTGAGATTTTGTATTTGTCTATTTTTATACCAATTTTCAGCGTTCTAGCTTTTATGGTTTCTGAGATATATGGAAAAATTAACCGAAATTTCAAAAGTTGATAACCCCTGACTGAAACAAAAATTCACAATTATGAGTATAAAAGTTTTGTAGGCCTATAACTGTTTATGTATTCTGAAAATTTGAGATCTGTAAATTGAGCGAATCAAAAGTTATAAGGGGGGGACAGACAGACACACACACAGACACACACACACACACACACACAAAACTCACATAAAATGTTCTACTCCGAATTCTGAGTAAATCCATGTATGGGAACATATATGCTGCGAGGCCTCTAGTTCGTGTTATAAGCATGCAAAAAGTCCACTACACCATACAAAATTTTCCTTCGTACACGCATCTTGGCTTAATAATGTCGATTCATTAAGAGAATTGAATTCTCATGAACGAATCGACAGTTAGAATATATTTTTCCTACTACATTTAAACGAGTTAATAATTTCGGTATATAATTGATTATTTCAGAAAATGTACGTTATAGTAAAACGGAAAAGCAAGTAACAGATTTATTGTAACAATGGCAAATCAGAAATATTATGTCTCAGAAAAAAACATCGGAGTCATGCTTCCCACCGGAAGCTGAAAAAAAAAGACAGAGATATTTTACGAAAACACATTGTCTTACCATGCGTTGAAATATTTTGAACCAAAAAAATGGTTTCAAAAAACAAATAGGTACAAAAAATATTAAATATATTTTATTTACTTACATACATGCTACATGCATCAAATTCTCAGCGGGTAATGTTTTTCTCATACATGAAGTACTTCGTATGGCATATTATTTTATTTGCTGTAGCACGATTTATGATTTCTACCTTGTATGATTCAATCGAATCGTATAAAGTAATTATATACGAAGTTATTTTTAATAAATCACACTATCTATCATTAAATTCCCTGCAAATTTATTTCGATATAGCAAAATTTCTTCGCCTTACTACTATTATGCAATAACCTCAAGTCTCAAAATAATTTAATAACATTTTTATACTGGCAGAAATAATTCTAATAATTGGGTGAAATGCCACATAAGCTAAGAAAAAAAGATTTTTTTTTCTTGTTAATTTCGAAATTAAATGTTTACAATTAAAATTAATTTCGTATTAAGTCTAAACGCAATATACGCAAAGCCGCATATTTTGGTCACATATCCCATGGTGATATATGCCCTGCATCAACTAGTGGAAGGAATAATAGAGAGAAGATAGAGTATGGGTCGTAAAAGAATGTCGTGGCTTAAGAATTTTAGGCAGTGGTTCGGAATTCCGTATGCGGCGTCACTAATTAGGTTGGTGCAGGATTGGGGTGAGTATGGTGTGATGGCCACCAACCTCCGTTAGCAGCGGCATTAAAGAAAAAGAAGAAGAACTACGTCCTACATTTAAGGACAAACAGTTTTAAACAAAAATAATAAAAAGCTATTGCAATTTTATTTATATTTGTCAGAGTTGCCAGCTTTTCAAATGACATAAAAACCTAATTATTATTTATCTTTAAAAATATGTAAAATTTTAGCATCTAAGAATATACCGACATTTTATTGAATTCATTTGTGAGTAATGTTCAACGTTGGTTTTTACATAACTGAGGGAATAATATGGTCTTTCTTTTTCACTTATCCGTGACCAATATTTTGTGCTTCATCCCTAGATAATGTAATCTTCTCTTCTGGATTTTAACGTCCGACCAGTGCAATTAAATTAACAATAAAGCTACCTACTAGTGAATATTATCATAGTCAACGTTTATTTCGTACGAGAAATAATATTAATTATTGTAAACCACAGTACAAATTACCCAATAATATACGCTTTCGACTAAACTATACAAGCCAGATTTATAAATACATTTTGTAATGAAAATAATATTAACAGTTTCAATGGAACTGAAGCAAATTCAGGCAATAACAAAACACGTGGAGATAGATATAATTAGGTACCTACATGAGTTTATTCAAAATTTGTTTTTGATGGTCGTGCTGAGAATTTGATAATATTGAAATACAACGATTAATAAAGGCAAAATAAGTCTTTGTGAACATAATGAAAACTAATACTCTGAGCTACATTGAACAATAAAGAAAATATCTTTGTCTAATAATAATAATACTTAGAACTTAATAGCTTAGAACTTGTGCAAATTTTCCAATTAATGACTATCCAATTTTAAGAATTTTTATAGTTTAAATGTAAAGATTTAATTTAATTACGATTTTCGACTGAAAGTGCCATTAATGTATTTTGATACGGCAAAATTAAGCCATTTAGCTTCTATATCGGCGTCATCGTGGGTTAGATTCCCAGTAGATAAGAAATTCGTTAAAAAAATCTTACTCGAATTCTCTTCATTGGACTGCATAAACACAGGATGGAAGAAATTGGCATTTGGCTATTTCATCGCCAATTGTACACGTCGCAAGGAAGTATTTACTATTACTAGTTGCATGTAACACATGAGATCCAACTGTCGATAGCGATAGTATGTATAGTTGAAGAATAAATACCCAACTATAAACCCATAAATCCAAATTATTGAATATTTTAGGATATTTTATGTTCTATACAACACATGTAGGTATGTATGTCAAGATAGGACAGTATGGAGGTCAGTCCTTTTTTCTACCCAGAATATGAAAACAGCATTAAGGTTGACACGAATCGCCTCTTCATCGAAGGGGGAATTCATGCCCTTAACGTACGAACGCACGCGAACCGACGGTTGTCGATCGATGACACCCGATTTCCCGAGCCGTTTCAGGACATATCTGTATGTAACCTAAGGAGGAGGAAAACGACATAATTCTGAAATTACCGTGCATGCGAGAAAATAAAATTACTCACCCCTGCCGACTGCATTATCTCACCTGTCTTCTTCTTCTTCTCATGGCGATGTCCAAGCCTCCTATTCGTCATTACCTGAAATGATTTAAATACGCGAGTATTTTACGGTAATTATTTGGCCAGATCGTCTAGTTTCGCATAGGACTCTCGTTGTGTTCCGCAATATCCCAGATTCGTGAACCCCGGCTTCCTTGAACAACCTACCTACCGTACTAGTTTCCTAATACCTACCCTGTCACCTAACACGGCCCTAACCTACAACGACTGATGTACACGGATTTCGTGTTCCAACAATAAATCGTAAAGTAAAGATGTACATAAACATATATTCAGAAGAAATGAACGAGACAATGACATAGGAATTAACATTTATATAATATATGAATTCATAATAACTTGAACATAGGTATATTAGATATAATCTAATCATGCATTCTTATGCTAAATATTGGTTTTGATAAGGAAACCGCCTTAAGGGCGGTGGTACGAGCTCACATACCTCGCCGCTCGTCCCCGTCTAGGCCGTCCTTCTACTTTAACCTAGCCCGACCCTGCTCTTCCACATCCTGGAACAATCGCAAGGATTTAGCAATGATCACGTTTCGCAACTCGTGTCAATTTACCCCGTGCTTCTACTTCTTCCTTTCCTTTGGGTGACACTGATGTGTTCCCCTAGGAGTTTTAGGCCTTCGCAGCTCGTATCGAGCCTGCGGCTTATTTTCTACAATACCAACGAGATATACGCTCGACCAGGTTGCGATCTGGGGAACGTACATTTCGTTGGTAGAACGAGCATCTACAAACTACCGTCTATCACTAGCTACATCTGCTAACAGGCGGTTAGTAAAGGATGCAAATCTAATTCGGCCACAAGCGTGTGTATTTGTGTACAAAACTGAACATCCAGCTCAAATCTTTCTCTCATTCGCGTTTGTTTCAGAGACAGAAGGTCTAGTATCTACTCATTCATCCCCTCGTCTGCTTTCTCTCCTCAATCAATAGGTCACACTTTGGACAAGGAGGTTAGAGTGTAAGGATGGTCTAATTCTACAATGGGTTGTGTAATGTGCGTGTACTTAGGCCAGGCACAGATTGGCCCCTTCTGTATCCCGGCTAGAGCGTGCTGTACGTGTATGTATGAGTGTGTGTAATTGGGACTTCCCACAGTGTACTGAAAGCGTGTTAATTTAGGGACATGAGAAATATCGAGAGCAAGAAAGATTCTGGCGCGGTTGGCCGTTCCACGCCCAGCCTCCCCGTCTCCCGACGTCCTCACGAAATGGGTAGGATGGGTGGTCTTCCTCTGTCTTTCACTTCGACCCGCACCACCACAAGAGTGCCACCGGCTCCCGACCCAGCGGGCATTTAGTCCCCCTATCCGAAGATAAATGCTGAACAAGGAGTGATCGGTAGGACCTCGCTGGCTAATGATCGATTACTATTTCATTCTAATTTCATTAGTCAACTGTTATAGGAACAGTTGACTTTGTGGGATATGTAAACTGCTGTGTACATACCAGAAACATGCTTTTTCTCACTCAGCATTCACTCACGGTTGTTCGAATGGAATTGTCGTTCTGGGAAAAGTTCAAAAGCTCGGTATGATATAACAGCATATGTGGACAGTAAATAATAAATTTAATATCTTGACAAATCCATTCCGTACAACCCCCACATAAAAATAAACGAATAATGTATCTTATCTTATAACTTATATCTACCACTTATTCTAGAAATAAGTAAATAAATAAATAAATGAAATATATGAATAATTAAAATAAGATTAAGATGTTTGTGTCGTAAACAATAAACAGATAAATAAAATAAATCAATGAACTCAGCTGAATTTTCCGGAGTTGTAGGCAGCTCCCGAATTACGTAAATTCGTAATCTCCCGCGATCGCGACGAGTGGCAATAGCCCTATTCTACACAATATCTGATCACCAGAACCACAGTATAACTCGTCTTATTCATAATCTCGCGTTTAAAAACAATACCACTCGTTTCGCCCGCGCCCAATCGACCCTCTCGACCATCGTCTTTCCTAGTCCCGCGCTGACTATCCCGATACAACTTTTTTTTCTCCCCTACCAGCTCTCAGGAATGCATATAAAAAACTACCCCCTTACGACAGATTTACGAGAAACATATGTGTTCAAAATCTTTAACAGAGATACAGCTTCGTTACAATACCTAAACCATTCCATATATCGTCTATGAAATAATAATTTGTATAATATTATGGAGAGCTCGATTCATGACAAGGTATGTATGTATGTTTGGAGATTTAAGTATCAAACTATTAAGTCTTCTTACATATTGTGTATAGGCGACTGCCATACAAATTGTATGATTTGATGTCATCACTTAATTAAATTTTTAAAAAAATGTAAAAAAAATTAGAAATTATTTCTATAATATCTATATATTTTATAGAAAATCAAATAATCTGGTTGGGGTGTTTCGGCTTTTTTCTATATATTTAAAATATTTGTAAATATAGGCAGTTAAACTCATAAATGTATAATAAAAAAAATATTTTTCTTACTAAAAAATGTTTGAGAAAGACTGTATTTTTTTTGAAAAAACGTATTTGAGATTTTGCATTTGTCTATGTTTATACCAATTTTTAAAGAACTAGCTTTTATGGTTTCTGTGATATATGTAAAAATAAACCGAAAATTCAAAAGTTGATAACCCCTGACTCAAACAAAAATTCAAAATTATGAGTATAAAAGTTTTGTAGGCCTATAACGGTTTATATATTCTGAAATTTTGGGCTCTATAAATTGAGCGGATGAAAAGTTATAAGAGGGGGACACACAGACACACGAAATGTTCTACTCCGAATTCTGAGTAAATCCGTATATGGAACATATATGCTGCGAAGCCTCTAAATTGGAGTTTTTTGACTTCAAAGTTGGAAAAGCCATGAAAAAAGTAGACCCTGCATACAATTCCTTCATACACGCGTTTTGGATTTAAACTGTCTCTTCCTTCAAAAGAATTTTATTCTCTTGAACGAATCGACAGTAGGACTATCAAAATTAATTAAAGATGTTTTTAATGTTATCGTTCAATATGCTATGTGGGTAGGTATTTTAAATAAATACAATTATAAATTTGATGTAGAGTAAACGTAAACGATTTTGATACCCACAGCAAAAACAATTGCCAAATATTCAGGTTATAGAAAATGACGATAATAACAGTAGATTTTACTGACAATATTAACAATCCAATCAATTCGGTAAATATTTAAGCAGGACTTTATTGTTCGTGGGTATTATTTTGTGTGTGGGGGGGAGGGTTATAATATTGTGGATACAATTTCGGCAATTTTGACAGTTATTGGAAACTAAGCTCAGGGCATATTTTCCAGTTATTGACGTACTAAATTGCCAGCCACCGCCTGCAAACCATGGCCCGCATTTTTGGCCTCGTTCATAACTCCGACGAACGGAAAATAGATAAAAAATATGAAATATACTTTTCGGACGAGGAACACCATCCAAGAAACAAAAATGGCTTCGTTTTCTTTTAGGATGGTAGGTATATTCATCTACTTAGTTACATTACGCTTAGGTATATTTATCCTAAGCATATAATTTTAAAAATGGTCTTACTTTTTAGATTTCGTTAATAACTTATTAAACGCACAACTACATAGATATTCACGACTACAATATTTAAGAATCTTGCTTATACACGTATACTAAGATGTGACTAACTAGTTCATCGAATTGTTTACGAACACCCTCATTTTTTTTTTTTTCATATGGCCGCATTGGTTTCACAGATATCAAAAAAAAGATAAATGCATGTAATTTTTGGATAACTGACATCGAAAAATTAATACAAACACCGCGTTATGGCGTGTTAGTCAATTTTAGCACGATTGCGACAAAAAATAACAAGGAAAAACGTTACAAGGATAAAAATTTTCTGTCAATCTCAAATTTTCGTCGGATTATGTGTATGTGAAAGATCCGCCATTTTGAAATATTTGGTATGACGCGTTTTTAGTCAAGCGTTAAACAACCTCTCGACCTGTCCTAACTTGAAGTCTATGAAATAAAGGTGTAATAAAGATAGTCACGGTTTTTAAGTAAACTTTTTCGTTAATCACGCTCTATTATCAAGTAGGTACTATAGATAGTTTACGTTTAAATTAAGATGGTAAGATATCAGTGTCATCGGCGTGCCTGAGTTAACCTTCGACCCCCATATCGTCATTTTTTTAAAAAGAATTTGTCTTTCCAACAAGTACATAAGTACATATAAATCCTCATACATTCCATAAAATAACAATAAATGCTTGGGCTATAGGTGAACGAAATCTGTCGTGGCAGTATTCAAAATCGAGACCAATACATTACTAACTCAGCACACTAACCACTGTGCTACCACCCATCTAAAGTGCTTCACCCATTAAATCAGAGTAGAGATTAAACAGCATAGTTGATAAGACACAACCCTGTCGGACTCCACGTTTTATTGAATTATTTTTGATTTGTTGTTTACTAGTTTCATTACAAGTAGTTGATCCAAGTACAGCTTCTTGGTAATATTTAGATCTTTTTTATCTATACCATGGTCTTGAAGCATTCAAATAAGGTACAGAGAGCCAGACATGATAGATAAATGCAGACAAAAATCATTATTAGAAAGGTCATGCTTGCGACATGTATTAAGAGAGGACAAACACAAATTACTTCATCTAATCATTAAGTAAAAAATCGAAGGAAAACGGCGTGTCGTTAGGAAGCGAATTTCGTGGCTCCACAGTATACGATAGTGGGCGGGAATTAGTACCGCAGAGGAGCTGTTTTGAGCTGCCGAGCATAGGGAGATATACTTGCTAGTGACATTAAATATCAGGGGACCAGCCCCCCTAGACAACATGCCATTAAAGCTAAGCGTTATATCGCTAAGCGATAGAAATGTATGAAATTTGTGGCTGTCACGTGTTGTTATAGCGACCAATTTCATACATTTACTATCGCTTAGCGATATAACGCTTAGCTTAAATGGCACGTTGTCTAGGCCCCCAGACAAGATACTGGAAGAAAAAAAAAAAGATAATATAAATAATTAATTCTATTTGGCGCTTTAAATTACGGTGTCCCTAAGGTTTTAGCAATTTCATCCGACCAGCCTCTAGTGGATTTGGTACAACGAAGATAAATACGATTCAAAAATAAACATTCTAAATAAATATGTGTAAATAAATATTCTGGCGTTCAACAAAGTATACATACCATATAACTAACGTTGTGGTGTTAGTATTCTTGTGCATTATATAAATATGAAGCTTTATTTACTAAAGAGGCCGTGCCACGTCCTAGTGTACACACGATAATACAATTTGCATATCTTTCTATGTGCACTTGGAGAGAGTTTTAAAGTTTCTGCAGCGAGCCATCTCAAGAGGTAGGGTTAGTTGTAGGCAGAACATAGCTTTATATCTTTTTGCAACTGTATTATTAAAATTCATATTAAAAAAAAAAACAATGGCACGACTATGTGAACTAGGTATATATTCTTATTTTTAAAATCATAAAATAATAAAACATATAATATTACAAAAATTCTAAAGTCTAATTTCTAGATTTGTCAGAGTGTTCTCAAGACAATAATCTTCTTCTTTATTCTTCTTCTTTATTAATTGGTCCTGCACTCGATCAACACAATGTATATGTATACTCTAATTATAACAAACAACATTACAGTAAAAAAACACAATAATGGTCTCCTAAACATTCACACCTTCCTATGTTCCATAACTTACATAGTTATTATTCTATAAAAGAAAATAAAAAAAGTCGTGTAAGCTCTGAAAGAAAGAGTTTTGCAGGTGAAGATAGAGTTGTAAATAACAGGAAAATGTTCAAAAAGAATGTGGTGAAATAATGAATTTAAGCAAATACAGTGTTTGGCGCTAAGTTCTCTATGCTTACCTGAAAAATAAATTTATGGCGTGATGATATGTATGTCACCAGGAGAGAGCCAGGTAACCTGGAAAAAAGTATTATTGAGGCAGATCTCCTGCGCGATGGTGTGACCAGATTAAGGAGATGACTGGAAACGACCTTTATTCGGCGGTGCGAGCTGCGAAGGGCAGAGAGGACTGGAGGCGACTAGTTCTGTCCATTAGCGGCCCCATAGATCACGACCCTCAGCATTGAGGAAACGAAGAAGAAAAAGATATGGATGTATGATGTTCTTATATATTTTTATTAATGTTTTATTCCTAAAGAATATCAAATTAAATAGAATTCTGCAAAGCCAATTCATTTGGGTCCTTCTACGAAAAATATTAACAAAAATATTTTTACCCAGTATGATATCAAAGAGGCAATAACATTTTTAGGAAAATTTGAAATATTATGTGAATTATGTACAACAACTTTTTATCCCCACTTAAATCCCAAATTTCAATAACTTATAAATTGTAATATAATGCTTTTACGGTTGGATTTAATATTTTTAGATCGGGTTTAAAATGACAATTACATTGGACACGACGTAGCAAACAAATAAAAATACAAGGCTAAAAGAAAATTTATGTGTTTAAATTCGAAACACAAGCATTTCACTTTGAATAATTACGTCTGGAAAATCTTGAGTAAAACCAATTATCACTAACACATAAATTGATAAATTTTTTGATTAATAACATAAGTTCTATATTTTTTTGTAAGATTATTATTTTATTTTTTAATCAACTTAAACTAAAAGTCAGGCTACGAAGAGCCTAATTTTTGTGTATAACTTATTAGGTATGAGTATTAGCATCGGTTAAAGTGACGAGCAGTCTTTGATCAAATATAATTTCACAAATAGGTAGGTACATGAAATAACATGCAGGGTACCAGTTTTAGAATTCAAATAAGATATTTATCAACATTTGTAAATAAAAAAAATAACCCGTTTCTAACTAATTATATTCAACAAGTTGCAATCATGCAAATTGAATACACACAATATTTTTTTATTTCGTCTAATATAACCAATTATTTTTCTATTGTTGCAGTTAGTGTTGAGCAGCATCAGATGGTTTGGTCTTGATGAATTAAAGACAAAAAATCACGGTGTACTTGTAAAATAAGGGCTTTGTTTAAGAATGACGAAATTTTTTTTTGAATATATTTTTGAGATACGAAAACTTTTTGACGAATACAATTCGAACGTAACTGTGAATCATTTTAATTTCTTTTAATATAGAGACAATTTTTATAGAGACATGAATTATTCGCGTTATTTTAAAGGGGTGTGATTTTTGTAGAAAAGTTGTGTTATAACTAGCGTTTTTTTTAAATGGAGTGTTTATTAATTACATTGCTTTTTTTTTATTTTTGGAAAAATGATTTTATTATAAGCGTTGTTTTAGCGACAATAAGTAGACATTATCAATAAAAAAATGTTATTTTCTACAAAAATAAAAATTAACACATGATTAAGATTTGCATGCTCTTTTTTCACTTTAAATGATAATATGTATGCTTAAATAATTTAAAAAATATTTAAACGGCATTTTCCCTTCATTTATTTATATTTATTGTATGTAAAAAACTCACTAATTTAATTCATTAAATTTTAATTATATTCGAAATGGATAATTAAAAAATAATTAGTAAGCCAAGATGTTAATTTTTATTTATTTTAAATTCTGCCTTTTTTAGTGGAAAATTTATGTGTATACTTTTACAATAAAGTCCCAAAAGAGCCAAATTTCGGTGTTATTTTTCGAAACGTGGATATTCGCAAAAAAGTGCAATATTAGCGAATAAAATCGGGTTTATCGCAAACGCGACTAAATCAGATCTCTTAATATAATATGTATATCATTTTCAATGATATAATTATTTGATAAGTACATGCTCGATTTTTTTTTTCAAGATAGAAAAACTCTTTAGAAGAAATTATGATAAATTCATTTTAAACGAAAGGAAAGAGAAAAATGTTTCTTTAATAATATATGAGTTAAAAAACATATGAGAAGGCATGCGACGTTGAATAAATATAATAATAATTTAAGACTGTCTTTCTCGATCAAAAATTATAGTAAAAGTAGGTATATTTCAATTACATTTTTTTTAATTAGTTTACTCGTAAGGCAATTTACCCTGTAAAGAGTTCTATGTACCAATTATTTCATATCAGAGGAGAAAAGTTAATATTATTATAAATTGATGTCATTCAATGAAAGGAATTTTGAAATAACGGACAGTACACGTGAATTATTAAGAGACAAAAGATGTTGGATATTAATTGGAGATTGGTGAGTGGTTTTAATTAATTGTTTGAATATATTTTTGAAGGCGGAATTATTTTTACAGTTAAAAAATACATGATCAATTGTCTTATCCTCATCACCACACTGGCAAAGTGGGCTATTTAGAACTCTAATTCTATACAGATGGGAGGCAATTAAACAATGGCCAATTCTCATTCTATAAATACATGCTATTAATCGTTAAGATATGTTTCTATTAAAAAACCATGGTTTAGAGGATTTTTTTTGTTGGATACCTGCATGATAAGCACCCTAATATTTTTTTGTTTTAAAATAAATACATTTTCGTAAAATTGTTCAATACTTTTGGTTTTTTCATTGAAATCTAATGCCATCAAACGATGCAATATTGAACAATTTCAGGAAATCAAAGCACATATGTTTACAAATAAAATGATAAAAGGTATTAAGATTGATTGATTGCCAAATGATTGGTGTTATTTCAAATTCGTTTAAATTTTGCAGCGTGGATATGCAAACAGGTGTATTATCGTAAAACAAGGAGATTGGAAACAAACTTTCGACCAAGTACGGTGCAGTTGGTCCCGCCTTTACCCCTCTCTAGATGCAAGCAATGCAACGTGGCAGCGATACAATTTAAAATTTGCTTTGTGAATTATTTATTTTCAAACACAAAGGATTTCGTTTACACTTTGTACACAAAACAAATTTAACTAAAGGGAAAAAATAGCAATTAGAGCAAAAACATACGAATCTTTTTGCAACATGAAAATTAACACAATTTGTAATAGCGGTGAACGTTGTTGTTATTTCAATGAAACAAATGCCTATAGAAGAGTGATTCATATACCAAAAAGAGAGAAAAATGAATTGTGGACGTCAGAAGATGACAAAATTTCCTTGTAGTTTGTAGGAAATGGTATAAAAATTATTTATTTTTTATATTTTATTGTATTTTTTGGTAATTGACAGGTTCTTTATAAAATATTAATTTGACATGCAACAAATAACAAACTTTCTCAATCAAGAGACATTCTTGGGGCCAGATATAGAGTTTTACATAAAAAAATATAATTTTACAGTAAAAAGATTATTAACTAAAACAAAGTAAGGGATAACAAGGAAAAATAGTAAAAAAAAACAATATTAGAATTTGCAAAAGAAAATGAATTAAAATGTATTTACAGATAATACATTTATTTTATTTATGTATTGCAAAAATAAGAAACACAAGATAACTACATTAAAAAAATATAATTCAAACAATAATTTATAAAACTTCCTTAAAAAAGAGATGTACTCGTGTTTTGGAGTTGTAACTATTTACAAAATAAGAAAAATAACAAATAATACTATATAATATAACAAAGTAACAATATAGAAGAAAATAACCATCTACATATAACAAAAAATAACCATATATTTATATAAAACATGTTGGTTGTAGTCTTCACTAACAATTTATACCATTAAGAATTAAAATTTTGTATGGAAAATATTCAGAATTTGATTAAAATATTTTTTGTCATCTTATGAAAATGATGTACTATTTTACCAATTTTAAAATAAAAATATCAAATTTTATTTCTATACACAAAACTATTTAGGAGGCTATAGCATATTTCAATGAAAAGATTGATGGAAACACATGTACAGATAGATTATGGTTTGAATTCCAAAGAATATAAACATGAGTGGATTGTGGCCAACGCTAAACTACTCTCACTCCACATAGTAATCAAATTTTGTATGGAAAGTTTTCAGAATAATCCTTTGTTTTATCATGAATACTTGATAATAAATTATTCAATGATATTTTATGCAGGTAATGTGACATTTTGAAAATAATTAAAACAAACTTAAAGTTTCCTAATGCTTGGGGTCACTTTGAAATATTTGACAGTTTAAATAATGAGAAGTGCTCTATTCAGATAACCTTCAACATCTAATGGGGTCTAAGCTATACAAATTTATATCAGAATGCGGATATCAGAATACAATCTCAGCATGATACTAGTTGATAACCTGCAATAATAAAATAGCCTCAAAAATTGCGAAATCATAACTCTCCACTATATCCACTTGGGGTAGTGAGGAGTTAAAAAAATGTAATACCAAATGGTTTTGAAATACGACTTGATTATTAGGCAGACATGTGTAACGCTGCGTTGCGCCGCTCAATTGCGTCAACTCAGTTCACTGCGCCGGGTGTGTTAACTCACTCCTTCGAAATGTATTGGCTCACGGCGCAGTGAGTCATGAGTGCTAGACCGGGAGAATGCGAACAGTGTTAGGGTATTGAGTTATTGAGTTGCCTGCTTTTTAACCGACATACCTACTTATTTTCCCGATTCTACTTTTAAAAATTGTGATATTTTTAAACATGTACATGAAATATAATGAATATAATAATAATTTTATATTAAATACAATACCTACATATTATACTTTAATAATTATTTTTTTAGTAGCTTAATGACCCGGCGCAGTGAGTTACTGAGTTGCATGGAAAAGTGTTGTACCAGCAAAGTAATTAAGTTATTATTACCTTTACAATATCCATATTATTCGTTACTCTCACTTAAACTCACATACTGACTCAATTCAACGCAGTTCATTCATGCGCTGGACCTATGTAGGTACTTAAGAGTCTGTGAATTGTTGAATCTTTGAATGTGTCATGTAGATGGTGCGCGATACACATCTCACTCAGCGTATTCATTTTGTTACGTCATGACGCAATTATGGGTTAATTCGGTGAGCCGGCGCAGTGAGCTGCGCCTGAGTTACTTATTTATCCACGTCTAATATGTTAGCTTGTTTGGCGCCACTCACCTTTATTCAGGCTAGCGGCGCTTCCAAAAATATTCGGAATTTAAAAACAACTATGAGCTTCTCATGTACAAAGAAGCAACTCATTAAAAACTATATTTAATTTGCAAGTCGTTTCAAAATTATATTACGTAGAACACTAGTGCCATCTATTGAATTTCGTATTAAATCTAATTTCTTCGAGATGCATACAAGTTAATTCACCAGAGGATTAATATGTTTTGCCACCCATTCTATTGATTTTTTGTTCACAGATAGAAAATATTATGTATATTACGGGAAAATACGTTTTCTTCGTGGAAATCTTTGGAGAAAATATTAAAAAAATAATATAATAAAAAAAATGTAAAATTTATGAAGAAATCTACATATATAATGGGCAGATTTCAAGGCATTGATCGAAAACTTTCAACGTTGTTGTATCGTTATTGAAAACACGACATTAATAATAATAATATATAGAATAATAATTTTAATTCTAGTTGCATGTAACACATGAGAACTAACTGTCGACGGCGTTTATAACAAAATAAAACAGTAGAGCCAATTTTTATAAAAAAAACCCTCTTTATATCTTCATAAAATTTATTTTGATTAATAATGTCTTGTTGTACTACTTTAGTGTGTCAGCACATGCACCCCATCCAGACCCCGCCAGCTTCCGAATGACATTATTTCTAGTTTTAAGTTTTGCGCATAGTGAGTAGACTTGTTTTTTTCAAGCCAAGTGTTCGATGATTCTCTCAAAGTTAATGGCTGTAATTCAGGTGAAACGTTGCAATTTTTGTTTTTTGTTGAATTGGGCTTCCGTCTCCAGTTTCTAAAGAAGGTTGATAGCATTTGCAGATCCGTACTTCCAGCCACAAAGGCAATATTATCCGCATATTGGAACATAGTTGATTTCATCTTTTCATTTCATTTCATTTTTTATTTATAGTAATATAATAATTATTATTATTATTATTTATTTATAGGCAGGCAGCCAATGCTGATGCGCCTATATTCACTGTCGAATTTTATTATTTGGTTGTAACTATTTTGCTTTGTCCCAAAAAAAGTCCAGTCTATTGTTGAAAATATTCACATTTTCAGCATCCAAAACATGTTGGGGCAGTTTATTCCAAGTATTCACCACTCTATTTGAAAGAAAATGCCTTCGAGGATTTGTCGAGAACCTACTTTTCACAAGTTTTAAGCTATGGCCACGCAAATTAGTGTTATGACTTTTTTAAAAGAGATTTTTCATGTTTTCACAGTCATAATGGCCTGATAAT
The DNA here is from genome assembly GCA_963576475.1 of Molanna angustata. Classification (NCBI taxonomy): domain Eukaryota; kingdom Metazoa; phylum Arthropoda; class Insecta; order Trichoptera; family Molannidae; genus Molanna; species Molanna angustata. Next base: position 8,280,518 of record OY754966.1, on the reverse strand, counting down.
ATTTTGAATGTTTCAATAAGATCTCCACCTTCTCTTCGGTTTTCCAGTTTTGACAGTTTTAAGAATATTTAATAATTGTAATGGTTAACTTTAGTTCGACGTAAAAACATATATAAAAATTAATACATCTACATAGTTTAAATAAAAAATATAAAATTATATATATTTTTGAGACAAATAAGTATTATGAGAGTATGACAATTAATTATAAAAACATCATGTAAAACTATGAAGAACATTAAAAGTATTTATTTATGTATTCAGCACCTAGTCTACGAAAGGTGACAAGACTTTTTCTTTTAAGTTTGGGTTTGGTGGTTTTCATTTTGAGACCTTTATGGTATAAACTTTTTTGTGTAAATGTTAATCTCGTTTTTGGAAGTGTAATATCCTTACATCCTCTCGTAGGGAAAGTGTGAACATTGACATTGAATAAGATATTTTTAGCTTAAATTTTGGAAGCATATTATTGTTTCTTAGTTTGTTATTCAAAGTTAATGTAATATATTGCTTTACTGCCATTTATTTTATTTAATTTATCATTTGGTTTATTCTTGTATACCTATTGCTTTTTAAAATTGTTCTCATTCCCGTGTTTTGAATAATCTGTAATTTACTATTTTGAGTTTCATTGCAGAGGAATAGAATACTAATTTAAATGGGGAATTCCAATCGAATTTTAAATTAACCTTGTTATATCGTGCGCGTATAGGTCGAATTACTTTATATATCACTCGTAAGAAGCATTGTCGAGTACAACTCTTCAATATGGTCGCCCTATTATCGAGTCCACTCGGACTCTATAGAAAAAAATCAGCATAAATTTCTCCGTTTTGTAAATTTTAAAATGGGTATACCAATCGAAAGATTAAATTATGACTTTCCTTTAAAATCAATGCATTTGTTAAAACTTTCAGATAGGCGTAAACTCACCGATTTGTTTTTCTTGTTAAAAATCATTATGCATATCGTGGACAGCCCTGAAATACTGATGCGCATCAACTTTCATGTACCGCGTGTGGGTACTCGCGATACTAACCAATTTTATTGTGACAATTCCCGCACACTAGCGCATCACAATTCTGCATTGAACAGAATTCAGAGGTTAAGTAATGAATATGCTAGTGATATGGATCTGTTTATAGGCAATATAAATAATCACAGAAATATCCTACGGGTTAAATTACACTGATAGTGTTTAATTTTATTCTTCATTATTCATACTTACTTTACCTATATTGTTTATTTGTTCATTTATACCTACTTTCATTTGTTTTCTGTTTATTATTTTGGTTAAATTTTATTTGTATGTATTTTTTATGTATTTTTTTAAAGTTTTTCTTTGTATTTCTTCTTGCTTTATTTTCATGGTTTATTGAGTGGATATGTTTGTTTTTTTTTATATATATTTTCACACATTATGTACTTCATTTTGTATCTTTTGAATTCTTCTTGTAAATGGCAAACGCCGTTAATAAAATAAATAAATAAATAGAATCCATAATACAGAATTTCTCAGCTCTTCGTTCGAAGTACAATCAGCAAGATTATGGAATAGCCTTAGTCCGGATATTGCGTCGTCTAACTCACTTAGTATTTTCAAGAAAAAACTAAAGAAGGAATATTTATCCTTGAACACCTGATCCCGATTTCCTCTCCTGTCCTTACCATATCCTTTTTCTTGCTATGAATTATAATTTTTTTTGTTTAATAGTATTTAAGTGTTATACGTATTTTCTTTGATTTCTTTTACTCTTTTTTATTTGCTGTTGAACATACCTACACAATGTTGTCATACTTTGTAATCTGGTTGGTTGGAAGAAATTGCCTAATGGCAATAAGCCCACCAGTGTACAATTATATTTGTTTATATTATGTACAAGAAGATGTATAAATAAATAAATAAATAAATAGGACAGGGGCCAGGACTGATCCTTGCGGTAGGCCGTCGTTTAAGACATTGTTCCGGTTCATGTTTTCATACAATTATACTCTTATGTATCTACTTAATAACACGGAGTCTAGTTAATATAGAGTTTAGCGGCACGGTATCAATCTATCGAACTTCAAGAGTGGGTCCTTACGCCACAAATAGGAGGAGTATTAAAAAAAATACTCGGATTACGATAAATAAACAAATGAATCTAACACTCTTTCCTAGTCTCTTCATTTATTACCTTGTCACATATCAAATATACAAGAAAACTTTATAATTTAATTGCATAACAGATAAAATTTTCGTTACGTGTGTGACAAAAAAAAACATTATTGTGTTGTTATAACGCGTGATCAATCATTCGAAAAAAAAAAAACTTGCGCGAAGAATTTTCCATTCGTAGAATTCTGGTCTTCAAAGAATGTGTCACACACCACAAGTCACGTGGGAGCAATCCATCACCAACATAAAAAAATTAAATATCTTTTTAAGTCTTTATTGTGACACATCTCCGACGTTATACTGCGCTATCCCACCCATTGCAGCGTCCAACAGGAGCTATTCACTAGCGCACTGTGGACGAAATCATAAAAATAACCCGGGTAATATTTTCCTCGACTATTTTCACGAGTAATTTCACACAGCGGCGACTTCAAGCTTTATTGTTTTTACTCTGCTTCTTAAAGCCGGTGCTATGAAATATTTTTCAATTAGATTTAAGACCAAACAAAGTTTTCTTGAATACTTGAATTCATAAATAATAATTAGCAAAATAACAATTCTTGATGAAACTCCATGATAACATTATAATAAAAAAGTACAGTATTAGTTTCACTGTATATTTATTTATAGAAGGCACCAAGTTATTCTTCTTTCAAATATAAATAGGTACACGTTGAAATAAAAATTTATGTGTAAAAAATCTAGTTTTTAATATACAACATCAATTTATAATAGAAATAAAGTATTAATTGACACTCTTTCTTCATCCTCCCTTACATCCCACAAATTCTATCTTCCTCTTTTCTTTGTTGCTGTGATTTTACGCACACATTGGATTTTTTCCTTGTCGGGAGTCAAATGATATTTTGATTGACAAACTTTTTAACATCTCAATAGATACGAAGTTGGGATATTATAGAAGAACCAGGAACTCAAGGCACCTACAGGGCCTACGACCTGTCATTGGCTGGATCACGTGATCACTTTATGCGCTTGCACAACGTTCACCAATTCCGCCTTCTTATTGACTTCCTTTATCAATGTAATTTTTTAAAGTTCTATATATTTGAATAATGTGTAACAATTCACCTGAAAATAAGGAATTATACTATTGCCACCTATGAAGTAACGAAGAAACCTTTTTTTATGACGTTACAATATTCCCCCATTTTTTTTGAGTCACAGTTTTCAGAAGCGCTGTCCAAGCCTCGAACACATTATGATACAATAGTCCTGATGACTGTTTTATACAGGGTTGGTCTTTCTGTGGACACTTATAGACCTGAACACCTTATAACTAAATTAAATAAAATGTTACAAAAAATATCTCTTCCCATGTTGACCAAGTGATCGTATCGAGGAAGTATAAGAATCTTCCAAACCGTAAAAATATTCTCCACCGCTGTTATTATGAATGTATGTGTTATATTTTTATCCGTTTACTCACCGTCTTTGTCCTTTCGCTCTCGTAAAATATTTTTATTGAGTTAGTTTGGCCATTCATGTTTACCCTGGAAGGAGATGTCTTACGGCACTATAAGGACACCGTTGCCACCGATACGGCACTATATGGACAATATTGCCCCCGATGCGTCCATAACGGGCTTTAGTCGGAGTCAGGACCGGATCCATCATAAGTTTAAATGGTACATTTTTCCCAGACAACAAGAAATCTAAGGGGTTCCAAATATTAGGAATTAGATCCGAAAGAATAACATCAATTAAAAAACATTGCTCTTCGTGGGCTTTATTCAGGTCTTATCGGTAATGTAGATTTTATGATCTCGAAGCACTATTTAGGTGTTTTTTTTTATATAAATATGGATTATGTTGAAGTAGGTAATACAATATTCTCAAGACAAGGTGGGCGCTTTTAAAGTTTTGATCTTGAAGCACCCCAAATTGTAGATGCGGCTCTGGTCATAGAAGTATGTACATTCGAGTCTCAGTTGAAATACCTACTAGGTATCTTTTCTTTACGGTCAGTCTCTTCACCTAAACGTAAAAAAAACAATAATATTATTTTTCTTGGCTTTTCATACTTGGCAGATACTTTCTGAAGATGTTTTTTTTATATCATATATATTATTTTGGTATTTATTTCGAATCCAAACGAAATTTTCAAAAACTAATATCACCTTTTAATTTTGATCAAATATGAGTTTTGTTCACCTAAATCGATATGTGGTGCTGGGTGATAGGATAGGTAAGGATAGTTTTAGTTTAGTTAGGTTAGGTTCGGTTGATGAAATAAATAATTCAAAACGTTGAACAATACAATATTGAATATCTGAACCGGATATGGAGATTGAACCCTTATTAAATTTAAAGATGGGTGTCGTAAGATTCAATAAAAATTTTGCTATATAACTTGTTACAGAACTATAAATTAAAAGCATGTTTTCGGGTCAAAATTATGATTTCAGTAGATATTAATATGACAAAACTACACAATTCCGATACAATTTTTTATTAAAATTACATTACTTTTATCATTGGAAATATAATTTTGTTTGTACAATGTCAAATGTTTCGGAATTGTAATATTCTACAACTTCGTTCTTCGTCTTCGCATTTTTTACGACAAGTCGTTCTTTTAGACAAAAAAAACACTAATGCCGCTTAAAATTCGCCATTGTACCGATGCCTTACCACGTATAATAATTTGGAAAAGATCAGGTCCGTGGACATATTCTGTATGTCCAGGACTCTTTTCGGGAGCCACGTTAGACAGGAATAATGATTTTTTTTTTACCAGTAGTTAGTACAATGCACCATGAAATCAAAGGTGGGCTGATTAAGTTACAATTACATATGTTGCTATTCTTATTTATTATATTTGTTCAAAAAAATATTATTGTACGTTGCCCATTTTTTTTAAATAAATTTAAAAAATAAATAAAATAAAAATATCACAATTTCTTCACATGGACCCACATACTAGACCCACAGCCTTTGGTATGTATTTATTTTGATCAATTATCTTCGCGCGACGCACTGGATTATTCGCTAAAGCCACGCCCCTCCCACGTCCATTGGCGCACAGATTTGAATAATATCGTGTTGGTTAATAAAATAAATACACATTCCATATCCTCTGGGGGGATAAACTTGTGACAAAAGGTTTGAAAACCTCATTAAATTGCACGCTTAAAAGTTCCTTCGAATCCACCCCGAGTCTAATTTACACGGCCGGGCCGTGTAATTTGGCCCGCCCGAGCGAAAAGCGATACTTGCTCTTAATTAAAACTTTCCCTCTACCCCCTGTATGTCTATCTAAAGCGCCAAATAATAAAATTTCTCTATTTTTTTAAAACAATGCCCACCGTTTTCCGCCCCACGCACTCCATTCTCACTCCCTCCATTCCACCCTGTCTTGACTTTTTCTTTTCTTTTGTCGTCCATAGATAAATAATCTCACGGTACTACAACGGAAAACTTGTAGCTCAAAAAAAAATGTAAAATACACTTAATTTGAACCAACCGTTGGTTTTAAAAGAATTTATCGCGGTAAGTTATTTAACCTATTTGCTTTAAGTTCGATTCCAAATGATCATTCATAACGCAATCATAAGTTGCCATTCATAACGCAATCATAGTACCAACGTTGGCGTATGCAAGTGAATTCTGGACATGACAAGAGTCGCACGAAATCAGCAACGACGTATGACAGGGTAAGAAACAAGGACTCAAGGAAAGAATGTAAGATGAAAAAATATATCATTAATAGTATGAAAATTAACACATAGAGATGGTTTGGTTCCACTTAATAATGAATGAAAATCGCCTGACGAAGAAAAATATTGTTGGAATCTACCCCAACAAGAAAATGTGTTGTCTATGGTCATAGATAATGTATTGACCTGTATCTGTCTGCCTTATCCATATACTTGCTACCATTGTACCAATCAGTCTAAAAATAAATGTTCAACTAGATACACGCGTTGTTTTAATTTATTAACACAAGAAGTCCGCTCCATCAGCGACCTGGAATATATATATTACAAGGATCAAAATTCTTCAAATATACAAAGATGAGAGAAATGGAATATGAGGTCGGCGAAATGGATATATTTGTCCCTTTTGCTGTCCAGGGAATTTTAAACATACGTCTCCAGCCCCACATTTCAAAGACTTCTTTTCACAGCCTTTGATCGACTACAATTATCTAGCGTATAGAATAATGATCAATTAAAGTTTTGTGTTTTTGTAAAAAAGCATGTATATTGTATAATATACTCTGTATCAAAAAATTATTAAATTAAATTATGTGAGTTGTGCGACATTAAGGAATTGCAAACCAGCAGTGTTCACTTCCCAGCAGGAAATTGCTGAATACAGCAATTTTATAATTTTCATAAGAACTAAATTATACTCACAAGTATAAGACAACCTAGTTGTATTTGTATTTTTAAGTATATTTTTTTCGATTAAAAATAGTATATAGAAGTCATATTTTTCCTTAATTGTCTTTTTTGTAGTTTAAATTTATTATAACGATTAATATGTTTATATTTAGCAAAACATTTTTTTCTTGGCAATGACTTTTCTCTCCAAATATTATACTTGGGTACTCGTATTATAACTTCTTTACAAACAAAAAAAATAAAAACTTTTACGTCATTATTAGCAATATTAATTCATTTCGGATCGGCGACGCTGGATCCCATGCATTTTGCTGGATCCAGCAAGCCGAAAAATGTGCTGGATCCAGCAAGCCGAAAAATGTGCTGGATCCAGCTGGATTGCTGGATGCGGAATCCAGCAATTACAATCCCTTTACAATCCCTAGTGATAATAAACTCACCACCAAATAAGTTTGTGTCCATTTTTTCATGTTTCATTGACAATTGCAGAATCAATTTTTATTTCTTTAAACGAAATTCGATTAAAATTTTCTAAATTTGAAAAGATTTAGAGAGTTAATAGACCAATTAAACAGGTTCCTAAGAATAGCTCTTTAAGTCGATGGATCTATTACATAGTTTGAGCTGTTCAGATGATACATATCATATTACGTCAAAAGTAGATACAACACACTCAAAGTATGCACTCTCTACATGATACCGGATGAAAAATTGATTTTAAAAGGTACTATTTAAAATTACGTAAACACAACTCTCGTTAAATACCTTTTTATCAACTCCCAATCGTGTTTGTCGTTCGGATGAAACTATGCGAACTTATATAATCTCAATGACAATACATAAACAAGTAGTAATATTTATTTATGAATTTAAATAAAAAAAAACTCCATATGTCCGCAATGTGCAAAGTAAGGGCCCATTCTCTAAAGAACTGAAAAAAACTTTGTTTCGTTGAGCAAAATACCACCTCCCTAGGAATGATCTTATTCTTTAAACGGCGCTATAAAAACCTACATTTACGTAATCCTTGAAATTGTACCCTTTGTTGTTATGGAAAATGGGCATATAGGCTATTGAGAATGATTTTGTATCATCAAACAGCACTGTAAAAATCAAAATTATTTAGTCTTGTAGTATGATTCTAATGCAACTTAATCTTAAATATGATTAACCTAACTGCTAAAATAAAATATAACATTTGGGGATGAATAGGGCTACAAGATCTGAAAAGTTCCCAGTGGAGTGGAGTCGAATACTACGAAATTATATCTACTACATAACATGGCCCCCCTGAGCTTCGCAGATCCATGGCAACTGTTAACTTGATGGACAAGATAAAAAATAACCCATCACTACCAGCTCATCAAGACATCTTCCAACATCCCGCCAGACGACTGAAGTCCAGAAGACCAATATGGACCATGGAAGATGTTAATTACAACATAAAAAGTGCATGGAAACAGAGATGGACAAGTGCGGAATGCCACAACAAGTCCCTGATTGCGGATCCCACAGTGCAAGTCCCTGGCTTCAACCTGCCTAGAAGACTTTGGGTTCAACTCAACAGAATCCGCACAGGCCAGGGGTGCTGTAATTACCTTCTCTGGAAGTGGGGGAAAAGAACCTCTCCCAATTGTGAATGCGGAGCGGAGACTCAGACGGTGGCACATTTGGTGTGGGAGTGCACCTTACACGGATTCGAGGGAGAGATGGAGGACATCCACAGACTCGTCCCAACGGCGGTCGACTGGCTATTGACAGCAGAGTTTCGACTTTGAGCCAAGCAGATGC